>CM076584.1:392085833-392504597 GCA_034641835.2 Pinus albicaulis | reverse complement strand
TTAGCAGATCTGATAGGGTTTTCCCCTACCTTTAATCACAATTTCTAGTGTAATCATCATAACTCAGAATTTTGGGAATTTCTCCCAACAGAGCTGTGATAATTTAATTAATTACACTCCGCTTATGCAATATACAGTACTATTGAGTCGGATATATGGAATTTTTAGTAATATTTTTTTTGGTACTTATGTCACATTATTATTATTATTTTTGTATAAGGACTAATATAATTAAGTTATTTGCCCCTGGGGCTTGGTCTAATGGCTAGCGGACGTACTGCTAAGACGTTCGTGCTGATACGCAGGTCACGAGTTCAATCCCCGACCTTGAGGCTCAAAAGGCTTAGTCGATTACCCGGGAGGCGTGCCTGGGGGTATTGCGTCTCCCCTAGAGTATATAGTGGTAGCCGGGGGGATTCGACCCCGTGTCACGCGAGTACGATACCTCCGCAGTTGCCGATTTCTCTAGTTACAAAAAAAAATATATATAATTAAGTTATTTTCCTAGATTGTACTAGGAACATTCACCTCTCTGCTATTCCCTGAAGTCAATTTTCTTATAAATCTGTCTTGTTCCTTACTGCCTACAGATAGCCTGTCATGGTGGCTTTTAAGCTATGTCATTCCTTGTTGCATTCTATGCAACATAGCTATCAATGGAACATTTGAACCTAGCGTGTTTCCTCCACCACCAAGATCTACATGTAGCTCATCCCCTTTAGTTAGGTTCCGCAGCTGTACCCTTCAATACTGTTTAGCTGTCCAGAACTTTAATATTAGCAATTTTTTTTTTCAACAGCATATATTTCTGTCTAAGCACATGATTTGCATAGTGTTTTAGCTAAAGCTCATCCTCTTCAGTCAAGGTTTTGCAGTTGTTAATTTCAGTGCCTTTACACTATACAACAAATCAAAATTAGTAATATACATATAAAATTTTACTCATAGTAGTGAGCACATACACAACCCAGTTTTCTAGGGCTCTCATACCATTTGTAATATCTCTCCTATGCACAATTTTTTTTTTCATTGAATCATTAGTATTACTATAATTATAGTAATTATTTCCCACTTCAAGTTGTAATGGTTGATACAATCTGTCTAGAATCAATCCAAAACCAACTAGAATATTTATATATATTTTATATAACATAATTCATATATATATATATATATATATATATATATATATATATATATATATATATATATCTGTGTGTGTGTGTGTGTTTATACACATATATATATATATATATATATATATATATATATATATATATATATATATATATATATATATATATATATATATATATATATATATATATATATATATATATATATATATATATCCCATATATTTTTTATCCTATCTATGTTATTCCTAAGTATGATTAATACATATCTCTTTGGAATACCATTATCCAAATTTCGACTTTATATATTTTAGTTTCATTTAATTTACAGCTTGAAACCACTGGCTTATTAATGCCCATGCTCGTATGAAATATTTTGTGTCAAACTCTTAATTTAACTAAGCTTTTGAAGGCTCCTTGCTTATCGATTTTTGGCCATGCGTCTAACTTTTAACTCACCATATTAATTTATGTTTATTTCGATTTGAGACTTGTTGTGTAACCAGCTCCAAAAATAGAAGAAAAGAGATATCAATGCCTTAGAAATAAGCCACTTCGAGAGGGAAACCTCTAATACATTACATAAATGAACAATTCTTTGATGATACAAATGAACAAAACCTCCTTCTATATATAGGAGTCCATGGGGCCACAATATAATCCTAGTGGGGCCACAATGTAATCCTAGCGGACCTAACAATAATAATTTAAGGGCACAATAATAACAATATGGGGGTTACATGGGTACAACAATAACAATAAGTGGGGCTACACTAACATAATAAGGGACTACACTGTTAATATAGGGATTTAACATGCCCCTCTCCTTCAAACAAGTGTTGTCCTCAACGCTTGATTATTTCTTGATGCTTCTGTATAAAATTCTCATCCTCCCATGCAGAATCTTCTACAGGAAAGTTATTCCACTTGCTGAGATACTCTGAAATTGATCGTACTTGTCGAGTTCTTGTTTTTGTGACTGCTTCAGAACTTCTTTCGATGTGATGTTGATATTCCTGTTGTTTCATTAGAATCTCGCACCAAAGTTAGGTTATCCTTCGAGAGTTGGAGAACTTGTTGTTGATGCTCGATGTCATCTTCCACTAATTTATCATCCATATTAGCTATTATTTTATCCTTAAAACCATCCAACTTAGCCTCCATTTCTTCTTTTAACCATCTATGTCATCTTTGGCTGTTTCTTCGTAAGATCGAAATTTTGTCACACTTGGTACCATAATTTTGATATCTCATACTGCAATTCTTCCACTTCATGCATCATAGTATAGATTTCTGAGGGCTTAATGGGTGTTGAATTATTTTTAGGAGGCATTTCAGAACTAAATACTGAAATATATTCTCAATAGGCCCTTGGAATCACTTCAAACTGATTTTTCAAACAAGATTTATGCAATTCGGGAAAAACAATACACACCTTTTACTTGCTTTTGAGGAGTTAGATATTGGAATTGGATTATCTCTGTTATTGTGACTCTTCAATATCTGAAATTCAGCAATGAATAGCCCTCTAAATTCTCTTTTGAATGCCACAGGTCTTACCTGATTTGGATTCCCCAAGACAAAGTTGTGTCCAATCTCCCACAATGACCTAATTCTGGACTGGTTCAGTAGAGCAAACTTGTACGAGTTGCCACATGTCACTGTTTCGTCCTTTGTCTCTGAAATTTATAGCCAAGAAACTATAGTCCGTGTACTTGCGACCACTTTTAATGGCACTCAAATCCACTGCCCAGAGAGAGAGTTATTGAAATTTTCCCACGATCACCTCTTTGAAATGAAATTCAAGAGCCTGAAAAAGAACTACCTTCCACAGATCATATATCCAAAACTATTGCGAACCAAGCTCTGAAATTTTTTGATGAATTTCCTCAGGATTTCATCTTTTTACCACACGAATTTCAGATTCTGAACCTTCGTAGAAATGTTTTTTTAGCGAATACACCATCGCTGCTTAGGTGCTTGAAAAGACCTAACTTCCACATGATATTCCGAAAATATTGCGAACCAAGTTCGAAATTGTTATACAAGATTCCTCACGATTTCAAGCCAGACCTAAAAATTTTAGCTTCTCAAACTTTTTAGAAAATATTTATACTCTGAAATTCCACGATGATTCGTTTGGAGCAACAAAAACTCAGAATCCAAAGCTCGATACCAAATGTTGTGTAACCAAACCCAACAGAAGAAAGAGAGACTAATCACCAGAAATAAGCTACTTTGAGGGGCACCTAATACATTACATAAATGAACAATTTTTTCCTGATACAAATGAAAAAACCTCCTTCTATATTGGAGTCCATGGGGCCACAATTTAATCCTAGCTGACCTAACAATAATAATTTAAGGGCACAATAATAACAATATGGGGGTTACAGGGGTATAAAAATAACAATAAGTGGGGATACAATAACATAATACGGGACTGCACTATTAATATAGGGACTTAACAAGACTTCTATAGGTGTTACCCACCTCCAATACTTGATGCGCTCGTGACTCAAGATTTTTCGAATCATAATTAACAAGGTTTTTAATGTCCAACTATTTTCTTTTGTGTAAGGAATTCAACTCTGGTTTTGCATTTATGGGAAAATACTCTTTCACATCTCAAATGCACTACCCAAAACCTCAGAACTAATTTTGAATCTCTTCCTGTGTATAATTCTGCCATTCATCAATTCATACATACTTTTTTAGTGTTTATGAGGATGACACATTTAAGAAGAGAGATTTTCGTATCCTTTGATTTTTCATTTGTAATCTCGATAAAATTTTATGTAGTTACATTTTCTTGGATGATTTATCATCGAACACATGGTCGACGATCCCTATTCGAATTTTTTTAGGGTTTTCCACTATATAAAAATGAGAAAACAATTGGGTCATCTTCATTTTTCCTCTCCGCTGAATGCTATTCTGTTCTCTGGACTCATGCCTTTTTTTTTGGCTTCCCTATTTTACCGCCTCTGTGTGTGGTTTTAGAACCTGAAATGGATCATTTCTCAACTACCCTACACCACTGGTGAGTAGGTCATTATTCATTTATCGTTTAATGTATATTTAGAAGTCCATCGTTCCAATTTTTTTATTTCGATTTCTCAAATAAATCGTTATGTTCTGATAGAACGATAGGGAGGCATGATTCTTATACTTGTTGGGTTTCACTTAATCATTTTTATAACCTTGCTATTTGGGGTTCTAATACCCATAATTGTTTACACTCTTCCTTTGCAGAATTAAGTTAGGTTTGGGATTAATTTCGCATTATCAGTATGATATTTAGTTTCTTCAACACACATGTGGAGGAGAAGATTCCCATCGAAACTAATAGGTAACCCTACGCGGACCATTTCCATCGCATTTCAGTTGCTTAAGTTTTATTTTTAAATCATTACAATGATACTTGTCTTTCTCTGTTTGTATGGTTGAGTAAAGGAATTTGTTCCAGTACAACTTCCATGATGTTATTTCCTTTCTTAACTTTCTTTTATCGATTTTCATTTTTATTTACCTCTATCTCTATTTAACTTATTTTTATATTGATATTTCCACGTAAAAATTTGTCAAGGATAATTTCGTGAATTTCTCCTTTTGCCTCTTCTAGCAATCCAATATGAAATGATTATGCAAAATCGACTTAATCTCCTGTTCACTTGTCCTGAACAGGTCGGTACTACTGCGTACTTCTAGATCCAGAGTTCTTGTACATGAAATGTGATATTTCATCTCAGATAGCATTTTTGTTTTTATTGTTAACCTCTCTAAATTTGGAGTTTTAATATAAAATTTTAATAACTACATCTTTCAGTTCTATTGAACTGTGACATTCTTCTCTCTATAATCGATATGCATGTATATTTCTCCATTAGCATTTCTGAAGGTTAAACCTCTGAGATATAAAATATGTTTTATAATTAAGATGATATCACTTCTAGAGTACTCTCTAGTTTTTCTTTCGTTATTTAAAATTTTCTCATAGGGTTTGTTATCATCTGTGTATAATTAATTTTTTTCCTAATTCCCTCAAAAGTTTCATTGATCTATTCTCTTCCAGTAATAACATCTATATATATATAGTACCAAATTTATAGATGGTGGAAAGATTTTACTTTAATCCCTAGTATTGATACCTGGATTTTTGTTTTAATTGAAATATTTAATGGAATGAAATCAAATTCACCCTAAGTAGATCTGTTTTAATCTACTATTATTCAATCATATATGCATCTCACTTTTGCAATACTGTAGGTAATAATACATATAGATACTCTTTTTATTTTCTGCCTACTGTATTAGAATCTTTTCTAGAGATTTAAAATTATAAAAAGGTTTTCTATTTATAATATAATCTCATAGGATAGCATAGTATAATTTCCTCATAACAGAATTTCTAAAATTTAATTTAGCAGCTTGAGTACTTTACAATTATTCAACTTTGTCTATATGTGGTGAAAACAGAGTTGATATTTATTTTATTAAAAATGCATCTTTTACTACATACCTTCCTCTATAAAATGTTAAGCATAACTCATAGACCCTACCATGTACCATTTTTACTATATATTTTGACACCACCTTACCTTTATAACCATGTTCAAAAAGGATTCCATCATCATTTTCATTCACTTTATCCAAAGCTATATAAAATCCTCTTCTTTACTATATATTTAATCTGTTTACATATAATTCCATATTACTCTTATATTTCATCATTAATCGAAGGTAGATTGTTGCTAACATAAGTCTAAAAGATCGCAGATAATTTATGTGTTGTGCTGGAACAATCGGCCGTTGCTGAAACAGTCAACTCCGTTGCTGAAACAGTCGACTCCGTTGCTGAAACAGTTGACTCCGTTGCTGAAACAGCCAGCAGGCACGCAAATTCCGTTACTACTCGTAATTTGCGATTCTGGAAGAGTATTTTTTGGAACAATGGCAACAACATGAGACGAGCAAGGAAGTGGTTACACGGATTATTCTGAAGATAGTACTCTTTTTGTATCTGTTGTAACAATATCTTTTTATGGAAGAATAGAATAGCCCTATTTTAAGAAAGAAGAACAGATTTGGGATAAACATAGATTTGCTCTAATGTAATTGTAAGAGATGTCTCCTCTTTAGAAAGAGGAGACATCATCATTATAAGGGGAGTTCGAAAACTACAGGAGAACATTGTGTTTGAGAGGACAGGAGCTAGACTCCATTTGTAATGTATCATTTCTTTTGACAGATGAATAAAAGTTCCTTTTGAGCGCTTCAATTTAATTCTTTCTCTGGGGAATCTTGTGAGAAGGAAAGGGCCCGCCTTCATCACAAGATTCACCCGAATGTTCCTGTAGTTTGTTAGATTTCTTTATGATATTCGCACTTTACTTTAATTATGTTTGCTGAAACACCAGTTACACAGTTCTGTAGTTTATTGAGCATTCTGTTTCCTTTAACGCTGCATGTGTTTAGTACATTCAATCTTAAGAAGTTAAGGGATCTATTTCTGTTATTTGTTTGAATGTATGATTGATGCTGGGAAGCAGGTGCTGAAGATTCCTGTACAAAGGAATAGGGTCCTGTTCCCATTGATTTCCTTTCTTTTCCCTGCAGTGTGATTAGAAACAGGAGACAGGTGCTGAAGGTTCCTGTTCATGGGAATAGGGTCCTGTTCTCTTGAGTTTATCTTTTCTACAGAGTGATTAGTGTCAGGCAGCAGGTGCTGAAGTTCCTATTTAAAGGAATAGGGTCCTGTTCCTGTTATGGTTGATTGGTTTCCTTTCCTGCAGATTGATTTCTCTTTATTTGGATTCTAAACTGCAATATAGGAATTACTTCTGCTATAACATAAGTAACTTCAGCTTTGATTAAACAAAGTGTGAATAATTAGATTTGTATGATTGGTAATTATGTGGCTTTTTACTACAACATTGTTTTTGCTTTTGAAATTGAGCATATCCAGTGCGTGATTGTCTTTGGAATAAACAGACTTCCTCGGGTTGACAATTTATGTGGAGCTTGAATTGTTAAAACAATTAAAGCGACCAACATTTTGGCGCCGTTGCCGGGGAAGGCAATTATAGATTTCAAAAGAATTAATATTTTCTTTCTAGATGTGCAGATTGTATGAGAGGATGCGGAACCCAGAAGAAAACTAATCCTACAGGTGGCAAGGGCAAAGGAAGGGGAGGAAGAAAGACTTTCATTGACGAGATTGTATCAAAGGCTGAATCATCACAGAGATTAAGTTCTCGAAGACCAAAAATTTAGCACTCCCCTCAATCAGATTAAAAAACAGAGGAAGTTGTGGGCCCTGAAAACATAGAGGAGCCGGTGATTAAAGAACCAGCAGTCAGTGCTGGAGAGTCAGAAGAAAGTGCTAGCAAATCAGCAGAGCACGTTGAGGAAATAATAGAGAGTGTTGGACGACCAGTGGAAAACATTGAGGAGCCAGTAGAAGATCTTGACGATCGATCAAGTGCAGTAGGAGAACAGCCAATGGAAGGAAACAACGAAGACTTCTTTGGTGGAGGACGTGTAGATCCTGAAGGAGAAGGAAAGGATGAAAATTCTCTCTCTACCTTGGGATTTCCTATCAGTGATCTCCCTAGAGGAACAACTCCTATGAAAAACATTCCATTGTTAGCTTTACCTAACTTCCATGGTTTATCCTCCGAAGATCCGGATGAATTTCTTTTTGAATTTGATATATTGCAGAAGTTATGATTATGTTACTAATGCTCAAAAGTTGAAACTGTTTCCAGCAACATTAAAAGGAAATGCTTTAAGATGGTTCATGAGCCTTGGGAGTCAGGTAATCAAAACATGGGAGCAGATGAAACAGAAATTTCTGTTTAAATATCAAGACTACTTTCAGACGAGAGAAAAGAAGGATGAACTATTCAATATGGCACAAAAGCCGGACGAGAATCTGGAGGACTATGTAGAAAGGCTGCAGTACAATATACAGAGATCTGATCATCCGAATATAAGTAAGGAAATTCGTAAAACAATATTACTTAGAGGTTTAAGGGATGATTGTTTAGACATGTTAAACATGCTTGGCAAGGGAGATTTATCTAAAGAATCATGTGATGAGATTGTTGAACTTTGTAAGAGGTGTTCAAGGGGAGCTGCAAGGAACAGAGTAAGTAATAGAGATCCCACCTATTCAAGAGTGCAGAAATCAGCCAGTGGGGGAGCAACAAGAGCGGAAATAGGTAATTTACTTGAAGAATTTAAAACTGAGATGTTAAGTTCCTTTGCTTCACAAATTGACACTTTGTAGGTTAAGAAGAAGCAGGCTGAAGCAGAAGCAACTCTGGCTGTCTTTTTCCCGAAGTGTAGAGACAAACATCCACTAAGGGAGTGCCCATTGGACAAAATACCAATCTGCACCCTTTGTGAGAAAGATCATGAAACACAACAATGTCCATCTCTACCGGAATAAAGGCAGCATTGCAGCCAACAGAAGAAGAAGCTGAAGCAGTTTACCTGCTAACTCAAAGAAGACAATGGCAACCAAAAGGAAAAGGTATGAACTCTAGTATGCCATTTAATCGTTGTTGGAAATATGATGCAGAGTGTTGTCCTTGATGGCAACCCACTAAATGAAGATGAAGACATGCGACTGTTGACATGTGTTGTCCTTGATGGCAAACCACCTGATGAAGTTATTCTTGACTTGATGGACTTCGCAAATGATGTATATCTGATATGATATGATGTTTGTTGACAATATGATGCGGAGTGTTGTCCTTGAAAGATAACTCACTTGATGAAGTTGTGCTTGATAGAATATGTCCTTGATGAAGGAAATCTGATGAATCTACAGTGTGAACAGAAGGCAATGAAGAAAGGAATTCAGCATGTGCTAATTCTATGATGAAAAAGAGTATGTCTCTAGGTATACGCGGATTGGCCTAGGGGAAGTCGCGTATGCACGCGGAAAGGAACGTTCCAAGTCGTGTATGGGCAAAAGCGCTCAAAAAGTGCAAAACCAGGGGTAACCACCATGGTATTGACCCATTGTATTGGGTAATGATCTGCCTAATTGACCCCGTCCAGGTAGTTTTGGGCTCATGGTATTGCTTTGGCCCATGGTATTGAAAAAGGGGCTCATGGTATTGTAAAAGGGTAAACCTATATAAGGAGAAGAAATTCATTGTGCAAAACATGAGTGTGGGTGCAAGATGTCTGAGCTTGAATGAATACTTCTCTCCGAAGTAGATCTGAATGGAAGGGTTACACTTGAAGACAAATCTGAAGGTATGATGCACCAATGATGAAGAAGGGGATCTAGATCTGAAATGCACTTGTATCTGCTAGATCTGCTTATGGAAGGCCTAGATCTGTGATGAGGCGAACATCTAGGCGAACATCTGACTGAAGTGAAAAGGGTAAATCTGAATTGAACATCTGATCTGATGATACGCTACTTTTCCGCGGAGGAAGCGCGTATATACGCGGCTTCAGCGAAGAGAAAGCGCGTATGCGCAATAAAATATACACTGAGGTATACGCTCGTTTGTGTGGACGGAAGCGCGTATATACGCGACATCAGTGAAGTGAAAGCGCGTATGCAAACTAGGGTTTGCTGAAGCAAAGGGTATGAAATATCTGATCTGTTCTGCTATGTTTCTGCTATCTGATCTGTGTTGTTAAGTATCTGTTGGTGATGAATGTTTGTGCTTAAAAGTTTGGAAAGGGTCCAGTCTGGAAATATGATGAAATGTGGCCTGCAAGTGGTGTTCTATTGAAGTTTTTGGATCCAGTGTGAAAATTGATGAAACGTGGTCCAAGGTGGTGCTGAAGGTTGTAGCCTTCAGTCAGGGGGTTGTAGCTCCCTTCCAGGTGAGGCTGGTAAACGAGATCGGGGGGTCGTAGCTCCCTTCCAGGAGAGGCTGGTAAACGAGTCAGGGGGTTGGAGCTCCCTTCCAGGAGAGGCCGGTAAACGAGCGCAGGTGGGTGCCTGCGTGCTGGTCAAGTCTGTGCCAGCACATATGTTGTAAGATGTTTTCTCTATAATAAAATATTGAAGGCTGAGCAACTGCAGCGGTGGTTTTCTCCCGATTTGGGTTTCCACCTAAAAATCCCGGTGTTCATGTGTGATGCTTTGTGTGATGGTTTATTCTGTTCTTACTGCACATGTTTACTGTTTATTGAACATCTGATGAATGAATGATGGAATAATATAAGTGAAGATTTAATGACAGATCTAGATCTCCGTGTATACGCTAGTTTCATAAAGGGGATCCGCGTATATACGCTAGTTTACTGAAGGAAAGTAGCGTATGGGTTTTAAGGAATGAAAAATTAAAAAGATTTGATTATGCAGTAAATACTGATTCACCCCCCCCTCTCAGTATTTTTCCCAACAATTGGTATCAGAGGGTGGTCCTTCTGCAGAAGCTTGATCGCTTGAAGGAGATCTGTCGCAATGGGAAAGAAGCAAAAGAAGAAGGTTACTCAAGGAAAGAAGAAGCCTCAGAAATCATGTATAGCAGAAATTGAAGAAGATGAAACAGGTATTGATCGTTGCTTTTGTATTTTACTTAATTGTATATGCAAGGATTATTATAGTGAAAGTGAAGATGAAGAAGATTCTGACCAAGCTCTACAAGTGCTCATGGCAAAGAAGAAGGCTACTCAAAGTAAGGAGATAGCTGAATTTGACAAAAATGAATCAGATAGTGATTGGGGTCATCCCTTGAAAGATCTTAGTTGTACAAACAATGGTGATGATAGTGAAGAATATGCTATCGAAGCTGTCAAGATTAAAGATGAAGATAGTAAGAGAAAAATTGTGGATCTAGAAGAAGTTATCAAAGATCAACAAAGAAAATTTAATGAGAAGGATTCTTCTAACAAAGCTTTGGTATTTAGACTGAAAAGGATGTTCGATGATGTATACAGTCGAAGTAAAGGATATCAAGCTGGAATCATCTCTCTGCAAGCAGAACTTGAAGAAGAAAATAAGAAGAATGAAGGACTTGAAGCAGAAAACGTTTCTCTAAAAACAGATCTGGAAAAATCAAAGAGGAAGAATGAAGGTCTTGAAGCTAGAGTCATCTCTATACAAGCAGATCTTGAAGCATCAAGTAAGAAGATTGAGGAACCTCTACAAACGTTTGAAAAGGAAGGCCTTGAAACATAAATCATCTCCCTCAAAGAAGACCTGGATAAATCAAATAAGAAGAATGCAGGACTTGAAGCAGAAAACATATCTCTGAAAGAAGATCTCAAAGCATCGAAGAAGAAGAATGAAGAGCTGCAACAAACATGTGAAGTAAACGAAAATTGGTTGAAAGAAGAGATTCTAAATCTAAAGGATCAAGTAGAAGATGGAAGAAGGAAAGAAGAAAGCATGACAAAGCAATGTCAAGACTTGGAGGTTGAGGTAAATATTCTCAAAGGTAAATTAGAAGAAAAGGTTAGAATTTTGAGGTTTCAAGATAGTACTAAGATTCTGGATAATATTCTTAGTAGTCAAAGGTCTCCTTCTATCAAACTTGGTCTTGGTTTTCATGAAACTGTTAAAGGAGAATCTAGCTCACAAGGAGGTGCTAAAGAATCAAAGGATATCAATGCAAAATATGAAGTATTGAAAGAGTCAAAAGATCAACCAACAATCATAAATTCTCAAAGGAATTCATTCAAGAACGTTGAATTTTTTAAATGTCATAACTATGGGCATGTTGCAGCAAATTGCAGGAGCAGATCATTTCAGCCACAAACAAACAGGTTCTACTCAGAAAGGTACTCTAGTTTCTTCAGGGGATATTGTTTCTCATGTAACATGTATGGACATAAATCAGTTGATTGCAAAAGGAGGAAGATTAGAAATAATCATTATGATTCTTACGCTTACTTTTCTGGACATATGAGATGTTATTCTTGTAACAAGTATGGGCATGTAGAAAAGGAATGCAGGTTGAACAGATCTAAGAAAGTGGACAATTTTCAGCACACTGTTAGGAAGGTCAAACAAATTTGGAAAAAGAAGGAAGACCAATCAGAAACATAGGGAATTCTGACCCTACTGCAATCATCTGCTTCTGAAGCTTACTTCTCTGATTGACTGCAGGAATGATGTGGGATACATTATGAGATTTAGTAATGTATCGTCACAGGGGGAGCAATGTATGATGTCTCTCATGGTTGATTTGATTATTCTGGTTATATGTATTTCTGACAGTGCATCTGGTGTGAAGAAAAGACAGGAACAGAAGGTAAATTTGCAGGGGGAGATAAAGGAATGTGAAAAATTTCTATGTTTCACTTTCCATACGTGGGTTCTATTCACCAAAGTCGCGTATACACGCGAGTTCCAGCTGACACAGCCACGTATGCATTGATGATAAGGAAATTTATCTGATAGCTGAAGATCTGGAGCAGAGGTCCAGGGGGAGCATCAGTCTGACTGCTGATGATTGCACTGTTAGCATCATTCTGGTTATACTCATGTTAATGAAATGATACTTGGTTATTTTTGTTGAAGATTATGGATGAAGCCTGGTTGCTTTATGATGAAGAGCATTCGTTGTTGAGATGAAAGTCTTATAATTCAGAGATGAGGACAGATCATGCAGAGATTGTTGCTGATGACTTGCTGTTGAAGGTGTTTCAGATTGCACAAGCTAAGGAAGAGCACTGGTTTAAGGGGAGCAGCAGGTTGAATACTAATGATTGCATTGTTGGAAATATGACTGCTTATTCTTTGTTTTTTGTGATACTCATGCTTAAATGATGATGACTTGGTACATGGTTTATTATGATGAGTTTTTGAGCCCTGGTTGCTGATAAGTATCTTTTGTACTCACACATGGATGAGTTGGATGTCATTTGATTCAGAAATAAATCATGCAGAGTGTGTTACTATGGTTGAGAGATCTTTTTCCTACATATGTTACTTCATGTTAAATCTTGAAGATCATGGTGATGTTGGACTACTTGAATGATTGCTTGACACTTATGGGAAGTTGTTGTTCTGGTATGATAAACTTTCTTGGAAAGATTGTATTGATGCTGCAAAGAATCTGAAGGCCCGGTTACTAATGTACCTTTACTACAACCATTGGATGACGCTTGAAGACACAACTACACTGTTCTATCTATCTGTAGTCCAGGGAAGCATTCAAATGTCCCAGAAAGAATTTGAACACTGTCTTTGCCTCACAGAGAATCAGATCTGGTTGAAATTTAGAAGATGGCTTGGGATACGCGGGTTTCCTGAAACACAATCGCGTATATACGCGAGTTCCTGCACATAAAACCGCGTATGTTTGGTTGCTGGAAATTTTTGGTTGGTTCATCATTCTTCAGGACAGCTGCAGTGTTGTTTGGTATCTCTGATATTGTCTGGTGGTGTTCCAGTTCTCATATCTCTGTTTCTAATGTTTTGATGAAGATGCCTTGATGATTTGTTGGTGAAAGTGTTCAGGATGCACAAACTAAGGGGGAGCCTTAGTCATATGAAAAGGATGCATGAATGCACAAATTCAGGGGGAGCATTAGTTTTGCTGAGTATAATGCATTGCTGGCATTATGGTGGTTCTGATATATGATCTCTCTTGAGGTCTTTTTGGTATTGATTATGAAAAGTCATATTTGTATTTTGATGAAAAGGTCTGGTTGAGACCCATGATGTAAAATTGTAATATTCAGTCATGTAAGGACTTGTCAATTTGTAAACCCACTTGGTTGGGTAGCTGAGTCATTTTTGTAAACCCACTTGGTTGGGTAGCTGAGTCAAATTTGTAAACCCACTTGGTTGGGTACTTGAGTCTCATATGTAAATCCACTTGGTTGGATATTTGATGTAAGTATGAGTCATTGGTGATAGGAACTTCATAGAGTCATGTACTTCATTGAAAATATGTTTTAAAGTTTCAGCTTGAACTCAGGGGGAGCTTGGCCACTTCAGTACATATCAGATCTGCAGAACGCTTCTTCCACATGAGGAGAAAAGGGGAAGAGTAGGTTGGTTTTTGATCCGCCCTTTGCCCTTGATGTCAAAGGGGGAGAGTGACATGGTGTTTGAATGAAGAGAAAGAATGGTGTCAAATATTTGGGAGAGTGACATGGTGTCTTAATGTATCTATCTGTTGTGGTAACCAAACACCATCATGGTTGCCATCAAGTCCAAAGGGGGAGATTGTTGGAAATATGATGCAGAGTGTTGTCCTTGATGGCAACCCACTAAATGAAGATGAAGACATGCGATTGTTGACATGTGTTGTCCTTGATGGCAAACCACCTGATGAAGTTATTCTTGACGTAATGGACTTGGTAAATGCACTATGGTGATGAGTGTTGTCCATGAATGGCAACCCACTTGATGAAGATGATGGCAACTTACTTGATGAAGTTGTGCTTGATAGAATATGGTTTGATGAACTAAATCTGATGTATCTACAGTGTGTACAGAAGGCAATGAAGAAAGGAATTCAGCATGTGCTAATTCTATGATGAAAAGAGTATGTCTCTTGGTATACACGGATTGGCCTAGGGAAAGTCACGTATGCATGCGGAAAGGAACGTTCCAAGTCGCGTATGGGCAAAAGCGCTCAAAAAGTGCAAAACCAGGGGTAACCACCATGGTATTGACCCATTGTATTGGGTAATGATCCGCCTAATTGACCCCGTCCAGGTAGTTTTGGGCTCAAGGTATTGTTTTGGCCCATGGTATTGAAAAAGGGGCTCATGGTATTGAAAAGGATAAACCTATATAAGGAGAAGAAATTCATTGTGCAAATCATGAGTGTGAGGGTGCAAGATGTCTGAGCTTGAATGAATACTTCTCTCTGAAGTAGATCTGAATGGAAAGGGTTACACTTGAAGATAAATATGAATGTATGATGCACCAATGATGAAGAAGGGGATCTAGATCTGAAATATACTTGTATCTGCTTATGGAATGACTAGATCTGTGATGAGGCGAACATCTAGGCGAACATCTGTCTGAAGTAAAAAGGTAAATCTGAATTGAATATCTGATCTGAAGAAGTATGCTGCTCTGTAATGATTGAAGATCTATACGCTACTTCGCCGTGGAGGAAGCGCGTATATACACTGCTTCGCTGAAGAGAAAGCGCGTATGCGCAATGAAATATACACAGATGTATACGCTGGTTTGTGTGCGTATATACGCGACATCAGTGAAGGGAAAGCGCGTATTCAAACTAGGGTTTGCTGAAGCAAGGGGTATGAAATATCTGATCTGTTCTTCTATGTTTCTGCTATCTGATCTGTGTTGTGTGGATTGATAAGTATCTGTTGGTGATATATGTTTGTGCTTAAAAGTATGGAAAGGGTCCAGTTTGAAAATATGATGAAATGTGGCCTGCAAGTGTTGTTCTATTGAAGTTGTTGGATCTAGTGTGAAAATTGATGAAACGTGGTCCAAGGTGGTGCTGAAGGTTGTAGCCTTCAGTCAGGGGGTCGTAGCTCCCTTCCAGGTGAGGCTGGTAAACGAGATCGGGGGGTCGTAGCTCCCTTCCAGGTGAGGCTGGTAAACGAGTCAGGGGGTTGGAGCTCCCTTCCAGGAGAGGCAGTGGCGGCGCGGTGGGTGTACGCGTCTTCTGGTCGAGTACACGCCGGCACATATGTTGTAAGATGTTTTCTCTATAATAAAATATTGAAGGCCGAGCAAGCTGAGCGGTGGTTTTCTCTGAGCTTGGGTTTCCACCTAAAAATCCTGGTGTTCATGTGTGATGCTTTGTGTGATGGTTTTACTTTCTGTTATTCTTGCACATGTTTACGCATTTTATTAAACATCGATGATTGAATGATGGAATGATTTAAGTGAAGAACTAATGACAATTAGATATGCGAGTATACGAGTTTCATAAAGGGTAATCGCGTATATACGCGAGTCTGTATCAGGAAAGTAGCGTATGAGTTTTAGAAGGAAGAAAAAGTAAAAGATTTGAATATGCAGTAAGTACTGATTCACCCCCCCTCTCAGTATTTTTCCCAACACTTCACTAGGGTAAAGATGCTTCATTTACCCTACTACCTCTATAGGAGTATCAACAAGATGTCTTCTGTTGTCCAAAAGAGGAACTATTCCCTGCAAATGCGGAGTTTGTTCCATCACTCCTTGATCAAGATGGTTGTACTACACCAGTTGGAGCAAAAGGGCATACCATGGGAGGTGTTCATTACTCATGAGGTCTTCACAAGCCCACAACCCCATCATCATCCAAATGCCCTCATCATCTCATCCTGCTCCCTCTACTCCTCCATCGCCTCCTACTAATCATGCCTCATAATATATACATGTATCCTCTCCTCAAGGAAACCTCCCTTCCTCAGCCTCTCCTAATGCATCAGATCAAGAAGGAAATGGCAGTGAACAAGCTAGTGACCATGAAGATGAGGGTGAAAATGAATCAAACCAAAATGAAGATGAGGGTGATGGTGATTCAAGACAAAAGGAAGCATAAAACATGGAAACAGAGGGAGATGATAAAAATGAAGAAAATGAATAAGCTCATAGTAGAAATGAATTAAGCAGTGATGAAGAAGAGGTCAGCAATGAAGCAGAAGACATGGAGGTAGATGATAATGAAGTTGAGGCATAAAATATTGATGAAGAGGAAACCACTGAACCTAAGGGCAGTGAAACTGACATTGGGGATAATGAAGCAAGCATCAATGAAGAATAAGGCAGTCATGACAGTCATGATAGTAGTCATGAAAATCATGAAAACAGTGAGCCCCACAGTGATAATGATGATACTAGGGACAACAAAAAAACTCAAAGCCACAATGACAGTAAAAATAGTGAGGTTCCTAGTGGTAATAAGGGAAATTATGATGTTGAAGATGAAGAGGCAGAAGACAGTATGGACACAAAAGAAGGAAGTGGCAGTGAACAAGAAAATGACAAAGAAATAGATGATAATGAGGATGTTGAAGATGAAGAGGTAGAGGTAAGAAATGAGACAGAAAATATGGAGGAAAATGAAGATGGTAACAATGAAGAAAATGAAGAGGCTGAAGACAACATAGGCAAAAATGAGTCAAGCATCAGTGAGGGAAAGGACATCAAGGAAAATGACAGTAGTGACACCAATGATCAAAATATCAAAAAAGATAGTCATGACAACAGTCTTGACAGTCATGAAAATATTGAAGAAAATGAAGAATTTTATGAGAGCAGTAAAGAGCATAGCCTTGAGACTCCTACCAGTAATGATGAACAAGGTGAAGGCAGTACAAATGATAGTGTAGAAATAAGTGAAGAGGCTAATAGTGAGGCTGATGTTGAAGGCAATGAGGTAAGAAACAATCAAGGTAATGAAGAGGAAGACATGGAAACAAATGATGGCAGCCATGATCAAGGCACTAAAATGATCACAATAAAACCTCTTCCATTGAAATATCAAAGAGAATAAAGACATATGTTTGCTGCCTCTAAAAGGCAAGGGACCATGTGTTGTAAAACCAGTTCCAAAAATAGAAGAAAAGAGATATCAACGCCTCTTAAATAAGCCACTTCGAGGGAGCAACCTCCAATAAATTACATGAATAAACAATTCTTGGATGATACAAATTACAAAACCTCCTTTCTATATATAGGAGTCCATGGGGCCACAATGTAATCCTAGCCAACCTAACAATAATAATTTAAGGGCACAATAATAACAATATGGGGGTTACAGGGGTACAATAATAACAATAAGGGGGTTACAATAACAATAATAAGGGACTATACTAGTACTATAGGGACCTAACATGCCCCTCTCCTTAAAAAAAGTGTTTTCCTCAATGCTTGAGTAGCTATGGGTGCTTTTGTATAAAATTCTCATCCTCCCATGTAGAATCTTCAGTCAGCAAGTTCTTCCACTTGATGAGATACTCTGAAATTGATCGATTCTGTAGCTATTGAGTTCTTGTTTCCATGACCGCTTCAGGTTCCAATATGATTTTTCCTTCCTCATCAAGTTATGGTAATATTGTTTGAACTGGAAGATTTTCACCTATAACCTTCTTTAACTGTGAAACATGGAAAACTGGATGCACTCGTGAAGAAGCAAGAAGCTCCAATTTGTATGCCATAGTACCAATCTTTTGCAACACCTTGTAAGGACCATAGTACTTTGGTGATAATTTATTATCCTTCTTAGCTTGCTTGAGGAACATTTGTTTGTATGGTTGTAGCCGTAAAAATACCCAATCTCCTACATCAAAACTTCTCTCGCTGCGATGTTGATCTGCCTGTTGTTTCATTCGATTTTGTGCCAAATTCGGGTTATCCTTTAAGAGTTGGAGAACTTCTTGCTGATGCTCGATGTGATCTTCCACTGCTTGAACCTTCGAATTTTCCCTTAAAGATGATGTGATGGATGGTGGATGATATCCATAAAGTGCCATAAATGGGGTCATTTTTGCTGCGGTATGGAAGGAAGTGTTATACCACCATTTAGCAAGAGGTAACCACTTGACCCATTGTGTTTGTTTATCAGATACAAAACAATGAAGATATCCTTCCAAACATTTATTTACTATCTCAGTTTGACCATCAGATTGAGGATGATAAGATGAGCTATGAGATAATTGAGTACCCAAACAAGAAAATAATTCTGTCCAAAAATTTCTAGTAAAAATGGGATCTCTGTCGCTCACAATAACCCTTGGGTTCCCATGTAGCTTTTGAATTGTGTCCATAAATGTAGTAGCAACTGTACTTGCTTTAAATGGATGAGATAATGCACAAAAGTGTGCATACTTGGTAATTCTATCAACTACCACCATGATGACACTCTTTCCTTCGGACTTAGGTAAACCTGTGATAAAATCCATTGAAATCTCCTCCCAATGTTGACTTCGAATGGATAAAGGTTGTAGAAGACCCGGGGTCTTAATTCTCTCAAATTTATTCTGCTGGAAAACCAAACATTCCACCACAAACTTTTGAATATCAGATTTAAGGCCATCCCAAAAAAATTCTTTCTTCACCCTATGGTAAGTATTTAAAAATCCTGAGTGTCCTCCTAAAGGAGAAGTGTGCAATTCCAGAAGAATCTTTTGTTTTAGTTGGGAATTCTTACAAAGATATAAGCGATCTTTGTACCATAAGGAATCATTTTTCCAACTAAATGTATCATATTTACTAGGATCTTGCTGCAACTTTTGAATGAGTGTCCACACTTCTTCGTCCTTCTTCCATTCATCTCTTGCTTCAGTTATCCAATCTGGTTGGATAATAGAAATGTCACAAAGAAATGCTTCCACCTCTTCATTCTTTCTTGAGAGTGCATCTGCAACAACATTAAGCTTTCCTTTTTTGTAGATTATTTCAAAGTCATAACCCAACATCTTTGTGATCCATTTTTGCTGCTCTTCTAAAGATAGTCTTTGTTCCAAAAAGTGTTTAAGACTATCATGATCAGTTTTTACCTTGAAGTGTCTTCCCATTAGGTAAGTTCGCCATTTCTTTAGCGCATGCAGTATTGCTAACATTTCCTTCTCATAAATAGGTTTCTGTAAATACTTTCCTTTGATTGGACGACTTTCAAAAGCAATGGGTCTTCCTTCCTGCATTAAAACAGCGCCAATTCCATTTCCTGAGGCATCACATTCCACAATAAAGGTTTTTGTGAAGTCTGGCGTAGCTAAGACCGGTGCTAGGCACATTGTCTCTTTAAGATGTTCAAAGGCCTTAGTTGCTTTAGGAGTCCATGAAAATGCATCTTTCTTCAATAATGTTGTTAGAGGTGCTGCTATTCTCCCATAATTATTAAAAAACTTGCGATAATACCCTGTTAACCTGAGAAATCCTCGCAACTGCTTTATGGTTCTAGGGACTTTCCATTCCTTAATGGCTTTACTTTTGTTAGGGTCTACCTTAACACCCTCATGAGATACAATATGACCCAGATATTCCACCTCTTGTACTCCAAAGAAACATTTGGATGTTTTTGCATATAATTGTTTCTCCTGCAATAATTTGAGCACCTTGTCAACATGTTCAACATGATCCTTCCAAGACCTGCTGTAGATTAGTATATCATCAAAAAATACTAGCACAAATTTTCTGAGGAAGGGTTTGAAAATGGAATTCATCAACCCTTGAAATGTAGAAGGTGCATTGGTAAGGCCAAAAGGCATGACCAAAAATTCATAATGACCCTCATGAGTTCGAAATGCTATTTTTGGAATATCTTCAGTCTTCATTCTAATTTGATGATATCTTAAACGAAGATCCAACTTGGTAAAATAAATTGCTCCATGTAATTCATCCAATAATTCATCAATCACAGGAATGGGAAATTTGTCGTTAATGGTGAGCTTATTGAGCTCCCTATAATCTGGACACATGCACCATGATCCATCCTTATTGTGTACCAATACTACAGGAGCAGAGAAAGAACTTTGACTAGGTTGAATTATACCCACCTCTAACATTTTTGCAATCATACATTCAATTTCGCTCTTTTGGACATAAGGATATCTATAAGGCATGATGTTTGGAGGAACACTTCCTGGAATCAAATGAATAGCATGATCATGATCACGAATAGGTGGGAGCCCTTTGGGAGTTTCAAACACCTTGGAACGATTGTCCAAGACTTTTTGGAGATCTACAGAAATAGATGATTTTGATGTTGGAACTTCTAGTGAGCATAATTGTGCAATTACGCCTCGTTGTTTTTTCTTTAGAAGCTTTGTCATGACATTAGAGCTTATTATATTTCCCGGCTTCCCTGCAATACCCCGTAATTCAACTTCCTTTCCTTCTGAAAAAAATTTCAAGAAAAGTTCTTGAAAATTAATAGCTACCGTCCCCAAAGATTGTAACCATTGTACTCCTAGTACAACATCAGCACCTACCATAGGAATGGAAAGCATTGGACTATTAAATACATATTACCCCATGCTTAGCTTGATATTATGGCATTTTCCAGAGAAATTTATAGTTCCTCCATTTGCAACCATCACTTGACATTCTGGTGCTAGGTATAGGAAACAATTCAATTCCTTGGTTACCTTACAATGAATAAAATTATGGGTGCTACCTGAATCAATCAACACTATTACCTTTTTCTTCTTGATATGTCCTTCTATATTGAGAGTTTGAGGAGTGGTAATTCCTGCCAATGAATTACACGATATGGTCAGACTCATTTCTTCCTCTTATAGGGATGGTTCCTAGTGTATATCCTCTGCTTGTTCATTTTCTTCTTCCTCTTCACAATCTATGTAAAATAATTTCTTCTCAACACACTTATGACCTTTAGTGTATTTGCTATCACAATTGTAGCAAAGCCCTTTTTCTCCTTTTTCTTCCAATTTTTGTGGTGTCAACCTTGTGGGACAGTTCCATCTTTATAGAAGTGAATGGTAGGCTTCCTTGTCGCCATAATTTTACATTCAGCTTTTCTTACCAACCTGAATGCCTTCTCCAATGAATCAGGTTCCAAAACACAAACTTTATGTTGGATGTTATCCTTTAAAGTACCTATGAAGAGATCATGTTCCTCTGAAATATCAGTTACCCTTATATTCAATTTTTGGAAGTCCTCAATGTGCTCCCCCACTGAACACTTTTGTTTGAGATTTATCAATTGGCTAAAGAAAGTGTTTCTCTTTGTATCCTCATAATGTGCTATCATTTCCTCCGTAAAAATTGACCAAGTGACAATTTTTTTTACGGGAGCAAAGCCATCGATACCATACAAATGTATTTTGTTCTAAATGTAAAGTTGCAATGCATACCTTTTGTGTGTTTTGCACATTATTGAGATCAAAATATTGCTCCATCTGTAGTATCCATGTCACAGGATCCTTTCCATCAAACTTCCTCATATCCATTTTTGCAATATGGTGGTTCTTCCCTCCAACATTAGAGTTTATGAAATCACGATTAACATTTATTTTTTTCTCATCATGAGTTTCCTCTACTATATTTTCACCATTAGGAAACATTTCTTGTATCAACTTTGTCAAACCATCCATGTCTGTTTTTAGATCATTCTTCATGTTTTCCATCTTAGCTTCCATGTCACCCATCTTAGATTCCATGCAAGCTTCCATGCCATCCATCTTAGCTTCCATGCCATTCTTCAAACCATCCATGCCTTTCTTCAAACCATCCATCTTAGTTTACATGCCTTTCTTCAAAACTTCCATGTCATGTTTTGTTGCTCTTTGCGAGAGCGAAATTTGTTGCACTTGCTCTTGTCATTTTGATATGTCATGTTGCCATTCTTCATCTTCATGAGTCATAGTAGAGCCTTCTAAAGGCTTAATGGGTGTTGAATTTTTTTTAGGGTCCATTTGAGAATCCAATACTAATATCTATTCTATAATATTCCCTTGGAATCAATTCAACTTGATTCTTCAAACAAGACTTATGCAATTCGGAAAATAAAATACACACCTTTTACTTTCTTTTGAGGAGCTCGATATTTAAATTGACTTATATATATACTTGTAGATCCTCAATATCTGAAATTTAGCCCTGTAGTAGTCCTCTAAAGCTTATTTCAAATCCCACAAGTATGACTTCATTTGGTTTCTTTAAGACAAATTTATGTCCAAT
The DNA here is from genome assembly GCA_034641835.2 of Pinus albicaulis. Lineage (NCBI taxonomy): Eukaryota > Viridiplantae > Streptophyta > Pinopsida > Pinales > Pinaceae > Pinus > Pinus albicaulis. The sequence goes on along the minus strand of CM076584.1, from coordinate 392,481,902 downwards.
CTCCCACAATGACCTAATTGTGGACTAGTTTTGTAGAGCGAACTTTTACGACTTACCACGTGTCACTGTTTCCTCCTTTAGCTCTTAAATTTATAGATAGGAAACTACAGTCTGTGTACTTCCAGTCACTTTTTACAGAATTCCAATTTGATGCTCAGAGAGAGAGTTATGAAGCTTTTCCTACAATCACCTCTTTGAGATGAAATTCAGGAGCCTGAACAAGACCTAACTTCCACAGATCATATCTCCAATTATATTGCGAACCAAACTTTGAAATTTTGCGATGATGTTCCTCTAGATTTTAGCTTCAGTCTCTAAACATTTAAGATTCTGAAACTTCGTAGAAAAAAATTTATAATGAAAATTCCACGATGACCTTTTTAAGTGAAATTCAGGAGCCTGCAAAAAGACCTAACATCCACAGATCATATCTTCAAAAATATGACGAACCAAGCTCTAAAATTTTGCGACGATGTTCCTCGAGATTTAATCTTCGCACTCTAAAAATCTCAGCTTCTGAACCTTCGTATAAAAATTTTTATAGTGAAAATTCCATGATGACCTGTTTGGAGCAGCGAAACCCTAGAATCCAAAGCTCTGATACCAAATGTTGTGAAACCAGCTCCAAAAATAGAAAAAAAGAGATATTAACGCCTTATAAATAAGCCACTTCGAGGGGGAAGCCTCCAATACATTACATGAATGAACAATTCTTGGATGATACAAATTACAAAACCTCCTTTCTATATATAGGAGTCCATGGGGCCACAATGTAATCCTAGTGGAGCCACAATGTAATCCTAGCTGACCTAACAATAATAATTTAAGGGCACAATAATAACAATATGGGGGTTACAAGGGCATAATAATAACAATAAGGGGGTTACAATAACAACAATAAGGGACTATACTAGTAATATAGGGACCTCACACCATGCCATCCACCTCAGCTAAGAAGCTTGACAAAGGCAAACGAAAGATCAAAGAAGAAGAAGAAGAAGATCAGCATGAGGTTGAGAAAGAGTTTGAAATCATTCATATTGACAGTGATGAGGAAAATGAAGCAAGGATCTCAAAATTGATCCTCTAGAAACAAAAATGCCCAAATTGAAGACCTCCAAGAAAATCTAGAGAGGGCCAAGAGTGTGAATAATGTCCTTGAGATGGAGAACAGATAGCTAGGGGCACAAAATTCCATTTATGAGGCTAGAGAAATTGAGCCCAGAAAGAAGCTCAAAGGGCACAGGTAAAGCTAGAGGAATTCATGGGCACCTATAAGGAAAGTGAAGATGAAGAAGGACAATCCAGAAGAAGACCAAGAACCATGGGTTTAAAGAAGGCATTGGCAAGACAAAGAGAGCAAGTGTCCGCCTTGGCAGAGGAGCTCCCTCTAAGTGAGCTGCTTGCCATGGAGATAGAATATGATCGGGAGCCTTGGCTAGAAAGAGAAAATACACACTTGGAGGCCAAATTGGAAAATGCAAATAGAGATCTTGACCTCCAAAGGAATATGACCAAACACTATGCATTACAAAATCAAATTGCAAAGGCTAAGCTCAAAGGAGCCCTTGCCAAAATAAAATCACTCAAGGAGGAAAAAGACCAATAAAACCTTGGAATCTTGGCTGAAAATTCTCTACAGTCCTCCCAAAATCCATAAGGAAGATATCCACCAATTTTGGGAAATTTTTGAGAATTTTTGGTTTTCTGCTAATTTTAAGGCCTAGAGGCGCAACACCCTTGGCGCTATGCTTTCACCTCAGGCATCCTTAGGAGGAAAAATTTGCATTTTTGGAATCCTCAGCTCAATTTCAACATGGTCACCAAATTTCAGAGAATTTGGAGCATTTTTGGTCCCTCAAAAGGCTAAAAACCACCTCATTTTTCACCTTTTTGCCTCATTTTCAGGACTGCCGCTGTGCCTAGAGCAGCCTTGGGAGATTCAATTTTTGGATAGGTAAATGGAGCCCAATCATAAAACCAAGGGAATTTTTGGAAATTGGACTCGACATATTATCCAACGAGCCATCACGAAGAAAATTCCGACATCAGGAAGGTCATCAAAACTTGGCTACAAGTGGACCTAGTTTTCTTGTGCATGCACAACACCTTCAGACCTCACTGCTGCGCCTTTAATGTGAAAAAGTAAAAAAAAGACACTCATTTATGGAACAGTGATATTTTAGTGTTTTTTGGGGAAAATCACTCCAAATTTAGGTGCTAAGAGTTATTTTTGCATTTATTTCATGAGATATTTTGTGTCTTGGGCCTCGCATGGTCTCTTAGACATAAATGACATTTATGGGTGTTTTTGACATTTTCAAACCCTATTTAGGGTTTTTTCCCTCCTTTTATAGATAAATAGAGAATGAGGGCCTTATTGTAAATTTTTTGGCATTTGATGACTCTTGGGAGCAGTACATAGTTTTTTGGAGATTGAAGAGAAATTGGTGTTGTGGAATTTGTGGATGCCTTGTTTTGATTGATGATGGTGAAGGCTTGCTTGCAGGATCCCCGAGCATGGTTAATGGTGATATGCTTCTACTTAGTAATTGTTTTATTATGTATCATTTTGTTACATCCTTCTATATTTCAGTGGAACAAAGGTTTTAGACTAAGAAATGTTTTTTCAGAGGCACCTTAGCTCTATTTGTTCTTCACTGCTTCTATGTTTTCCTCTGCTAGGTCAGTTTAGAGAATTCTTAGTTGCTCTGTAGACCCACCCAAGCTTTTTTATCTTATGAATGATTTAATACAGTAGATATCAAATATGTTTTATGGTTATCCCTACTTGTTTTGATGTCACTAAAACATTTTTCTTGAGATCTTTATTTGGAGTATCACTAATTAGGCTTTGCCAAAGAGGCTACGTTTCGATCATACTCTTTGTCCATTCTTGAAAGGTTGCTTTGGAGGTATTTATGGATATGATGAATGATGTTTAGGAGTTCCATATTCTTTGATATGTGTTATATGTCTATCTTAAATTTTTTCTAACCTTGAAGGTGAAATCACTAGAAGTTAAATAAGTTTCTTGCCTTCTATATTTCATTGGATTGTTTGTCTTAAATTCTTATTCACTTGAGTTTAGTCAAAGGGTTATTGGTTTTCCCTGTCTTATGATTACTTCTTTATGCTAAATAGTGTTTAACGCCCATCTTGTTAAAGTATTTGACAAAGGATTCCTAACTACCCTTTGCCCTACTTTGTTCACAAACTTGATGTTCATTTCATCTCACAAAAACCTTGAAAATCCATTTGACCATGTTATATTTGCCCTGTGATGCACCCTGATTCATTGTTGAACTTTCCAAGACTTTTTATAAACTCCATAGCCCAATGAATTGAAGATTTCCTCACTCCATCTATTCTACTTGATCATCTACCCAACCAAAACAAACAAAGAAACCCTAAACTTAACAACTAGCCTAAAATCAAACACTAAAAGCAAACAAGTTCACATCCTTTGCACAAAATAGAGAGAGCCCTCTCTGAGTCCAGGAAGGCTAGGTCCTAGGACTCCAAAGACTAGTATGATGTTACCCCTATTCATTTTTTCTCACCAATCTAACAAATTACGGGGACCTAACATAATGGCGACCACGGTGGGACCTTTTGAGTAAGTAACAAGCTTATACATCCTTAGAGAATTCATAAGCCCTTGTCAAACAATATCTACTGATTTATCGCCACCTCATCGCCTAACATAATGGCGATCACAGTGGGATGTTATGAGTTAGTGACAATCTAAGTACTACTTAGGACTTTAGAAACCCTTATCTAATCATAGGAAACTCAACTGTTAGCCAATAGTAGAATCTAATTGTCTCACCATTCTAGAAAAATGATGACTCAACTAGAGGACACTCATAGAAATATTAGGGCTACATGAAGGAACTCAAAAAACCACAAAAACATCCCTAGATTTGTTTTTTGTCAGTTATTGGTGGTAGACCATAAATACATATCCTCAAAATAGCAAAAAAAATCCACCTGGTGACTCCACTAGCCTCCAGTAGGCCTACTAACTTTATTAGTTTGCATAGATTTCCCTAGGATTGTATCAAATTAGCCCTGAGAAGTTTAGAGGCCTAGTCACACACTGTGTGAGTTTAGAAAATAGTAAGAGAGGTCAGCCTTCCGAAAAAAATCATAAACTTTCAGCTTCTCTATAATTTGGGTTTGAAATATGGCTTCACAAAGGATCAGTACCAGATCTCACTTAGACCCAAACTCTCCCACCATAGTTGATGACACAGAAAATATTTTGTGGAAAACTTCTAAAACTGAAAATTCAATTACTGTTAGGACTATTCATAGAGCAAGCTTTGTCCCTGAACATCTTATAACCTTGTAGGATCCCTAGTTTGAATTACATCATACAAGAAACCTTTTCATAACCAAGTCACAAAGTGGGATTGACCAGAATAACCTTGAGCCCATAGATTTGTAGCAGAGTTCTAGTAGAGAAGCCTCTCCTTCCATTCCTCCTGACTTTCAGCTTCTCCATCAATTTGGCTCTTTTTATCCCAAGTCTGCTTAAAATCAGGTTTTTGGTCCAAGTACCTCTACCACCCCCATCCACACATCCATTGTGCAAACCACTCCACTTCATCCTCCACCTCCTCTCACAAAACCTCCCCTTTTAAATCCTCCTTGGATCCCATTTCGTCCCATCATGGCAGCATGGTATGCCCCCTAGGAACTGCCACAACCTTTGTTACCTTAACCAAATGACTACCAATCCAAAATCCCTCAATTTACCGAAGCTGAATCTACCACTACCCAAAAACATGTAGATAGGATGCATGATGCCTTTGATTACATGGAATTAGAAAAGGAATCCATAAAAATGAGGATTTTTGCACAAATCTTAGGAGGAGAAGCCAAGAAATGGTTCAAAAGCTTAACTTCTAACGACATACATGATATCCCTTCCCTTCCCTTTACCAGAAATTTATAAACAAGTGGGAAATCAAGAAAAACCCTCTCCAAATCCTTTCAGAGCATACCAACCTTAAGAGAAATGCCGGGGAAAGTGTCCAAGACCATTGCACCAAGTTCAATAGTGTTTACAATGCTCTCCCACCAAACATGAAACCCCCATAAGGCATATCTTTAGCAAAATTTCCAGAAGGTTTGGATCCAGAAATGGCCTATCAATTAAGAGAGAGAGATCCCCTAAATTTAGAAGAAATGCAAAGGGGATCTATGAGTGTAGAGGCCAACTTGATTGAAAAAAAGGCTAGGATGAGGTCGGAAAAGAGAGTCACTTACAAAGGTGAAACTATGGCCTCAACCTCCTCATCTGATGCCAAAATTGACAATGTTGGGCCAGAATTGTGAATTACAGATAAATCACACTTCCCTAGACAGGTGCTAGTCTAGAACAACAAGTGAAAGACTATACGACTATTTTTCCTAACTCAGAATAGATACACAGAAAGGATTGAAGGCTTACTTGATCAATCACTTCCAAATGGCTCCTTCTGTCGCTTTTGTTGCAGCTTCAAATTCAAGTGGTTTGTGTGAAGTGCTTCCTACAATAAATAACACTGAAATAGTAGAAGATGTAATAATATAGATATCTATTCAATCTAGTTAGCTAAATCAGTAAAGCATAAACCATATACATTAACCAAGATCTTGCAATATGGAAAATCAAAGTCAATACAGATGCATATAGGGAAAAATAAGCAGTACTCTTTATTGATGATAGAAGGAGAGGTTACAACCAAATGACTGATTTGAAGTGACCCTTCCAGCAACATCCCCAAGCCTCATGATAGTATAAATCTCTCCATTAGTAGCTATACAAATATAGCTCTCAATTGAAAATTCTCCATCATTTCTCTACTCAAATTCTTCCCTCTCAAGCACTTAGATATGTGCTCAATTCATAGATGAAATGTAGGTTGTTTTGCAATCAATTAATTCCCAATAATACGCAAGACATGTTTCCAGTCATGTAGATGTCAAATGGACACTTGGATCCGAAGCTTGACACATGTGAACTCTTCTAGAAGGCACTGGCCAAGTGGAGATTTTGGAAAAATGAGAATTTATCTCCCAATGTGACCAACACACCTGTGAATGTCAGGAAGTGCTTTGAAGAGAAACCTTGCATGGGGCTACCTACATATGCAATGCACTTAGGCCCCTTAGAGCCTGCGTTGGTGAGCTCTCATATGCTATATAATAATCTCAAACCTTGGAAACCTTTGCTTGATGAAAGTCTTGCTTGATTTGTTCTTGTTTATTATCTTAGGGCATGTAGCAACTGAAATGATAGGGAATGATAGACCCTTGATCATTAGTCCTGGAGATGATGCCTAGTTAACCAGGTCATTGGGAATGGTGCCCAAATTGACCTATAACAATTTCCCCCAAAGCATGAGATCCAAATAATAAAAACATTTGATTGAGATGATTTACACGGTGATGAGCCTGGAGATGAAGCGGAACGGTCACTTGCATCAATATTACAATACATTACATCATGATATATCCTCTTTGATCATAATTGCTAAGGTTAGGCATTCCCATATTCAGCACATAAAACAATCTAATAAAATGTACATAATTCAAAAAGTCGTCTTTATTGGAATGTTGCCCAAATGCAGACATGCCTACAGATATAGGCCCATGTTTGGATGAAAATATCTATGTAAGTTCACTGTATAGATTATGTGTACAAAAATCCTGAAATCATAGCTCAGATGGATAAAACTAGATCCGGGTTCTTCTTATCTCATTCACTTGATCATTCATGTACAAGTCTAGCCATGCGAATATATGATTTGTAGTCAAACATGGAAAGACATCGTTTGATTACTAGCCAATGATGTGAGCTATTAACAAACACGAGAGAACCACCATTAATGAAAATGGTCCTCAAGGTACTGCAATACATTTCGTAAGGCGTGAATAGATGATTTGATGTTGAATGCCAAACAAAATCTTTCGGTCAAAGATCTAGAAGCGAGGATCTTGTTGATGTTGTAACAAGCCTCATGGTACTGGAATCTGATGTTTCTAAGTGAACTACCTGGATATTGATTTGTTTTCGACAGGAAGTCACCTTATTGAAAAATAGGAGTTACTGATTCGGAGACAAGGCTATGAATTGATATAGAAATTTTCATGGATGATGGTCATGAGAATGCGGTTTATGAGTATTGCAGAAGGATGAGTTTTAAATCACTGGATGAATTCTCTTGAACATATCGGCAACACTGTGATGAGTTGGTAGCATTGACCCAAAACCAAAGTGAAGGGATGAACCATAGGTGTGAATGAACCGTCAAGATGATTACCCATCCCAAACAGTCACAGACATGGAGTGAAATAAGTGTCATGTTCAAGAGCGACTTGCTACCAAAAAGAATTCTTGCTCACTTTTCCCAAATTTTCCCCAGTCATTTGTCGACTAGTACCTCTTTATTTTTTAACAAGATTGAGGAGGATAACATTTGCTTGATCTATAATTCAACCCTTCGGGAAAATAAAGTATCGCTATTTAATAATTTAACGAGTCTAGTGATGAATGAAACTCGATTCTTTCCATGATAGACATGCCCGATCCTTTTTCATATTTAGAGAGTTTGAAAAAGAGGAAGAAAGAAAAATCCATAAGTAATTTTTCGTAAATTTGTCTCTTAGACCCGAAAAAGTGTAAAATAATATTTGAGAGAACCTATTTGGTCATGTTTAACCAAGGTATTCCTTTTTCGTAAATAATCTATCTCAGTCCGGAAAATGGTTAAACTTATACCGAGTAGATATCAATTCATTTAATTTAATGAGCTCGAAAAGACAAGTTCTCAACAATATTTTCACATTATCAGAGTCTGAAAAGAGCTGAAATAATACTCCAGGGGTTCCTTTTTCATTTTTATCGAAGCTCGAAAAAGAGATAAAGGTGTGCTTCAAATCCTTTTTCATTTTTAACAAAGCTAGAAAAATAAGGAGGAAAAGTATGCTTTGTGGTCAAGTCATTCTTTTAATAAATCTGCACGACTAATCTGTTCATCAGTTATATGTCCTATTTCAGAGCAACATCAAATGGATTAAAAATACCTATTTCATGATAAAAACATAATAAAACCATAGTCATAGCAATAAATTTAACTTGCAAAAAATTAAATGACTATAAAAAGTAGTTTCATTATTCATTTGTATCATTCCATAGTTACCATTTTCATTTTGAAGTTCTGAACCTGATTTTGTCCCCGAACTTCAGTCGTCGATTGCAGTCATTTCTGTGGAAGGATTTCATCGTTGTTTGATCCAGGTTAGTACCATGAACCACCTCTTCCCTTTGGTATTCATTTCATCTCCAATTTCTACAGATTTTTAGGGTTTTAAGGCCCCTAGGGTAAATTATGCCTAAAATGATGGCAACACACCCCTGAATGTCAAAAATTGCATTGCATAGCAGGTATAGTGAAGGTTACCTGTATATGCAACACACTGTCTTAGCCTAGGGAGTGCGTTGGGCGTAGTTCAAGTTTTTGGTTTTCGTGTTGTGCCCAAAATTTTCCTATTTTTTTGCAATGAATGGAATCTAATGGATCTCATGGTTGTATTTCAGGTTTCCATCGGATTATAATGATGAGTACATGGAGGGAAAGATGACATGAAGAATAAGATATGATTTCCTTGAATGATCTGGGTACTGTAAGAGCCTTAAGAGATTTTGGACTACTTAAGTACTTAAAATTTTCAGGAATGAGGCAACAAATAGAGCTGTTGGAGTTCTTAGTTCGAGTATGGGATCCGATGATAGAGGCATTTCACATTAAAAATCAAGTGGTTCCCATAACAGTTGAGGACGTGTATTTTCTGACAGGTTTTTCGAGGAGAGGTTTGCCCATTTCTCTCACAGGGTATACCATTGGAGGAGAGACAGTGAGGGATTATGTTATGCAGTATTGCTATCTAGGGGCAGAACCTAGAAAAGATGGAAAAATAAACATCTGTGATGTTAGGGATTTTCATTTTAGAACCATATTTTTCACGATCACTAAACTTGTTGGCACCATTACACTACATGTAGCAAACAGATTGTATATGCAGTATGCACTAAAGTGTTTAGAGCCAACAATCTTCAACTGGTCTGAAGCTATTCTATCTCAGATAAAGGATCAAATGAAAAAAGCAAAGGGAGGAAGGAAGAATAATTTTAGCTATGGTTCAATCCTTATCTCCTTCGCTTTGGAACAGATTCCATTGATGCAGTCACAACATGTAACACTGGATATATCTAGTCCTAGAGATCCTCGAATGCAGAGATGGGTAGAACTCATGGGTCGGGATGCAGGCCAATCAACCGTTGTGTTCTCTACTGCATTCTTTGCCTAGTTCCGATGACAGATCGTTGCCATCGATGAGTATGCATATGCAGGAGTTGACTTTTGAGGAGATCCAAATTTAGTATTACTAGAAGGCGCTCAGTGGGGTGCAATGGGTAAGAATGTTTTGACCATGTTTTTTTTATTTTTCTAAGGTTTATACAATTCTTTTGTAATTTGATGTTTTCCTAAGACTAAGCTAAATGTTTTATGTAATGTAGATATCGGTCGTGTTCAACCAGTAGAGGAACCAAAGCGCGAAGCAGATGTGCCAACAGAGAGGGTTGTCGGGAGAGCAATCCTTCAAGAACTTGATATGGCTGAGACTCTAGCTGAGCTTCATCAGCACATAGAGGGTTTGACCTTTGGAATTACGGATTGCTGGGTCGAAGAGTTACCCATGCAATTGCAGCGACACACTACTGGGGTTCCTAACCATTGGATGCGGTTGCTCCGCAGGATTTCTAGATCTATAGCATGTTACCATGAGCACCACTAGTTTACTTGCGACATTTTGCATACATTTTTGAGGTCAGATGACCAATGTGTCTTGGGCACAAAATTTTTAAAAACCTATAACTATCTATCTATATGATTTCAAAGGTTTTCCTATGTTTATTGTGCAATCCTATTCAATGATGTGAATATTTTCTTTACATATGTTGCAAATGTCTATCTAAAACTTGATTAGCTAATGAATCAGTTAATGTGTTCAAATTTCTGGAAATATGTTTATACTGTTAGAAATCCAACACTTCTTAGATTGTTCCTAAGAGTTTGACTTTTGGAAAGACATTTTGATGTCACTAGTTTGTTGGGCCAGAATTGTGAATTACGGATAAATCATGCTTCCCTAGACAGGTGCTAGTCTAGAAAAACAGGTGAAAGACTATACGACTATTTTTCCTAACTCATAATAGATACAAAGAAAGGATTGAAGGCTTACTTGTTCAGTCGCTTCCAAATGGCTCCTTCCGTCGCTTTCAGCTTCAAATTCAAGCGGTTTGTGTGAAATGCTTCCTGCAAGAAAGAACACTGAAACAACAGAAGATACAATAATATAGATATATATTCAAGCTAGTTAGCTAAATCAGTAAAGCATAAACCATATACATCAACCAAGATCTTACAGTATGGAAAATCAAAGTCAATACATATGCATATAGGGAAAAATAAGCAGTACTCTTTATTGATGATAGAAGGAGAGGTTACAACCAAATGGATGATTTGAAGTGACCCTTCTAGCAATGTCCCCAAGCCTCATCACAGTATAAATATCTCCAACAATAACTATACAAATCTAGCTCTCAATTGAAAATTCTCCAGCATTTCTCTACTCAAATTCTTCCCTCTCAAGCACTTAGATTTGTGCTCAATTTATAGGTGAACTGTAGGTTGTTTTGCAATCAATGACTTTCCAATAATTGGCAAGACATGTTTCCAGTCATGTAGATGTCAAATGGACACTTGGATCCGAAGCTTGACACATGTGAACTCTTCTAGAAGGCACTAGCCAAGTGGAGATTCTGGAACAATGAGAATTTCACTCCCAATGTGACCAACTCACCTGTGAATGTTGGGAAGTGCTTTGCAGATTAGCCTTGCATGGAGCTACCTGCATATGCAACGCACTTAGGCCCCTTAGAGCCTGCGTTGGTGAGCTCTCATATGCTATATAATAAGCTTCAAACCTTGGAAACCTTTGCTTGATGAAAGTCTTGCTTGATTTGCTCTTGTTTCTTATCTTAGGGCATGTAGCAACTGAAATTATAGGAAATGATAGACCCTTGATCATTGGTCTTGGATATGATGCCCAGTTAACTAGGTCATTGGGAATGGTGCCCAAATTGACCTATAACATACAATTTAGTGAGGGTAATGGAAAGAATGATGGAAAATATAAACTTGAGTGAAAGAAAACCTCCTAGGGAGAACCAAGCAAATCCCCAAAATAGAAATAGGAATCCAAACTTCAGAAGAGACCCTCCCAAAAACATATAACGAGATAATAACCAACAGGGCCCCCTTTCCAAGACAATTATGTAGATGAAGAAGGGAGAGAGACTGAAGAACCTGAAGAAAAACATGTAAACTTGATAGGTTCTGATAATGAGGGTGATGTTTTTCTCACTGAAGAATAAGAAGGTTTCTTTTCCTTAGATCAAACTGAAACAAACTATGAGGATTCTGAAGACTACCAATTAGGATTTGAAAATGCCATATTGGAGGTCCGTAGGAAATATGACCTTAGGAGAAAAAAGAACCAAGAAATCTCCAAGAAAAAAAAATTAGACACTGCTATTAGGAAGACACCTGAAAATACTCCTAAGAGGATAGCAGATAGTACCAACACCATGGCTATGAGAACTGAGCCAAACAGAGACAAAACTAGCCAACTGAGTGGTGACACAAGCTGCCCTAGTGCATTTACTAGTGGCCCTGAGAAAACTCTTTTGTCCAAAGTCCCAAATCAAAATCAACAAACTAAACTTGTAGAAAAAATTACGGCTGATAAAATTGATGTAAATATGCCTAAAACACAAGTACCTTTCATTTTGAGGGAGATATTGCTAAGATCAAGATAACCATACCTCTCACCGAACTGATAACCCAATATATGTACAGGTCCCAAGTTTTGAAATTTTTGAACATAGGAAATGATACCGACACTCTAAACTTGACTGATAACAACACCCCTATTTATTCCATTCATTCATACCTTGGCTCATTTATCTTGTTAATGAATATGAAATCAGTGAATAGGTAAATGAAATTGAGATAGGTCCATACATACCACAACAGTTAAACCAAACACTGAATGAAGAACTCAACAATGAAAACTCTAGTAGCCTTGAACAACAACATAGTGGCGAAAATGAACTGGAAAAACTTTGGAACATGAGATTTGATGTCTCTTGTGGCAAAGCTGGTTCAGGAGCTGGTGTCTGGATACATAACACAAATGAAGGCCATTCCTACAAACTAGATTTTCAATGCACTAACAACATTTCAGAATACGAGGCTCTCCTCCTTGGTTACATTTGCTAAAAAACATAGGATCTAAGAATATCTCAGTCCAAGGAGATTCTGAGTTGGTCATTAATAAAATCAAAGGGGAGTATTCAACCAAGAATCCTAGACTAAGCGAGTATAGGAATGCTTCCCTAGACCTCCTGAAAACCTTTGAAAAATATGAACTCACTTTCATCCCTAAAGCTCAAAACAACCTTTCTAATGAGCTTGCCTTTGCTAATAGCAATTTCCAAATGCCCCATGCAAATTAACAATACACTGTCAAAGTAAAAAACAAGCCTATAGTACCTGGCAACATAGACTATTGGCAAGTGTTTGAGGGTGATAAAAAAATTGATGACTTTCTGCAATCTAAGAATGAATTTGAAATACCGGAACCAAGCTTAGGGCATGAAGAAAATTATTTTACTGAAAAACAAGCCCACAAAACAGAGTTGTCCTCTACTGCTGATATACATTTGCTTGAACATCCTTATGAGGCAGAATTATTTGAAAGTCTAGATCAAAAGGACCTTGAGGTTTTACAATGTAAAGATGATACATTTCCAATGGGCCTTACACCGTTAAAATATTTTTTTGATTTTAATGATGCGGATAGAAATCCAAATATGGAATCTACTAAGACTAATTTAGAAGAATATAACATAGGCAACATAAATGAACCCAAAATTATCAAGTTGTCCAAAACTATTCCTTCTCGCATAAAACATAAATATTTTGAGCTTTTTAAAGAGTTTAAAGATGTGTTTGCATGGGGGTATGAGGACTTGAATTCCTATGACACAAGCATTATTCAACATCAAATTCCTCTCAAGGAAAATCAGAAACCATTCAAACAAAAATTGAGAAGAATAAACCTCATCCTAGTACCTTTAGTTGAGAAAGAGATTAAAAATATGTATGATGTTGGGATCATAGTCCCTCTTAGGTTCTCAGAATGGGTTTCAAACCTTGTGTCGGTTAGGAAAAATACCAGGGAGGTTAGGTTGTGCATTGACTCTAGAAATTTGAACAAAGCCTCCCTGAAAGATAACTATCCTTTGCCCAAAATGGATCATATATTGCAAAGGGTAGTTGGCTCTAAGAGAATATCATTGCTTGATGGTTTTTCAGGTTACAATCAGGTACTAGTACTTCCAAGTGATCAACACAAAACTAATTTCACTACACCTTGAGGCACATTCATGTATGTTAAAATGCCCTCCAGGTTAATGAATGTAGGGGTCACTTTTTAAAGGGCCATGGACATAGTTTTTTTAGAAGACATAGGTTACTTCATAGTCATTTACCTTGATGACATCACTATCTATTCTAAGACTGATGAAAAACACTTAGTCCACTTGAGGAAATTCTTTGAAAAGTGTAGGAATTATGGCCTATCTTTGAATCCTAAGAAAAAAATGTTTGGTATTCAAGAAGGTAAGCTCCTAGGCCACATCATCTCTGAAGAGGGAATAAAAATAGATCCCAAAAGGATTGAAGGTATATTGCAAATCAACAATCCTAGAAACATAAAGGAGTTGCAATCTTTCATTGGAAAGATCAATTGCCTTATAAGATTCATCCCCAACCTTGCTGAACTCCTAAGGAATATTAAAAACATGCTTAGAAAGGAGGTAGGAGTTAATTCGACCTTGGAAGCCAAACAATATTTTGAACTAGTAAAACAAGCACTCAGCCAAACACCAGTTCTAATAAGTCCTGACTTTACCAAGGACTTCTACATTTTCTCATTTGCATTTGAACACAACATTGTTGCAGTGTTGTTGCAAAAGAACATGATGGGGCAAGAACAGCCCCTAGCCTTTTCAGCAAGGCATTAAGAAATTCTCCCTTAAAATACAACACCATGGAGAAACAAGCATTTTCCTTGATCAAAGCATTGAAAGATTTCCGAGTCTACATTTTTCACTCTCATATCATTGCTTTTTTCCACACACAGTTGTCAAGGACATTCTAAATCAGGACCCTGATGGTAAAAGGGGTAAATGGATTGCTATTGTCTTATAATATGATTTAGAAATCAGACCCACTAAACAAATTAAAGGACAAGGACTTTCAAAACTCATGGCTGAATCAAATTTCTAAGTACTAGACATGAATATGGTTGATGCATTAGAGGAACAAGAAGAATTCACAGCTCCCCACATTGAAGAAGTATTTATGAACTCATCTTGGTATGCTGATATTATATATGTACTTTTTTATCTTAATGCTCCTCCTACCTTATCCAAGACAAAAGCTACATTCTTGAAACAAAAATATTTAAATTTCTGCATTTTAGATGGAGCTTTGTATTGGAAGAATTCTGTTGGAATATTTATTAAATGTTTTCTTGAAGATGATGCAGATAGAATCATGCATGAGCTACATGAGGGAGAGTGTGGAGGTCGTATCTACTGGAAAACCACAGCTAAAAAAATCCTTAGAGCTGGCTATTATTGGCCCACCCTTTTCCCCGACACTCATAAACTCGTTATGACTTGTCATAAGTGCCAAATTTTTGATGGCAAGAGAAAATTTTTACCTTTGCCTTTTCATCCCATCAATGTTGAAGATCCTTTTCAACAACAGGGTTTGGACTTCAATGAAGAGATCCACCCATCTTCATTTTCCCAACACAAGTGGATCCTCACTGCTACTGATTATTTCACCAAGTAGATAGAGGCCATCCCTTCTAGGAATGCCACCGACTTAGTCATTATCAAGTTCCTTGAGACCAACATATTGTCCCGATTTGGTTGTCCTAGAAAGATCATCACCGATAATTTTGCTGCCTTCAAATCCAAAAGAGTGGTTGACTTTTTCTATAAGTATCATATCAAACTGGGGCATTCCACAGCTTATTACCCTCAAGGTAATGGGCTAGCTGAGTCCTCCAACAAAATTCTAGTGAACATCATCAAGAAGCTGCTAGAACAAAACCAAAAATTATGGCATAGTAAACTAGTGCATGCATTATGGGCTGATAGGCTAACCATTAAGAAATCAATTAGTATGTCTCCCTATCTGTTAGTCTATATTATGGATGCAGTCTTCCCAACCTCCTTGGGAGTTCCGGTGATGAAGCTCCTCCAAGAAGTGCAATCAGAAGAAAATGACATGAAAAGGAGGTTGAACCAAACCATTCATTTGAGGTAGTCAAGAGAGGAAATTTATGAAAGGACACAAGCATTGCAAGAAAACATAAAGAATATCTTTGACATAAGAACCAAAGACAATGCTTTCCACATTGGAGACACAATGCTGAAATGGGATTCTAGGAGGGAGGACAAAGGCAAACATGGAAAATTTGAGAGTCTGTGGAAAGGCCCTTATATCATTCATTCAGTTAGAGGTAATAATGATTTCTTTTTACAAGCGCTGGATGGAGTAGGGGTATTCGGAGGTCCTGTCAATGGCAGGATGCTCAAGCACTATTTTTGTCAAATTTCCTAGTTTGAAGCTTTCATTCATTGTACATAACATTACTGATGAGAGATCATGAAGACAATAACACAAAAAAAAGAAAGAAGGAAAAAGAGGGTAGGGAAAGAATGGGTACAGCCACATACCCAAAAAAGAGTATTGTTGAATGTGTGCAAGCCTAAATGCCACTACTTGTTAAGAAAAAGAGGCTTGATTCAGTCATCTAGCCTAATCATGGCTGAACATGTTTTGAATTTCTGCTGATATGTTGAAAAAAGGATTTTCAAATCATTTAAGCTTGACTTGTCAGTAGGAATAGATTAGGAAGAAAAGATGCTGGTTCTCAATTCTCAAATCTGAACCAAAGAGAAAGATAGGGATGACTAACAAATGATGAAGCACATCCCTCACACTTTCTAGTTTTGTTTGTACAAAAATAATGTCTGTGTGTAGCTTGTCCCAATGCCACAACCCATGGTAAATTAGATAGCTTAATCCTGGTTTAAATCATGTTTTCAATTCATGTTAGTATATTAGAGAATGAATTCTGTCAAATAGCTTAAATTTGATAGATGAATAGTCTAGGTAGAGAATAAAAGAGTTCACTAGCATAATCTAAACTCTTGGAAGTGATAAGGGTACAAGTATATAGTTTGTTTTTCTTTCAAATGAAAAAATAATGTCAAGGGTTTTCCAGTCCAAGTGCACCCACAAGAAGAAAAAATGATAGGAAAAGGTATGATGGGTAGGTAGAGATGAGGTTGAAGCAATAATGTCTTTCAGATTCTTGAGATCATATCTTCAAGAGAAACATCAACAAATGAAAGAAGAAAAATATGCCCAATGGATGAGGCACTAGTCTTCATAAACTCAGAGATTTGATATCTGAAGTTCTTGACACCTCCTAAAAAGGAGCTGCCCTCCCCAAGTGGAGCCACTATTAGTCATCAGTAATCTTTGCTATTTTTAGATGACTAAATATTTATCCTAGATTTCTAAAAACAACATTCATGAACATTGTGAGTTTTAGAAATCTCACTGCCTTCATTATCCTTAAAACATAATTTTCACTATTTTACTACTCTTCCATTCCCTGGTTAGAATACCACTCCTAAAAACCCCCTCATGGGTTCATTCCACTCATCTTTATCCTATTTTCCCACCCATAACCTTAGCAATCTGTTTTTCCTCTGCCTAACCCCTCCACTTCCATCTAGGATTTCCAAACAACCTGCTCCTTCTCATGTTCACTAGGTGCCTCAAGCATTGATGGTCTGAAAATTATCATTGTAGTCTCTTTAGATAAATCAAGTACATTGGATTTTGGATCTTCAATACATCAATTTGTCAAAAACTCTATTTTTTACACTTGAAGACCCCAAGCCAAGTTTTCAGTCAAAGACCACCAAGTCAAAGGAGCCTTCCACTAGGTCATTAGGGTTTCATAGGTTGGAGGGTTATCCTTGATGTTTTTGTGCTCTGAATTTCCTGTGCTAGAAGCTAAATCAAATGTGAAAGAAGTTCAACACCTGTTTGTCCAAGATAGATAAGAAAAATTGCCTAAGAAGATCACCTTATCAAGTTCAACTTATGCAAAAGTAAATTGTTCATTTTGACATTTCTGCAGGAGTGTCAAGGTGACTATCAAAATAAACTTGGTAAATTTAAGAGGCTTGCTCCTATTTAAGGACATACACAAGAAAAGGACAGGGATTAGTTTGTGTCTAGGGAAGATCAGGGTTTCTAAGCTTGATTGGGCTAGCAGTGTGCCAAGCAAGGTCCAATGCAGCATAACACATGGAGGAGGCACACCAAGTGAATCAAACATGGAAGAAGTTTTTTAGAAATTATAAATGAAAAAGGGAAAAAGGTGAGGTGAACTGGACAGAAACGAATGAACTTGAAAGGGCTATAAATAACTTAGAAGACAACACTAATAATTCTTCTCAAACAGCCCAGAAACTTAAGGTTTTGGAAAGATAGGCAAGGGAGGTGAAATGAAGATGATAGGCCTCCATGATAATAGCAAAAAGAAGGATTGAAGAGACTGTTGTAGGTGGCTTCCAGATTTTTCCAAGGTAAAGTGCCTCAAAAGGAAGAGAATGCAAAGAGTATCAGTGAGAGAAAGATCAAGCTCCCATTTTCAGTCATTTACACTTAATGATCAAAGAAATAAAAACATAGGGTTAAGCTCCAAGATGGAAAGCCAAAATGATTATAAGGTTGCTACTATGTGACTAAATATTTCAAAGTCCAAGAACATTAGAAAGGGCTAAATAAGTATTTCATGGCACCTGCAAATCATAAGTGGCCAAAAAGGAGATAGAATACATGATTGAGAAGACTATGGTTCTTATCAAATATGGATTTATCATGCCTAAAGATCAATGAGAAAGATGAAAAAAAGTTTATCAGTCACCCATTAAGAAAAAAGCAATTTAATTTCCAAGGTAAGAACAAAGAATTTTTAAAGATGATGCCACCATGCAAGTGCCTAAGGTTGTCAAAGTGATTTTAGCATGTTCCAAAGATCAGAGGGAAGAGAGTCACTTCAAGGTTTTCATGACACTTCTTGACTGAAAGTGATTGAAAGACATGAACAAGCCAAAACACAATTAATCATGTGACTCAAACAAACATCTGCAGAACAAAGTGTTAAAGGCATCAATTGGCCAAGGGAAGTCAAATTTCATCAGGTCAGCAACCTGAAGAGAAACAAAGAAAAATGGTTAGAAGGGAAAAGGACCATTTGAATGTTTTTAAGCCAGCCACTGCAAAAAATTAAAAATAATATTAGTGAAAGTGAAAAAGAGACTAAAAAAATTAGAAAGTGGGTCTACAAGGGTTAAATTTATTTTCCTAAGACTATAAAGGGTCATTGTGTTTGTTACTTGGCTCATTTTTCACTTGCAAAAGAGTAAAAAACCTTCAGGGAGAAAAATATGAGTTTCAGTGAAAATTTGGATGAGTTTCCCCGTCGTTGTGCGTTTTTGCAGGTGCTATGCATTCAGTGGCCAATGCTACGCATTCAGGATATTTAACAGTGTAAATTTACACTGCGTTGTGTGTTCAAATGAGCGCAACCCGTTCGCCCAGAACTGCTTGGTAGACACAGGAAAGCGTTCAGCACTGCAGGTTGGGGAAGCCTGATAGGCCTGAACGCATTCAGGCACTACACTCAGGAGGTCCAACACCCAAGAACGCATGCATGCACTATGCGTAGGGCAGAAGGGACCTGACTATGCGTTTAGGCACTGCACCTTCGCCAAAAACCCTCCTCCACTTGCAAATTGCCACAAAAAAACCACAAAATAGCACCTCCAAGCTGCATCCAAGGACCTACAAAGACACAAAAAGTTGGTAGGTGGATGTTTTTACTTATCCTCTAGTGAATTTCATGATTTTATGACTAAGGGAATTGACCAAACCCTAATGGCTAAAAACCCTCAGTCCTCATGACAAAAAGCCTGTTTTGACCTCAAAGTAAGAATTTATCAGTTAAGAAAGGTGTGAATTAGGGTAATTACAGTAAGTTGGAGTTAACCCTTCATCAAAGCTTAAGGGAGATCAGTCATACACCTACACCTCTCTCTCACTCATTGATAAAAACTGCTTGTCACCATCATTTCATTTCACTCCTCCTGCCAAGTTTCACAAGCAGGCCTGAGGTTGTTTAAAGACAGCAGTGATCAAAATATTAGGAGAAGGAGGGAGTGTTAGCAGTGAAGGAGACCAAGTACCTATGAGGCAGAAGTACAAAGGTGGGAATGTTAATAGATTTGAACCCGAAGATAATTTGGAGCTTAAATCCTCTCCTATGATCATCACATGCTTTCAAAATGTAGGGTGTTTTTAGTTTTGTGAAAAGGTCCAACAAGTGCAAAGTCACCCAAAGCTCACTAGGTTGTTCATCCTCAACCTACACAATAAACAAATAAATCTTGCAAGGGTAGACTTTGATCTGTCATTAGATGCCATTTCTAGGGCTACAAGCATACCTAATGTTGGTGAAAAGTGGTTCAAAAGAGCAAAGTTAGACATCAACTACTATGAGCCATTTCTCAAACCTGGGTACAAAGAAGGCTGCAAATCTATTTTCCCTCTTTCACACCTGCTGGAGAGGTATGCACCCTTGATTAGGGTCATCATTAAATATTTTACATGTGAGGGGAGATACTCTAGAATATATTCCTATCATATCATATTACTCATGCACTTCACTAGGGTCAAGATGCTTCATTTACCCTACTACCTCTATAGGAGTATCGATAAGATGTCTTCTGTTGTCCAAAGGAGGAACTATTCCCAGCAAATGTGGATTTTGTTCCATCACTCCTTGATCAATATGGTTGTGCTACATCAGTTGGAGCAAAAGAGCATACCATGGGAGGTGTTCATTACTCATGAGGTCTTCACAAGCCCATAGCCCCATCATCATCCAAATTTTCCCTCATCATCTCATCCTCCTCCCTCTACTCCTGCATCACCTCCTACTGATCATGCCTCAACATCTACACATGCATCCTCTCCTCAAGGAAACCTCCCTTCCTCAGCCTCTCCCAATGCATTAGATCAAGAAGAAAATGGTAGTGAACAAGCTAGTGACCATGAAGATGAGGGTGACAATGAATCAAACCAAAATGAAGATGAGGGTGATGGTGAGTCAAGCCAAAAGGAAGCAGAAAACATGGAAACAGAGGGAGATGATAAAAATGAAGAAAATGAAGAAGTTCATAGTAGAAATTAATTAAGCAGTGATGAAGAAGAGGTTAGAAATGAAGCAGAAGACATGGAGGTAGATGATAATGAATTTGAGGAAAATAATATTGATGAAGAGGAAACCACTGAACCTAAGGGCAATGAAACTGACATTGGGCATAATGAAGCAAGCATAAATGAAGAGGAAGACAATCATGAAAGTCATGACAATAGTCATGATTGTCATGAAAAAAGTGAGCCCCATAGTGATAATGATGATACTAGGGGCAACATTGAAACTCAGAGCCATAATGACAGTAAAAACAATGAGGTTCCTAGTGGTAATAAGGGCAATGATGATGTTGAAGATGAAGAGGCAAAAGACAGTATGGACACAAAAGAAGGAAGTGGCAGTGAACAAGAAAATAAAAAAGAAACAAATGATAATGATGATGTTGAATATGAAGAGGCAGAGGTAAGCAATGAGATATAAAATATGGAGGAAAATGAAGATGACAACAATGAAGAAAATGAAGAGGCTGAAGACAGCATAGGCACAAATGAAGCAAGTGTCAGTGAGGGAAAGGACATAAAGGAAAATGGCAGTACTGAAACTAAGGATCAAAATATCAAAGAAGACAATCATGACAGTCATGACAACAGTCATTACAGTCATGAAAACAGTGAAGAAAATTAGGAATTTTATGAGAGAAGTAAAGAGCACAACCTTGAGACTCCTAGCAGTAATGATGAATAAGGTGAAGGCAGTACAAAGGATAGTGTAGAAATCAGTGAAGAGGCCAACAGTGAGGCTGATCTTGAAGGCAATGAGATAAGCATCAGTCAAGGTAACGAAGAGGAAGACATGGAAAAAAATGATGGCAACCATGATCAAGACACCGAAATGATCACAATCAAAACTCTTCCATTGACATATCAAAGAGGAGAAATGCATGTGTTTTCTGCCTCTAAAAGGCAAGGGACCATGTCATCCACCTCAACTAAGAAGCTTGACAAAGGAAAACAAAAGATCAAAGAAGAAGAAGAAGAAGATTAACATGAGGCTGAGAAAGAGTTTGAAATCATTCATATTGACAGTGAATGAAGAAATGATCTCAAACTTGCTCCTCCAAAACAAAAATGCCCAAATTGAACACCTCCGAGCAAATCTAGATAGGGCCAAAAGTGTGAATAATGTCCTTGAGATGGAAAATAGACAACTAGTGGCGCAAAATGCCATTTATGAGGCTAGAGCAATCAGAGCCTGGAAAGAAGCTCAAATGACATAGGTAAAGCTAGAGGAATTCATGGGCACCTATGAGGAAAGTGAAGATGAAGAAGGACAGTCTAGAAGAAGACCAAGAACCATGGGTTTAAAGAAGGCCTTGGCAAGACAAAGAGAGCAAGAGTCCACCTTGGCAGAGAAGCTCCCTCTATGTGAGCTGCTTTCCATGGAGATAGAATATGATCAGGAGCCTTGGCTATAAAGAGAAAACACACACTTGGAGGCCAAATTGGAAAAGGAAAACAAAGATATTGACCTCCAAAGGAAGATGACCAAACACTATGCATTGCAAAATCAAATTGCAAAGGCTAACCTCAAAGGAGCCCTTGCCGAAATAAAATCACTCAAGGAGGAAAAAGACCAAGAAAACCTTGGAATCTTAGCTGAAGCTCCTCTACAGTCCTCCCAAACCCCATAAGGAAGATATCCACCAATTTTGGGAACTTTTTGAGAGTTTTTGGTTTTCTAGTAATTTTAAGGCCTGAAGGTGCAACACCCTTGGCGCTACGCTTTCACCTCAGGCATCCTCAGGAGGAAAAATTTGCATTTTTGGAATTCTCAGCTCAATTACAACATGCTCACCAAATTCAGAGCATTTGGAGCATTTTTGGTCCCTCAAAAGGCTAAAAAACACCTCATTTTCACCTTTCTGCCTCATTTTCAGGACTGGCACTGCGCCTAGAGAAGCCTTGGGAGATTCAATTTTTGGAAAGGTAAATGGAGCCCTATTAGAAACACAAGGGATGTTTTGTAAATCAGACTCAATAGGCTTTCCAGCGAGCCATCACGGAGAAAATTCTGACATCGGGAAAGTAATCATAACTTTGCTGCAAGTGGACCCAATTTTCCTGTGCATGTGCTACGCCTTCAGACCTCGCTGTCGTGCCTTTAATGTGAAAAAGTAAAAAAAAGACACTCATTTATGGAAAAATGATATTTTAGTGTTTTTTGGGGAAAATCACTCCAAATTTAGGTGCTAAGAGTTATTTTTGCATTTATTTCATGAGATATTTTGTGTCTTGGGCCTGGCATGGTCTCTTAGACATATTTGACATTTATAGGTGTTTTTGACATTTTCAAACCCTAGTTAGGGTTTTTGCCCTCATTTTCTAGATAAATATAGCATGAGGGCCTTATTGTAAAACTGTTGGCATTTGATGACTCTTGGGAGAAATACATAGTTTTTTAGAGATTGAAGAGAATTTAGTGTTGTGGAATTTGTGGATGGCTTGTTTCGATTGATGATGGTGAAGGCTTGCTTGCAGGATCCCTGAGCATGGTTAATTGTGATGTGCTTCTATTCAGTTCTTGTTTTCTTATGTATCATTTTGTTAAATCCTTCTATATTGCAGTAGAACAAAGGTTTTAGACTAAGAAATATTTTTCAAAGGCACCTTAGCTCTGTTTGTTCCTCATTGCCTCTATGTTTTCCTCTGCTAGGTTAGTTTAGAGAATTATTAGTTGCTCTCTAGACCCAACCAAGCTTTTTTATCTTATGAATGATTCAATAAATTTGATATCAAAGATTTTTTATGGCTAGCCCTGCTTGTTTTGATGCCACTAAAACATTGTTCTTGAGATCTTTCTTTGGAGTATCACTAATTAGGCTTTGCCAAAGAGGTTATGTTTCGATCATACCATTTGTCCATTCTTGAAAGGTTTATTTGGAGGTATTTATGGCTATAATCAATGATGTTTAGGAGTTCCCTCTTCTTTGATCTATGTTATATGTCTATCTTAAATTTTTTCTAACCTTGAAGGTGAAATCACTAGAAGTTAAATAAGTTTCTTGCCTTCTATATTTAATTGGATTGTTTGTCTTAAATGCTTATTCACTTGAGTTTAGTCAAAGAGTTATTGGTTTTCCCTATCTTATGATTACTTCTTTATGATAAATAGTGTTGAAGGCCCTTCCTGTTAAAATATTTGACAAAGGATTCTTAACTTCCCTTTTCCCTACTTTGTTCACAAACTTGATGTTCATTTCATCTCACACAAACCTTGAAAATCCATTTAACCATGTTAAATTTTCCCTGTGATGCACCCTGATTCATTGTTGAAATTTCCAATACTTTTTATACACTCCATAGCCCAATGACTTGAAGATTTCCTCACTCCATCTATTCTACTTGATAATCTACCCAACCAAAACAAACAAACAAACCCTAAACTTAACAACTAGCCTAAAATCAAACACTAAAAGCAAACACGTTCACATCCTTTGCACAAAATAGAGAGAGCCCTCTCTGAGTCCATGAAGGATAGGTCCTAGGACTCCAGAGACTGGTCTGATGTTACCCCTATTCAGTTGTTCTCACCAATCTAACAAATTACGGGGACCTAACAAACTGAAACCTTATATCATTAAGATTGTTATATGTTAGGGCTTATTTTTTATAAGTCCAAATGCTAGATTCTAGGGGCTTCGTAAAATATATTTTATAAGAACAACCCTTGTAAAAGGAGATCCTAGGAATGAAACCCTAGGAATCTATGCTTCGGCTCAATTGAAACCCCAACTTGATCGGTATTGGTGTATTAATATTTGTTTCTAGGGTTTACTTAAGTAATTATTGATATAAGATTCAATAATGAAACCCTAGTTATACATATGCTAATAGGATAACTTGATTATATTTGAAAGTTTATTATTGATTGCGGTTGTGTTTGTAAAATTAAATCTCTCCATAAGAAGATTGAACACTTTAGAAACATGTTTGGACAAATAGATATATCTAGTTTGATAGGGAGAGTTGAAAATTCTAATAGTGGATGCTTGGGAGGTCATCTGGTCAGCCTATGTGTTGATGTCTAAATATCGAAGAGGGAGGCTGGCGTTGGTCATGGAGCTCTAACCATGGATACACACCTAGATCCCTATGTTGATGGCTAGCAAGTAAGCTTGATGATACCTAGAGTGGTTGAAAGCTTGTGTCCATCTTAGTCCCACCTGGATAGATTACCTTGGTCAGGTATATAGTCTGAAACAGTAAGTGTGCTAGAACTCTTTGTAGTTCATTTCATTTTGAGATATTCCATGTATGTAATTATGAATACCTCCATCGTTAAAAGGGGGTGTCGAAGAATGTAACTAGTGTCGGCCTTCATAATTGTACTTCATTCGTGATGTAAAATATTTGTTCAAACAAATTTTTATTATTATTAAATTGAATTATTAAAGCATGAGTTTCATGCTTGGGTCAATGGTCAATAGGTAAAAGCACCCATTGACTGTTCTAGGATTTTTTTTGTTGAGTTAAAGTCAAAATTATTTTTGTAAGAGACAATTCTTGGCCTCCTTAAGGTATAGAAATAAAAATATTTTATTATTCCTCCTCCATCAAGTTGGCCTCTTCAATAATCTACAAGTTAGCCTTAACCAATTGGCAAATCAAATTCTCCTATTATTCATGTCGGCTCAATCACAGGCATAAACAACTATGTGTACCTAGGTGAACTTGACCCCACCTGAAGCAATCAAGTTCGATAAATTATAAAGTAGTTTGTATATGTTATAGAATAATAAAGGCAGAGTGATCCTCTTGTTCTTGATTATTTATTTGTGATCTTCTTTAGTTATTATTATGTTCTCCTTATCTTTCTTCTTATCAGTTCATCAAGAAAATATCACAACAAATACACTTAGATCAAGGAAACTAGAGTAAGTCAGTATCCAGGGAAAAACCCCCCTCTAAGGGAAAACCCAGTCAGTAATTCTTCCTTAAATAGTAATGCTTGAGACTCTAGACCTAGACTCGAACTTCATCCACACCAAGTCAACCTTCCTTGTGAACCTTTCTGAATATGGAACCAACAACAACAGTAGCAACACTATGATGATCTGGAACTTCGACCTTGATTCTTGAGACTTTGATCTTGAGGTAGAGAATTCGATGTAGATTCAAAGAATTTGATTTAGGCCTAATACAACTTCTCTAAGAAACAATATCCAACATAATCAACTTCAACTTCTCCTTTACTTAGCAGCAACAACTTGGGAGAAAAAGGTGCAGCAAAAATTTGAGAACTTCGATCTCCCAAACTATAGCTCGAAATGCAGAGATATTAGTGCCAAAATTTTGATTTTCTTCAACTTTATAAGTGTGCCAAAAACAGAACCCAGAAAGTCCTTCTCCAAGATTTTTCAATTTCTCCTTGTTGCAGCTGCCAAATCAAATTTCTATGTTGCAGATTGATTGTTCCAAGTGGGTTTGATTCCACTGTATATATAGGCTTCTGATGGGTTCAAATTACTGTATTTGAGGCCCAGGTGATCACCTTAAGGCTGACTTGGTGTCGAGGCTTCATAAATCACGTTTTACTAATATTTGAAATATAGGTGAATGTATGAAGGCGGGTTACACTTTCATGACAAACGCGCTTGGAAATTTCACTCTCCCACAAGTTCGGCTGAATTTTTTTTGTCTTTAATCGAACTTATTCCTCCATTTACTTTGAGGGAAATAGTATCTAGATTTTTGGCTAGAGGCAGAGAAACCAACATTAAAATTTCGGTCAAACTAACACTTCGGCTGAAATTTGTTCTTATAAATATAGCAGCAGACAGACTGGTAGAATATTTCCGTCATTTCTGGTTTCATGAATGTTTGTGACCATTGGTTGGTTTTCCTTGTTCCTCTCTACATCTGTGCTCATCCACTCTACGTCTGTGCTTGTTTGATTTTCATCTATGCTCGTACACTCTGCGTCTGTGCTTGTTTTACGTCCAGGTATTCTTTGGAAGAGTTGCAACCTATTTTTAAAATAATTTCAATGTTGCAGCCTCTCTTTAAAATAATTTTAAAATGGTGTATTAGTGATGGTATAATTTGTAATGTCATTTTTGGCAATCATTTTGGCCATTTTAGTTGTTTTAGTGTGCTTGCGTCTCATAAATGATATGTGATCCATGTCTCTCATAAATAACATTAATATTGCATATAGTAATCAATAAATCACATGGTGTTCCTTCGCAGTCTTATACTCTTCCCCAATTTCATGTTGATGGCCTAGGTAAATCCATCACATGATTTTCATCGGTTTCTCCTTTTTATTTTCTATTTCTTAATTTCCATGTGAAGTACTTCCATGACAATGCACATGGTATGACATGTTCATATTTTGTACG
Source organism: Pinus albicaulis (assembly GCA_034641835.2). Taxonomy (NCBI): domain Eukaryota; kingdom Viridiplantae; phylum Streptophyta; class Pinopsida; order Pinales; family Pinaceae; genus Pinus; species Pinus albicaulis. Next base: position 392,454,997 of record CM076584.1, on the reverse strand, counting down.
AATACTTTTTGTAGCTTCTTAAGTATGCTTTCGCAAAAGTCATCCAGCGTGGTGAACTCTGCTCTCAATTTCTGAATTTACCAGCCATTAAATGTGTCATAAATATTACAATTATGCTGTTGTTTTTCATGTTTTCCATGTTGTTCTTGGTCAGGAGTATGTGGTGGTGATTCTCTCCATATTCAACTTATTTAGCGTTGTTGTGATCAGTCTCTTCTTCTTGCTTATGGTTGTCAGTTTCTTCTTCCTGTGTCTTGTTACTTGTGCTCTGTCCCACAATATTCTCAATTTACTCACTCTGTCCACCTTCTTATTCTTTCACGTTTTTGTGATTAGTTTCTTCCTCTTCTTGTTTATTGTTGTTGGTCTCTTCATCTTGAGAATTGTTATCATCACTCTAGCTCCTGCAACTACTCGTAGAAGCCTCCTCCTCTTCTGCTTGTTGCTGTTGTTGTTGGCCAGGAGTATGTGGTGGTGATTCTGATGGTGGCCTCCTTATCACTAGTTGCAGTCTATTTCATCTTGGAAATGTAATTTCGTCGAGTAATGAGGTGGTGTAAACGTAATTCTTAAATATATCCAGCATTTCTAGGTTCTTACCCTTTTCAACCTATAGGTGCATTCATTCATAATCATGTATGTCATATCAAATCATTCACATTCATGATAGTAGCTTTTTAGCCCTCTATGTAATAATTTTCAAAGCTGGAATGGAAAGGACAAGATACTACAATGTAAACAAATGACAAACCATTAACTCACCCGTTGAGCATCTCGACTAAATAAAATTGATCTGTTTTCATTGCTTTCCACATTAATATGGATGTTTTTTTCTGAATGGAACATATTTTATGATGTGCCAATTCATAGGAAATTTTTCCACCCACTCCTAAAATTTTGTTCTCACTTTGAAATCTACAAGGCCAACCATTTCAGCCATGCCACATAAATTACTGCTTCTTGCCACCTACCCCCACGCACACCTAGATTAGATGTTAGTCTTGAAATAAGGGAATTTTTTGCAAAATGAATTCTTGTAAGTACTGGAAATAACATAAAATTCAAAGAAACACTCACCGAGAATGGTAAAATATGGGACACTTGGGCTAGAACTTTTATCTCTGTTCTCTACTTTTTCAGTGTGATTTGGTCTTTAGTAAACTAGGTATTAAGAGAATGTAGTTTGGAGTTCATTTTAATTTAATTATTTTTCCTGAATTGTAATATTATTTTAGAATGAGAAATTTTGTATAATAATTTATTAGTTTAAATGATTATTAGATTTGGTTGTAATAATTGGATTTATTTTGGAGTTCACTTTAATTTAATTATTTTTTCCTGAATTGTAATATTATTTTAAAATGAGAACTTTTGTATAATAATTTATTAATTTAAATGATTATTAGATCTAGTTGTAATAATTGGATTGAGTTATTGAGAAGAAATTTTTTCCTGAATTGAAATATTATTTTAGAATGAGAACTTTTATATAATAATTTATTAGTTTACATGATTATTAGATCTGGTTGTAAGAATTGGATTGATTTATTGAGAAGAAATCCCTGAGTAAAATAAATTTTCCAGATTCATTTACCCACTATGATATAAAATTGTTTCAAGAGAGATATGAACATGTAGCATTGGATAGACCCGTAGTTTTTTTTTATCAGCTCATCAACTTATACGTCATTATACAAGCATCAACTCTAACAATTTAGTTTTCAAGCCTCCCAAAAAATAACAAAACAAAAATGTGGTAGGAATTAAAAATTATCAAGTTGATGGTCGTACACAAGGATAGTTTGTTTAGTATTTATGTAATTTTATTTTAAATTCTAGAATATTTAAAAAAATTGATTTATAAGTGAAGTTAAATAAATAGTTAACTTTTTTTAATATTTATGAGATTCCTAAAATATTTTAAAATCTACATAAAACTACCTTTACAAAAGAGTGTTTTTGTCTGCCTTTTAAATCCTATTGCTTCAGCCAAGAAGACTAGGGGAAGGCATGATATTCACCCTTTCATGAAGAGTAGGCACCTATAGAGTCTTACTGCCAAGTCATCCCACTAGCAGCCTCTAGTCACTCAATAGCTCATTGAAATCAAGGCAAATCACAGGGTTATGGTGCCATCATAGTAGCATTCTCCCCGTGCTTCTTAATTTATAGCATCCATCATCTTACATGTATCATAAACATAAAGTCACCACAAGATGTTCAAATAAAAAAATGAAATCTATATAATTTAGAAACCAGATTGAACAACTGTGAGATTATTATCATAATGTTTGGCACTTGTATGTCGTAGAAACCATTATTCATTATGGGATTACATATCCAATCAATTTCTACCTGCAATTTTTCCTCCCTCACAAAATTTTTATTTAGCCAAACAACTGCGAGTATTCAAGCATATAAACTTTCATTTCCATATTTCCAGTAGCTTTTGAAATGATCTTAGAATTATGACATACTGATCATTCCATTATTTTAAGTTATAAACATATTAAATGAAATGAAGTTTCATTAACTATATATGCATTACTATAATAGAAAAGAATTCACACAATGCATTCAAACATATGCGCTAATATCCATTTATATACAATCAAACTTTTCACATCCGCATAGTATACTTCATGCACATTCACCACAATCACTCACTACACCCTTGCACGACATTGAATACCATCCCATGTTTCATTCCATACTCAATCCATCTTGATATATGTATCTTGGATAACTCTGTATCATTGTCTTCATCATCTTAACTTCCTATAAATTTTACACATCCTCCAGGCATCTAGATGTACATCTCTGTATCATCGTCTTCATCATCTTCAGTTCCTATAAATTTTACACATCCTTCAGGCATCTATACTTACATCTACTATAATAATTACAATATATCCCATGTCATACCATCGTCCTTGACCAACTTCAAAATTCACTCAACTCTTCAACACATCTGGACACCTTCTTCTTCAATCACCACACATGAGGAATTTACCCTCCCTTCATTTCTCAACAATCCATAAATAGCCCTTCCTTTCACTACTGAACATTCCCTCAGGAAACTCTTCCTTCTCTTAACCAACTCAACATGACATATTATCATATGAATGCATAACAAATATTTTGTCACAATTTTGAAATGTCCTCTGGGCTTCCTTCCTTTAACATATCCCTACCTGGGTATCAATTCACATGCATTCAGATGTCATCACATACATATAAATTGAGATATTGAAGCATAACTCAAGGAATTCTTACCCAATTCCTTTCAGCTCACATGATATATTGTCATGAACAATTCATACCTGTACGATTTCCATCGATATATCTAATGTTACCCGATCAGCTAATTCCCATTTGTTGATCAATGGAAAATGGACATGTGTTTTCCTGAAGTTAAATATTTTTTTCTAAATTCCATTCCGACATCATTATATAAAAAATTAGAGTCTATAGATTTTTTGACTCTAAAAAAGTTTGAATAATGTTATCATTTCATTGGTTGAAAAATTAATATCACATTGTAATAAAAATTCTAGTAGCCACTGAATCGATAACCTTCACTTTACAGAGTTGACTGTGCTTGGAATTGACAAATTCAACCACCTACTAAATTGATAGGCCTTTTCCCAGTAGGTTTGATTGCGTTTGGAATTGACAAAGTCAAATAAGTACCCCACTAATGATGACTTAAACAACATAATCCACTAACACACCAACGAATTTTGGTACTTTGTTACATTTTTGCATCCTCATAGTCACCAAGTTGAGAAATATTTAGTGCCATGCCAAGCCACACCATTCTTCCGCTTTTAACTTTTGACATTAAAAAGTCAAAATTAACTGTGCAATTTGAAAAAAAATTACAATTAAAGTCTATTATTATGTTGTTCAAAAATTTCATTTATATGTATGCATATTTGTTTTTGTTAAATTGTTTTAATTTTTGTTAAATTGCTAAATTGTTTTTCTTTAAAATTGAACTATGTTAAATTGTTAAATTACCTGTTTAAAATTGTGAATTAACTTTTATTACTCTGCATAAATAATTCACCTATTGTTGTTTAAATTTTTTACCATCAACCAATGGAATTTTTCCTGGATGATATCAACCAGTGGCATTTTCCCTGTCATATCGTCCAAACCATACTTCTGTTTACAATACCTGAATTTACACAATTGACGTACAATACAACTTAGCATTTTCATCTGCTTATCATCCCTTTAAAAAATTTATTTGGACTCTGAGAAACACTACAAGTTGACATAGTTAATGTCCATTTCAAAAAATGTAAAATTTTCATGACATTCAATATAATCATTTTCCTTGCAACCTTCCTCTTCTACAATCCAAGTTTGCAGGACTTCTTGACCCTCCTCTTTGGTGACAACTCCATTTTGTTGGAAGCTTTGCTACCCTGTCAGAATTGTAGGCATAAACCTAGATTGTCATCAGTTGTATCAATGGGTGAATATAAAATTCCATCCTCTGCCTTAGGAAACTCATCACCTCCTCTGCCCAACAACACCATTAACATTGTTGACATCAATAGTGTCACCAAATTCATATGTATCATCGTTTTGTGCATCATCTGTCTTGTTCTTTTAAACACATTCCATTGATTTAAACTTTAGTTTTGGCTGCGTTGTTTCTTTGGAATGCCTCACTCCCAGCTCTTGTATTTCATGGCCTAAGTGCAACACCACATTCTCTGTTATCATTATCATAATTTTTGTACAAGCTTGCCAGTTTATGGTTTCAACTTTGTCATCATCATCTTGCCAATGTTTAGAAACCATGTCTTTAGTGGATGGTGCATTTAAGAAGTGATAAATACTATTTTTCTCAAACTCCGAGTACAAAATATGTTTTGCCCAACCTCGTTGCTTGTTTGAGCAATCAAACCTCTAACAAACCCAATTCATGTTTGAGAAGGGAGATATGAAAATTATCATAAAATGGTTAGTTATTAAAACATAGTATTTATGATTTGCCGCTGATCTAACTCTGTTTTTCTCGAAGCACAAATCCAAATTCATTTGGGAATTAGGTTTGATGTGGAAATTTTCTTTCATATTTGCAGTACTTTCTTCAACAATGCTAGCAGTGTTGTTCTTCTTGAATTCTGGGCATAAAAAATCACTTAGTGCAGCAGCATCATTATTATCATGATTTGGGGCCACATCATCTACCACGTTGTCTCTTTGATCTGGTGAGATCCAATGTTAGGTTGTGTTGTTACTCATTTTCATTGGCAGTAAACTATTATGGCTAGGATAGACCAACACTATAATGTGTGACTTCTACAATTTTAAGGACTCTTTTAGCAATATATTAAAGAGTACATGGTGCTTTTCCAACTTCTTTGTTTAGTAATAGATTTTTCCTTGACTTTCCAAGTCTTGAATGATTGTTTGAACCATAATCTTCTTAAAGAAATATCTTTAAGAATACATGGTACTTTTCCAACTTCTTTTTTTAGTAACATCATCTTCCACGTTGTCTCTTTGTTTTGGTGAGGTCAAATGTTTTCCAACTTCTTTGTTTAGTAACATCATCTTCCATGATGTCTCTTTGATTTTGTGAGATCCAATGTTTTGAAGGAGGTTGATTGGATTTTCTTTAAGGATTTCCAATAGTCGGGTTGTCCTTTTTAATAGCAAGGATGCTTTCAAAATCACATCTGTCATGCTAGTACCTTTTTCCTTGCTCCATGTACATGTCATTTATCCCATAAAATTTAAGGTGTTTACAATAAACGTTCATTTAAAAATTTATTGAATTTGTTTTTTTCAGTGATAAAAAAGTTCACTAAACATGGTTGAAAATGGACATTATGCATAAATGTTTCCTGTTGTCCCAATCCAGGGAAATAAATGATTACATATGTGCTATGAAATATTGTGACTAACAAAGTCCTCCAAAGGAAAATGAATATGATTGGAAGAAAAACAAATAATGAAGCATATTATATTGCATTGATAGAATGCTTGGGAACTTCTAGGGAGTATTGATCAAATGGAATTGTAGTTTTCATCAATTTTGAACTTGTGTGCAACCAGATGAAATGCGTGTACCAAGTTAAGAAGGAGAGGATAAAACAACTACATGGAAAAGCAAACAATATTGTTAGACAATTTAAATCATTTAGTATAAAACATTGTGCAAATGTTAATAAGATGTCTGGTATGGGGCAAGTCCAAATCAAGATTCATCTGTCAAAGATGAATTAGTATTGTATGCGGCAATGTCAATTCACGATTCATCTGTTTAAGATGAATTAGTGTTGAAACACTCTTCTTAAAAATTCAAAGATGAATTAGTGTTGAGACGCTCTCCTTCAAAATTCAAAGATGAAGATGAATAAGTGTTGAGACTCTCCCCTTCAAAATTTATTGATGGACATTGTAAGATATCTTTGATATGTGTGTTTTTTTTACTTAATTATGTATCATTTTTAAAGACCATGTGTTTTTTTCAATTATATACCAAGTGCCTTCCCACCATCTAAGCACAACTTGGTGAACTTCACATTTTAGAAAATTTTGTATTTAATTTTCAAAATGTGCAGGACTTCAACAAAATTTTGTTCAAAAAAAGTGAATTTTACACATCAATTTCTTCTTTGAAAGTTTTGTGTTTTACATAATTTATGTTCAAGTGGTCCTCCAATGTTTGTGTAAATTACATCAATTTTTAAATTTTTGTTTAAATAAAGTGATTTTTACACATCAATTTGTGCTTTGAATGTTTTGTATTTTACATAATTTGTGTTCAAGTTGTGCTCCAACTTCTTTGAAAGTTTTGTATTTTACATAATTTGTGTTCAAGTTGTGCTCCAACATTTATGTAACATCAATCTTTTGAATTCTTTTGAATTTTTTTTAAATAGTAATTTTAAAAATAATTGTAAATGCACGAGGTAAATTTTTAAACATTGTGTATCTATGTATTTGTAGATAGATCCATATATATCATGGATGATTGTTTTCCACATGATTCTTCGAGGCTTTAAACATTATATGTATCTATGTAATTGTAGATATCCATATATATATCATGGAGGATGATCATTTGGCATGTGATTCTTTGAGGCGAACATCAATAGAGTCCCATGCCTCTATGAGAGAGGGGGATCATGGATCGAGGGATGCTCATGCTATTTATATTAAATGTGCATGTTTTTAAATGAAATTTTAATATATAATCTTATTCCCATGCATACATGTATACATGTGGAATTGATTTTTTATTGAATATATAATTTTATCCCCATGTACATACATGTATACATATGGAATTGATTTTTTATCAATTTTGTGAGTTAAATTAAATTTTTTAGGATTTCGGAGGAAAATAGTATCTATTCAATCAATGGAGCCTGGCCATGGTTCACGTAATTGTGGTATGGTTCATACAATATACTCAATAATATTTATGTATTTTTTAATTGATTAGAAATTCATATTTTTTATGAAGCTTCCCTCTCGTCACATGAGGGTGGTGGTGTTACAAATTCCCCTGGTGGCCAATCAATAGGTGGTGGCCAATTGCATGAGGGTGGTGGTACGCATTCCCTCAGTGGAAAACCAATGGGTGGTCATGTTGGTTCTAAACCAATGGGTGGTGTCCAATCAATGGGTGGTCATGCTGGTTCTCAACCATCTTAGGGTGGGCATGATGCTTCTCAGCCATCTCAAGGTGGCCATCAATCTTAATATTATTTTCATTCGATTATTAATTTTTTAAATTATTTGTATAATTTTTTATGGTTAAAAAACAAATTTGTACAAATTTGTTCACATGTTTTTTTATTTATACATAATTTTATATATTGATGTAGAGGGTGAAAATGTTGCTCGAAAAAGACGTAGGCCAGACCGTGTTATTCAAGAAGAAGGTTGTACACCAAGCATGACTTATCCTTATGAAATTCTCGATTTACCTTGGAAAACAAACATCCAACAATGCACATTACAAAGGTGTGAACATCTTTATTCAATATTGAAGAAAGATCTTTTGTCTTTGAAACTCCTTGCTGAGAGTCGAGAAAGCTTAGAAATAGTTACACACTCTTTAAGCACACTTGTAGATGTTTACAAAAATCTTGGGCCAACCACTGATAATTTTGTAGAAGTGATGAGGAAAAGAAAGGAATAGTAATGGGTCCCGATACATGGTGTTAGCCACCTATAAATTTTTGTCAAAGCAAACAGGTGGCTAAATATTTTCTGAGCCTTCAAGAGATACCTTTCCTCTGAAAATATCTCATTCTTGAAGCCTCTATGTGCCTTTTTCCCTTGAAGAGTCTTCATTTCTGTTTCCATTGAAAATGCCTTCCTGTTTGTGAAAGAAGCTGTTGTCAGGAAAGCCCCCATTTGCTCCCTTTTATCCCTACAAATTCCCCATTTTAACCCCTTTTTTCCCTTCTCAAAATCTCCCTAAAACCCCCCAAAATCCCTTCCTAAGTCATCCAAATCACCAAGTTCCCCTTTTAAAACCTTGTGGATCCCTTCATTTGGTGAAAAAATCCCTTTGTTCCCCTACCGGAACCCCTTTTTTAAGCCTTGAAAACTCTGTTTTTTGGCTAAAAAACCCCTTTTACATTTGAGGTCTTAAGCCCCTTTCAAATAAGACCCTAACCAATTCCCCACATATGACCCGTGCCCAAGACCAGGCGCTAAGGCCCCGAGCGCTAATCGCAATCGAAAGTTTTGTTGTGAGCGCTTTCCTTTGTTAATGGTAAATCTATGATGCGATTGTCTTTTGTTCTGTAAACCTGCGGATGCAATATTAGCCATTGATCTATATAGATCTAACAGCCAGCGCTGATAGCATATCGTTACAATGTGGTCCTCAAGGAGAATTTATAAGAAAATCTGGAAGTGGGAGAGTTTCTAGGGGTCAAGTATCATTAATTTCACAATCAATGCAATTCCTGGCCTTTGAAAACCAGGCAAGACGTAAGGCAAGAATGCACTCAACCTATAACTCTGCTTCATAACTCTGTTTCTTCTTTTCGAGGCCTAATGGTTGAAAAGATTGGCTTCTGGGCTATTTTTTATCTTTTAAAATAACTTTGATGACAATTAGAAATAAGATCTTTTGATTTGTATTAATTGTTCAGCTATCTTTAGGCGAATATCTCTCGTTTTGGTAATAACTAGGCCTTCTTTGATTTCTGTGAGGCTGCAGGTGTCTTTTGGTGGCTGGAGAGGTTGGATTTTAGCGCTGGAGAGGGTTCAATTAGCCTCCGTTGTGGCAGTGGAGGCTTTCTCGGATTGACAGATGTCTTTGTCTTTTCCTAAAACACCTTTAATTAACTTTTAGGTCTATGTTTTAGGCTGAATTAAGCATCGGTCTTCTTTATGGTCTTCATGTTGTCTCTTCATCCTTTAATCACTGGATTATGTCATTAATCTTCAATCACGTTCGTTTAATCCTTTTAGACTGTCACTGATACAATTTGCCGCTTCTGTTGATTGTTTTGGTGCATATATAGGTTCAATGGTGCAGGAGAGTTTAGATCGGGGTTTTAACACTGATCTTTTTAATGAAATACATGTTTAAAACCCCTCTCATGAGTCTTTTCTGCTATCTTTGGCTCTGAAACAGCTTCCTCTGCACTCTGTGTCACCATGATAGTGACTGTGAGATAGAGCAGTTTTCACCATCTGCAACCCTGCAAAACACAAAAAACATGTTAAGAAATCCAGGTGGGAGGGAGGATGGTTGCTGTGGAAGATTGTGGGAATGGCAGCGCAGTAGTGATGGATGCGGTGGAAAACGGCTGAAAAATGTTGTGAAATGGTGAAAACATGATCTAATGAAGGTCTGGTGAAGAAACGGTTCTGGACCGTTGGATTAGATCTGATGGTGGTGATCAACGATCAGGATTTGCTAGTGGAGGTGCTTTAGATGAGTTAGGCAGAGAAATAAAATTTTAGTGTAAAACATAAAAGTTTAGCTTTGGGTAGATTACAAAGGAAAATGAGTGAAATGAAATGAAATTGGAGGCTTTGAATGGTGGGACCCAGAGGGCGGAGGGCGATTTGAATGCGGACCGTTGGATCTCCGGGGGAGATCAACGGTGAGGATCTTCGGATAAAACTCTGTGGAGGCTCCGATGAAAGAAATATGGGTGAAAAACGTGATGTGATATGAATCGTTAGATTAGATCAATGAATAGTTGAGATTAACGATGGAGATTTTGGGGGAAAAAGGGGGAAAGGTGGTTTTAGTGGGAAAAACTGTCGGTGTCGCGCGGCTCTGAAGCAGTTTGAAAAATTCTCCAAAAAAAACGTGATATATGTCGCTGCATGACACATGTCCTCCAAAAACCACTTTTATCGTGTGATTTTAAAACATTAAAGCCCAGACGAAAGATTTACGCGATATGCGTCTTAGCCGTTGGATGTGGAGTGATGAGATCTGACGGTTGAGGTGGCAGCACGATATGGAAAGATGCATGGGCGATTAGGCAGGGAATGGTCAAAGGCGAGTTAGATCACAGCCGTTGGATCTATAGAATGGGTGATCAGGATTAAAAGAGGGAGTGATAAAGGCAGGGGGGCAAGAGAACAAGCGGGATGAACGAGAGCCATTAGATCGGTTGGAAGGAACGGTGGAGATCTAATCGCATCGGAGCAAGGCAGGGGGTCGAGACTTCGAGATTTTGATGTTGCGATTACACCAAGGCCATCGGATTAGAAAGACAGATTGACGGTCCACAGTTAGTCGGAGGGGAAAATTGAGAGAAGCGATGGGCGGGGTGTGCTGTCAGCGTTGACCGTTAGATCTATATAGATCAATGGCTAATATTGCATCCGCGGGTTTATAGAACAAAAGACAATCGCATCAGATATTTACCATTAACAAAGGAAAGCGCTCACAACAAAAATTCTGATTGCGATTAGCGCTCGGGGCCTTAGCGCCTGGTCTTGGGCATGGGTTATATGTGGGGAAGTGGTTAGGGGCTTAGCTGAAAGGGGCTTAAGGCCTCAAATGTAAAAGGGGTTTTTTAGCCAAAAAACAGAGTTTTCAAGGCTTAAAAAAGGGGTTTCAGTAGGGGAACAAAGGAATTTTTTTCACCAAATGAAGGGATCCACAAGGTTTTAAAAGGGGAATTTGGTGATTTGGATGACTTAGGAAGAGATTTTGGGGGTTTTTAGGGAGATTTTGAGAAGGGAAAAAGGGGTTAAAATGGGGAATTTGCAAGGATAAAAAGGAGAAAATGGGGGCTTTCTTGACAACAGCTTATTTCAAAAACAGAAAGGCATTTTCAATCGAAACAACAGTGAAGACTCTTCAAGGGAAAAAGGCACATAGAGGCTTCAAGAATGAGTGATTTTCAGAGGAAAGGTATCTCTTGAAGGCTCAGAAAATATTTAGCCACCTGTTTTCTTTGACAAAAATTTATAGGTGGCTAACACATGGGACGATTTTAAAAACATAGTTACAAACAAAATGGAAAAATATATGTTTAATTTCAAAGAAGGGTCAAAAAGAAATATGCTAAAGGTGAAATATTTCAAGCACCCTATTATAGCTTGCCATTTTTATGATAGGCACCTTGCAGCCTATGGAAGACTACCATGGAACGATGAGGTTCCTCTTTATTTTTCAAAATTATTTTATGCAAAATTATTTTTGAGAATGATACCCAATTATAATGACCTTCCTTCTGAATTTTTTGGTCCTGTGAAAGGTCGATTATGTGATCGTAGGGGCGCTAAGCATGATGCTGAGTTGCCTCACCCCGAGCCATCATTGGTAAGCCAACCTCTTCATGTGGAAACTTTTTGGTCAAAGATGAATGTCACTTCTCAAATTAGTCGAGAAGCAATGGATGCCATCATAGACAATGTTCAGACTGGACTTGGTGGAATTGATATTGGTTTGAATCGACAAAGAACATGAGAGAATGCACGTACTAATTTTGTGTATAGTACAGATGAGATAGACATCATGAGTATTGAATAGCTCAGAACATATGCAAAGCATTGTTTCAATGGTTGGCATGACTTAATTATTTATGAGGAAGAGGGCATGGGATCGGTATGTGTTAATGGTTAGGGCGAATATTTTAATGTAATTTGTAATTTACATATACATATTTATGTGTATATGTTAATGTAACAAAAATGTATCATATGTTCACCATTTGTAGTTAACACGTTTTATGAACGAAATTTTTGTTAATATCATGGTCGAAGGTTCAGGTTCTCACAATCAAGATGATATGTTGGGAAATGTTAGTGTTTTTTAAGTGTTCATGATGTTGATATACAATTATTATTCTATTATTATATCGGTATCATGATGCCATATTTTTAAAATAAATAATTGTGTACACATGTATGTATATAATTAAATGTTAATAGATTTTGATTCCGTTTGATGTTTTCGCAATGAAGCCACCATCCTCTTCCCTATTAGGAGATGTGCCAAATCCACCGTCACAAGTATTCAATTTTTCACTTACTTTTCAAGTTATAAATTGAAGTGAAAGTTTCATTAAAAAATGAGATCTAGATCTTGATTTATTTTACAGTTTTAAATTTTTTGAATTTTAGGTTTCTGTAGATGATTTCCATTCTCCAAGGACTTTAGTGATGGAGTGTATGATGGAGATATGAATATCCAAAGAATTTGAACAAGAAATTGTCTAACTTTTTTTTTAATATTATTGCATTAGTTTATGCATTTTCATTTGAATATATATATATATATACACTTGTACATGTATATTGTATAGTTTATCTTGGAGGGTGCATTGATGCATGACCAATACGGGATAATGGAGGGGGAACTACATGAGGTATTGCATGATTTTTTTTTCATTTAGTTTTTTTTATTGAAGTTCTACATTCCCATTCAATTTTAAAACATTAAATTTTAATTTTAATACATGTAATATAAATTTATTATACATTTGTACATATATATATATGTATATGAAATTAGGGCCAACATGAGACAATTGAGGGGGAACTACATGAGGTATTGTATGAAAATTTCATTTTTTTTTTCATTTAGTTTGTTTTATTTAAGTTCTACATTCCCATTCAATTTTAAAACATTAAATTTTAATTTTAATACATGTAATATAAATTTCTTATGCATGTGTACATGTATATGTATACATGCAATTAGGGCCAAAACGAGACAATGGAGGGGGAAGTAAATGAGGTATTGCATGATTTTTTTTTTTTCATTTTTTTTTTATGAAGTTCTACATTTTCATTAAAGTTTAATGTTTACATGTTGTGCAGGCTCCCCATTCTCCAGATGATAGCACGAGGAGGCTTAGTAGGCTGCTAGAAAATACATTGCAGTCAAATTATCTATTTGATTGATGCACGTGCAACATTTTATTTGATAGATAGTTTTATTCACTTTTCTATATAGATAGTATTATTTATGCAGTCATATTTACTTTTCTATATAACTTGATACTTGTAACACTATACATTGTTATATTTACTTTTATTGTTCATGATATAAATTTTAGACATATTTTACAATTTGGATACTTGAACTACATTTACTTTTATTGAATGATTTTAAATTTTGGATAGTTGTTACATTTGGCATGTGATCACATCATGTTATATAACGTTAACTTAGATGATCTTAGATTATGTTTTGTTTTTAGAACTTGTTGTTTTGTCACTTGTTATTTAAAATGAATCTAGATTGAAATTGCAAATTACAAAACACATGTGGTCCATGTTACACATTTGAACATGTGTGAATGTTATATAATTAGGATGTCTATTGAAGGTGATATTTAGGTACATTTTGCATGATAATTTTTCATTTAAAACAATCATAGATGGTTTTACATATTTAAGTTCATGAATATGTAACAATGATTGAAGTACATTTGCATTTAGTTGTTACATTTTCCATACATAATCACATGTTGTTATAATGAACTAACTTAGATGATCTTAGATTATATGTTTTGTTTTTAAAATTCAAGTAGTTTTTTCATTTGTTATTTAAAATGAATCTAGATTGAAATTTCAAATTACAAAACACATGTGGTACATGTTATGCATTTTAAAATGTGTGAATGTTATATAATTAGGATGTCTATTAAAGGATATTTAGGTACATTTTGCATGCTCACATGTCATTTAAAACAATCATATATGTTTTTACATATTTAAGTTCATGAATATGTAACAATGATTGAAGTACATTGCATTTATTTGTTAAATTTTGCATACATGATCACATGTTGTTATAATGTTAGCTTAGACGAACTTAGATTATGTTTTGTTTTTAAAACTCAAGTTGTTTTGTATCTTGTTATTTAAAATGAATCTATATTGAAATTGAAAATTACAAAACAAATGTGGTACATGTTATGCATTTGAACATGTGTGAATGTTATATAATTAGGTGTAGATGTCTATTAAAGGTAATATTTAGGTACATTTTGCATGATCATGTGTCATTTAAAACAATCATGTATATGTGGTTTTACATATTTAAGTTCATGAATATATGTAACAATGAATGAAGTACATTTTCATTTAGTTGTTACATTTTGCATACATGATGACATATTGTTATAATTTTAACTTAGATTCAATCTTAGATTAAATGTTTTGTTTTTAAAGCTCAAGTTGTTTTGTCATTTGTTATTTAAAATGATTTAAATTGAAATTGAAAATTACAAAACACGTGGTACATGTTAAATGCATTTGAAAATGTATGAATGTTATGTAATTAGGACATTCATCTATTAAAAGTGATATTTAGGTGTACATTTTGCACATGGTCATGTGTCATTTAAAACAATTATATTTGGTTAAATACTTATTTAAGTTCATGAATATGTAACAATGGTTGAAGTACATAAATGCATTTAGTTATATTACATTTTGTATACATGATGACATGTTGATATAATTTTAACTTAGATTCAATCTTAGATTAAATGTTTTGTTTTTAAAGCTCAAGTTGTTTTGTCATTTGTTATTTAAAATGAATCTAGATTGAAATTGCAAATTACAAAACACGTGGTACATGTTAAATGCATCTGAACATGTATGAATGTTATATAATTAGAACATATGTTAAGTCCCTATATTAATAGTGTAGTCCCTTATTATGTTAGTGTAGCCCCCTTATTGTTATTGTTGTACCCATGTAACTCCCATTTTGTTATTATTGTGCCCTTACATTATTATTGTTAGGTCGGCTAGGATTACATTGTGGCCCCATGGACTCCTATATATAGAAAGGAGGATTTGTCATTTGTATCATCCAAGAATTGTTCATGTATGTAATGTATTGGAGGTTTCCCCTTTGAAGTGGCTGATTTATAAGGCATTGATATCTCTTTTATTCTATTTTTGGAGCTAGTTTCACAACATTTGGTATCAGAGCTTTGGATTCTAGGGTTTTCGCTGCTCCAAACAGGTCATCATGGAATTTTAGCTATAATTTTTTTTCTACGAAGGTTCTGAAGCTGAAATTTTTAGAGTGTGAAGAAGAAATCCTGACGCACATCTTCGCGAAATCTTAGAGCTTGGTTCACAATATTTTCAGAGATATGATCTGTGGAAGCTAGGGCTTTTTTCAGGCTCCTGAATTTAACCTAAACAGGTCATCATGAAATTTTCGCTATAAATATTTTTCTACAAGGTTTCAAAGCTGAAATTTTCACAGAGTGAAGCCGAAATCCCGAAGAACCTCCTGTAAAAATTTTAGATCTTGGTTTGCAACATTTTGGGAGATATGATCTGTGGAATTTAGGATTTTTTCAGGCTCCCGAATTTCATCTCAAAGAGGTGACCATGGGAAAAACGTCATAACTCTCTCTCTGAGTGTCAGATTGAGATTCTATAAAAAGTGGCCACAACTAAATGGACTGTAGTTTCCTTTATATCAGTTTCAGAGTTGAAGGAGCAAACAGGGACACATGGAAAGTCATACAAGCTCACTCTACTGAACTAGTCCATAATTAGGTCATCGTAGGATATTGGGCATAACTTTGTCTTAAAGAATCCAAATTAGGTCATACCTGTGGCATTCGAATGAAGATTCAGAGAGCTACTAAAGGGCAAAATTTCAGTTATTGAGGATCCAAAATCACATAGATAGTTCAGTTTCAATATCAAGCTTCTCAAAAGCAAGAAGGTGTGTATTTGGTTTTTAAAATTGCATAACATTTGTTTGAAAAAGCAGTTTGAAGTGATTCCAAGGGCATATTTTAGAATTTTTATCAGTATTGGGTTCTATAATACCTCAAAAAAATAATTCCATGCCCATTAAGCCCTCAAAAAGCTATACTATGACGCATGAAGAGGAATAATTGCCGTATGAGATATCAAAATTATGGTACTAAGTGCAACAAATTTTGATCTTACGAAGAGCAACTGAAGATGACATAGATGTTTTAAAAGTAGAAATGGAGGCTAATTTGGATGGTTTGAAGGATCAAATAATAGATAATATGGATGATAAATTAGTGGAAGACCACATCGAGCATCAAAAGCAAGTTCTCCAACTCTCAAAGGATAACCTAACTTTGGTGTAGAATCTAATGAAACAATAGGAAGATCAACATCACATCGAAATAAGTTTGATGTAGTCACAGAAACAAGAACTTGACAAGTAAAATCAATATCAGAGTATCTTAGCAAGTGGAAGAACTTTCCTATAGAAGATTCCACATGGGAGGATGAGAATTTTATACAGAAGCATCAAGAAATAATCAAGCATTGAGGACACCACTTGTTTGAAGGAGAGGGGAATGTTAAGTCCCTATATTAATAGTGTACTCCCTTATTATGTTAGTGTAGCCCCCCTTATTGTTATTTTTGTACCCCTCTAACCCCCATTTTGTTATTATTGTGCCCTTACATTATTATTGTTAGGTCGACTAGGATTACATTGCGGCCCCATGGGATCCTATATATAGAAAGGAGGTTTTTTCATTTGGATCATCCAAGAATTATTCATTTATGTAATGTATTGGAGGTTTCCCACTTGAAGTGGATGATTTTTAAGGCGTTGATATCTCTTTTCTTCTATTTTTGGAGTTGGTTTCACAACAATATACATCTATTAAAGGTGATATTTAGGTGTAAATTTTGCACATGATCATGTGTCATTTAAAACAATAATATATGGTTTTACATATTACTTGGGTTAAATACATATATATTTAAGTTCATGAATATGTAGCAATGAAAGAAAATTTTCATTTAATTCATACAATTTTCATTTGAAATCATTCTCATAATGTTTTAATATACAATACAAATAGATGTATATCTAAAAACAATCATAAAATTCTAGTTGTACATAGATGTGCCAAACAATCATAAAATTTTAAAATTGCATTAAAACATATCCAGTACACAACATTTTTCATTAATGTACATAGAAAAGCTGTAACTATGGATGTCAGCTGATAGTAAATTGGAAATTACAATACACGTACCACACATTTTCATTCAAGAATTAATATTATAATTTTCTTTATATGTCTAAAACAAAATCATAACTTAAAATTTGTATTATATCAAATTATCTAGATACATGTACATTTTGCAGTAATGACATAATGACATAAAATGTACCAGAGAAACGGTATGAAATTGTTTAAGACTAGAGAATCTACATGCATGTTACATGTGTATAAATTACTTGTGTGCATGTGACACAACAATGTACATGTGAAAACACTTGTGCATAACATAAAATATACATATTATAACAATGTAAAACTTAAGAATGCACAAAAAAAAGACTAAAAATTTATAGTTGAGTTCTGTAAGTTCTAAAAGATGAATGCAAGGAGAAGAAATTGTTGGGCATTTCAATCAAAGAAATTATAATGGAATTCCATCTTCAATGATACGTTCATGATCATCTTTGACATTTTCCATTTCTTAATTTTCAACTTTTTCTTTGATTGAACTTCTATCAACTTTATTCGTGTTGCACACACCAAGTGACTATATTGACAACTTATGACATCAGGTTCATAGTCTTGAAAGTAAAAAAAACCCTGACTTTGATGAGTTTGTTGGAAAAAATAACCTTTCAGTATAATAGACCCTGTTTCATATATAAACCCGTTATCATCATAGTTTTCTAATAATTTCATGTTTCGTTCAGTGCAATCCATCAAATAATACTTCACATTTTCTACGTTGTTAGTAGGTGCAACTACAACAAAAACATCTTCTGCACAATAAAACAAACTTACATAAATTTAGATAATTATTTACATGAAAAATTAACTTTAAAATTAACATGTGTACTTGATTTTATTATCTATTTCTAGATCTCTATCATCTGAAAGAAATTGAAATGTTACCTTCTCTAACAAGATTAGAAACTCTATCACCTTCAGATGATACTATAGTATCCTATGATTTCATTTCTTCAATGTTTGTAACAAACATTTTCCCCTTTGTATGTTGCCAATATTTTACATACATTTTGTTTTCAAAAACATCATTGGATTCTGTATTGTCTTTGCAAACATGAAAAAAACAAGAATATTTTCTTTTATCAAATGAAAACACATTCTGGTACTCCTTTATTCTAATTGAATGCAATTTTCGAGTCTCTTTTATTGTGTCAACATCATTTCCAATCGATCTGTCTACTTCTTGGACCCCAATATGCCAAGAAAACCTATATGGAAAATTCAAACAAGGATATAAATATGTTATTCAAAATACAATCAAAGATAATCATTGTGATAAATAATGTTTAAAATTAGAAAATTAATAAAAATTAGATCATGTATATTAAAGTTATACATCTATATATATGCAAGTTATTTTTTATATATATGTACATGTACATTCGTACTTCCCTTGACCGATTAGTCTCATGGCTTAGTGCAGCGATGCGCCATTGAACAACTTGTTCAACTGGTTGAGACATCAACTAGTTGATTGACTTTTTAATTTTAATCTACTCCATAGTTTTCTAAGACTTGCCATAATAGGTCTACTTCTACGTGAAATTTTTACAAGACTACTATGTAATGAAATTCCACGTGTTTTTTTTGAGGGTGAAACTTCAAGTGGGTAGGCATTGAGGAAGGGCCAGCAATAATGTATTGAATATAGAAAAATGATTAAATGTATTTGGTCTGGATTTTGAGACATGAAAAGTGAGAATTCATTACTTAATCAATATTTCAGTGAGTGGGTGGGAAAAAAATTCAATATGAATGGTTAAAAGAGGGAAAGGGATAGCAATGGCAAAGGGCACAAATTGGTAAAGTAGAAAATGCTAATTGTAATATCTAATCACATTGTTCTACTCTTCATACAAAATGGCTTAGAAATAATTAGGGATGATTTATTCTTGCCAAAGTAGGCCTTTATATTGTTGTTCTTACCCATGAAACACGAGCATGAAGGAGAGGCTGGTTATTTATGGTAGTTAGCCTGAATTGCATGCTCAATCTACTATAAAAATTCCATGATTAAGTTTGGGATGTTTTTCTTAAGACTGCATTTTCCACGAGTATGAGGACACTTGGATATGCATAATTAATCCATTTGTATATTGAATTTTCAATTTAATTTTAAGCCATGAAAAAATCAGAAAAAAAAAGTCCCTTGGTAATTCAAAAGAAATAAAATATACAAAGCCATTTTAGAGAACAGATCTAGAACAGTATTGAGAAAAATGATAATGGATACACAAATGTACATTTCAGTATCCAAACTAGGCTAAACAAAATACATGAGATGGCATATCACAAGTATTGCCCAAATAAAACCACTAAAAATTTTCAGTTATGTAAGAGTTCAAAGCCACATTTCAGAGACCAATGGTCCAGTACATCTGAAAACTAGAATCTAAGCTCTCCTTAATGACAAATACAAAGGACAAAATAAGAAGTGCAAAAATCTATCACCATACAGTATCTTATATTAATTTATGTTAAAGATGCACTGTAAATTCCTCCAGTAACTACAGTTACAAATGAAAGAGATTCATTACTCAAATTAGCTCAGAAGAAACCATCAAATAGGATCATAGGATTTTATGCTGTGTAATAACAAAGATTCTTGAAATAATAGGACAAAGGAAACAATATGACAGACCCCTGACAATTCTTTTTTGTATATGAGAAGCCTAAATGCTACTATACAGAGGACACTGTCAAAATGCAGATCCCAGTTATTGATAGTACCAAGGCTTTAAGACTGACTAATCCAAATCCCAGATTTTACTTGGTTTTCAGCGAACAGTGATAACCTCTGTAGTAATTCGGAAACAAATAGTTGTAGAATTGGATAAAATAGTATACCACTATACTGAAGCAATAAAAACAGGAAATTGTTCTCAACCTTTGACAGCATAAATCTGATCCTTAACAAGTTAGAAACATGTCAATGCTTTTGAGCAGTCTGTACAAGATTGCTTCCTATCTTGCTCCACTAGTTCTCTCCCCCTGCCATTCTTCCAAATGAACCAATTCATGTATGAACCATGGCCACTCTTCAACTAAGTTTAAATATCAAATTTCTACCTTGCATCACAAGGTAGTGATTTGGAGGAATTGCCAGCAAACATATGCAGTTTAATTTCTATGGAAAGGTTGTTTGTCACAGATTGTTATCTTATCCAAAAGTTACCTGATGACTTGGGAAATTTGAGGTCACTTAGGTTGCTGATATTTCCTGCAATTCCAAGCTTGTCAATGCTTCCTCCCATTTGCAGACTGTTACACCATTTTTTGGTCATCTAACCTATTATCATTAGATGTACCCAAGTACACCATGTAAGACCAATTTTACCCTAAGTAAAATTGCTTTCACTATGTGAAATAACTTAATAAACCACATTTATTAGGTTGTTTATGGTCTAAACAGGAAACCCCAAGGGGAAATATTAAACAAATCTGTATTTGTTTGATTTTCCTCATGGAATAATTAATTAAACAATAATTTAATTATTATTCCGGGTCATATTTAACCCAAAACAAGGAAATTAATTAGATAAATCCTTATTTATCTTCTTATTTTCTAGGAATAATTATTTAAATAATATTCCTTGTTAAATATGACTAAATCATTTATAAATAATTAAATAAATCATTATTTATTTAATTATCATTCAACCACTTCCTTAAAATAAGAAATAAATCATTTATTTATTTATTATTTACAAATAAAGGGATTTGACCCAAGTCAAATTCCTTTTCCCTCCAACAAATATAATAAAATATTCCATAAAAGGTGGATCTAGATTTGGTTAATATTATTTTAATCATGCACCAAGATCTAGAATGACCCAATATTTTGTTATAAATAGAAGGGTTTTCCCATTCATTTGTCACCTTTTGTTGCTCATTAGATCACTCTGGATCTATGCCCTTGGTCTGACTTTGAGCCATTATCATTGTCACATTCTCCATTATTTTCTTTGTGAGCTCTCTTTGAGTTCTATGTTTGTCTGGGTTTTCTACACCAACAAGAGAGAGAAACGCTAGATCTGAAACGCTGAGGACTTTCAAGAACCCATCCCATTGAGGAGAATTGGAAACACCTTTCTTGTTTTCCTCTCAGGTGCCCTTAATATAAAAATTCTTTCAAAAATATTGTTCTTGTCTTGTCTATTGGATGCATGGAGCAAAACCTTATTTTTACTGCTTAATGCCTTTTTATGTATAGATTTGGATTTGTGCAGCATTTATCTTAATCAACTAACTACATATTTGAAGATATTGGCAGCCATATTTGATGTTAGGGCTATTTGTTATGCGTAGCTAAAGTGGTATTTTTTTGCACACTTCGACAAAAGATTCATACTAACAATTGGCGACTCCACACGGGTTTTCAATTATGACCACTGTCGTTTTTCATTTTCCTGCATATCTAGCTGCTTCAGACCCTAGGGTTTCTTTTCGGACTTTTGTTTTTTCTATTTTTCTGTCATTTTTCCCCTATAAAACCCTCAAACATTCAAATTTCTAGCTTTTGTGTGTTTCTGGCCCTATTGCGTAGGTAACCGACATCAGCCGCAACAGAGACGACAAGTTTTTCTGAAATCTGCCGTCGAGACACCTGGAGCTGCAGGTCACACTTTTTTCCCCAGAACCTGCGACCTAGACTGCAGGGCACACTTTTTAGCCCAGAATCTGCAACCTGGACAGAAAACAGGTCAGAACCTACGACCTGCACTTTTTTCTACAGTTTTTCAGCAATTTTTCTGGGTTTGTCTGAAGCTTCTGTCAGGGTTTTCCAGCCTCTGTCTCAGCCCGTTGAGACCTGTTTCTGATCTGTTTTACTCAAATAAGTGGGAATCTATCCCCTTCGGGCTTTAGTAGCCTCCACTTTTTGTGGAAGAGTTTTAGCTATTTCAGACGTCTGAATTTTCAGAGTTTCAGCCTCTTTTTTTTAGATCTGATACCTCACTTTCAGATCCCTTTTCGATCAGCTCTTCTCCCCTTCAAATCACCTTCTCTAGTTTTGTTTGGGTATGCCTTTAGGGTCACCTCCTTCTCCCTTCTGCCTTTAGCTAATTTCCTCCTTTTTACAGCAACCTTGCCTCTGCCTCTTTGTTGTTTTCTGCACCTCTTTCCAGTAGATTTCTCCTTTAGATCCTTGTCCCTCCCGACCTTAGATCTATTGGCCCCTTTTTAGTGTGTTTTGACTAGATTTTTTCCCTCTTTTAGACTAGTTTTGAGAGACTCGCCTTCTTGGGTTAGATTGATGCATTTTTAGCTGTTAATTTTCTGTTATTTCAGCATTATATACTGTTCTCTACAAATTTATTTTCAGTTACACAACACACCTTTTTCTTTTACTCTCAAAACATCTGGGTTTAAAAAATAAAATTAACACATGCCACACACTGACCCTAAGCGAAGAAGAGCCTGATTAACACCGCCAGGCAACGAATTTAAAATCAATTGACACTGCACCTTTCTACCCTTGTTTCTACATTGTAATCACTTGATTCTGCACCTCCCTGCCTTTGTTGGCCATTATTCTTCCCTTTGTGTTGTCATCATTGCGCCCCCAAGGCGTATATCCCGGAGCCCTCTTGGCCTTCACCCTTAGTTTCCGGTTGGTCGACTTACTCCTTCCCGCCATCGTTGAGTTAGTCCTCCCTCGAGTTCGCACTCCGACTCTTCTTCTGATTCTTTGGGTTCTCCCCCTACTTCTGGTTCTCCCCATATTACCTTCACCATGTCTAGTCTAGGGCCTAATGCTAGCAGCAACCCCGACCCTAATGCTGGGACTGTTACTAGCAAAACCACCACGGGAACTACCTCAAATGTCCCTTTTCTCCCTTATATGGCAGGTCTCAGTCCCCCTGATTTCAATTAGGTGATCAATGATCCTATCTACCACGATGTTGGTTGGCCTGCTATGCCCACCAAGCTCCCCTCCGACATTCCCAAGTTCGAAGACCTTGCCGGCGAAGATCCCTCCAACCATCTCCGCTCTTTCCACATGTGGTGTTCATCCAATTCCATTACTGAGGACTCCATCTATCTTAGATTTTTCCAACGCACACTCATAGGCGAAGCTTCTAAGTGGTATGTTGATCAAACTGCCTCTTCCCATACCACCTTTGTGACCATTTCCCAAGCCTTCTTATCCTATTTCCAGCTCCCTCTCCGATACGACACTGGTATTTAACTCTTGACTTCTTTCCGTCAATCATCTTTGACCCGCCTTTCCACTCATTTCCAGGAATGGCAGAGACGAAGGAGCTTATGTCGAGCTCCCACCTTTGAAGATTGGGTCTACATGGATTGGTTCCTTCGATCTCTCTTACCCACCATCGGTAAAGATGTCGCATCCCAGTTCCCTCAAACCGAAGAAGCCGCCCTCCAAATAGCCTTGAAATATGACCTCATCTATGCTCAGTCTGGTTATGTTTATACTGTCCTTCCTGACCTCCCTAGACCCGCTGGCGCTAACACACCGGGTCATCTCACTTTGCCGATGGTATCATTGGAGCTCTTTCACATCCATATGCTCAACCTCCTATGGGCTATGGTTTCCCTCCGGGAGGGGCCAGCACCTCTAGCACTTTGCCCCCTCTAGGTAGCATGTATTCAGGATATGGCATGCCTCCTCCTTTTTCCCAACCTCCTACTTACCTCAATGTTTCCCAACCTATCCAATATTCTTATCCACAACCTGGTGCCCCCGCTCCTTCAACATTTTCACCTCCACCTCCCTTACCTTCTCAAACCCTGCAGCAGAAACTACCACCCCAGCCTGGGAAAATATTTTCACAGCAGGGCGTGACTAATCCTTCTTCTTCTCAAAGAAAGAGGAAAGGCAATCAAAATAAATCTGCCCCTGGTAACCGTGGATCCAATCCTTCAGGCATTGACTCTAACACCGCTAACCAGCAACAGGGCACTTAGCCCAAGCCAGACAGGCCTCTTCGTACAAATAAGCCTTGTTCATGTTGTGGTGTTTACGGTCATTACACTCACGATTGTCCCCTATTACCACAGATGTGGCAGATGTGGGAGTCTTAGGCTACATTGCGAGGACAGCATGCCTCCCCTACTATTCCCCCCAATGTGGCTACTTCTCAACCACCTCTGTTTACCGATCCTTCCCCTCAGCAAGGATTCATGGCTACTCAACCACCTCACACACTAGTAGCCACTCAACCTTCCCCTTCTAGTTCATTCGATTACCAGATCCTGATGATGAACTTTGATGCACCTTTACCCGTCAACCTTAACCTTCAAACTCGGTCTCATCAGTACCCCAAGCCTCCCACTCCGTCTGTCCCAGAGTCACCATCTTTAGGTCCTACAGAGCCTCTTTCGACACCCAATGGTCCCTTGCAGATCCATCAGCCCAAATTTGAGGTTCATACCAAGATTCCTAAGGGCCCATTACGCTGAAATGCTGCTTCTGGTCGAGTTGCTCATTCGTATAGCATAGTAGATGATTCGGTGCAGTCTCCTGCTGCCATTTCAACACTAGAACTCCTCCAATCATGTCATTCTCAACGAAAGGCTCTACTATCCGCCATGGGAACTGTAGATCCTACTTATGACCAATTGATTGTTTTCGACGCCCATCAATCAGACCATCCTCCCCTTCCTACTTCAGTTGCTTTCCAAATCCCCGTCAAAATCTGGAATGCTAACGTGTCCTGGTGTATTATTGATGAGGGGGCATCTACCTGTGTGATGTCTACTTTGGTTTGGAAACAACTTGGCTCTCCTGAGTGGGACCCTTCCACAATCACCTTTTGTGCGTGGGATGGCCACACCTCTTAGCCCATTGGCCTCTTCTGTAATTGTCCTATCACTCTTGCGGGCAAAACCGTTTGCGTTGAAGTTGAAGTCATCGATGCCCCTCTTGATTATAAAAATCTTTTGGGGCATAGCTACACCTATGCCATGTCTGCTGTCCCATCTGCAGTCCACCGCAAGATGTTTTTCCCTCACAATGGAAAGATAGTCACCATTGACCAGTTGACATATCATGAGCCAAAATCTCAGACCTCCCCTGAGTCGACCATATCTTTTGTAGCCAATAATAAAACCGTCAATTCTTTGACTAGTGTCTCCCCCGGCGTCTACAAAGACTCCTCCTTGCTTGGAACCTTCCCTGGTCTTCCTCCTCCTCCTGTCTCTGATACCAGCTTAGCGAATGTTTGCATGATGAAATCGTCTCGGGTTGACCTTAAGCAGCCCGCTTCGGCGAGTCAGCAACCTCAACCTCGCCTGCACGCAACTTGCTCCTAGCCCTTCACCTTAGCCAGCTGGACCTCCTCCTTCTGGCCCTTCTCCTTCAACTGGTACCCATGAGCCCCTCTATCCTCCTGGGTCGGTTCCACCAGGTCTCAACCATCTTGGAGCCGTCCCTCCTAGCCATTACCCCGCTGATCAGATACCTTTCCTTGCTCCCCCTCCCGGTGTTTATTCGATTCCCATCATGGCCACCCTTTCTCTACCCAACTTGACCCTGGGTATATCCGTTTGGTACCTTGACCCTCCATCTGCTACCCCGCCTGGTCACCCCAAACCCTACCTTGCTTTGACACTGGTTCAACTGGTTCCCCTAGCTTCTTTTGTTGCTATAGTGACCTCAGCACCTCAACAAGACCCCTCTCCTGTTGTGATAGCTACGGGAAAGAAAGGCAAAGCTCGCAAGGGGGCATCCAAAGACAAGGTCGCCCCGACTGACCCTACCCCTCCTCCACCCGCAAAGCCTTGCGCCTTGTGTGATGTCATCGGTCATGCCACCCATACTTGTCCTGAGTTGCCCCATATTAAACCCATGGTTAAAGTCACGTTCCTTGAGTCTACGGTCTCTAAACCCTCTATTTCTTCCTTGTCCACAACCAAGAACCTAAAGACTCTTCGCACCAACAAACCCTGTGCTATGTGTGGTGTCCATGGCCATTATTCCCACCATTTTCCTCACCTGACACATTACCAAGCCTCTTTGGAGGTCATTCACAAGTATGAGGTTGAAAAAAATCAATCCGCCTCTCCCATACTTGTGCAGTATGCTTTAGGTCAGCTTGAGTATTTACCTGCTCCCATTGACATTCCTCCTCCCAGTGTCGAGATGACGGAGCCTGCTGCCACCATCCTCTACTTCTCATAATCCATGAGACCCTCGGTGGAAGTCCCCTTCGAGACTTCCCCTGATGTTTTTCTTGACCCCCCTTCAGCAATCACCATGGGCTCAAAATTGGTAGATCCTTTATCTGCTTACCCTTATGTCACCCCTTGTGACGATGCGCATGTGACCCTCTCTTCTCATGATGATGAGTCAGGTTTCTTTGCTGCGTCAGGTGGTCTTTCTTCGACCAATCACCCCATCTTCTATCACGATGACAACATTATGGAAGGAATCACCTCCCCTGACTTTATCTATTCCCCCTTACATCGACCCCATGCGTTTGAACCACATACACTGTGTGGCCATTACATTGAAACCCAATGTTTGGGTAAGGGGGCACCCATATTTGAGAGACTAAGAGAAGCGATTCTCCACAACTCTCCTAGTGTATCTGGTCGTGTCAACTCTAGTACCATTATTCTTCCACATTTAGAAGAACCTATAGAGTCCCATATCACTTCAGATCACTCTAGGGATGATACCCCTTATCGTTCCTTCATCTTACATCAGCAACCTAGTCTCTTCGACATTGTTGTTGACCAACCTATCGGTTTTCTAGGAGAGCATCAGTTCATTATCTCAAAATCCTCCTTTTGGGATAATGACACCAGGTATGCCAACCTGGAAAATTAAATTCCATTTGATTCATATATGCAATACTAAAAGAGATTAACTTCATAACCATAACGAAAACAAATGGTGCACCATATCATTAAAATGTGTTTAGATCCCCTTTTTCTAAATGCATCTTGGCATGACCACAACATGCTTGGGGCACCTATGCCCCTCAACCATAAAAATCCCAGATCTCAGCCAAAAACAGCACTGAAACCCCCTTTCTTTGACGGGTCGCACTTTTCAGGTCATTTCCTGGGACAGGTCGCAGTTTTCTTCCTAGTACCTGCTACCCAGGTCGTAGAACAGACCCCAAAAAGTGTGATCTCGCCTGTTTATGAGCCTTGGGTACCTGTTACTTTTTAGTTACTTGATACTTCACCAGGAAATTTTTTTTCCAAGAAGGGTCTCTTCACCTCTCCTCCAAATCGGATTTCCTCACTTACAACACTTGTACTTGGGGCACCACCTTGCCTCCATACTTGTACTTGTTCGTGTTGATTTTCGTCATGAGATACCATCTTGTACTCCTGTTTTTATGGTCCCCCATTGGACCATTACTGTGTGGGAGCACCATTGAGTCGCCCTTGTTTAGAGCATCCAAGTTGAGTCATCATCGCATTCATGGAGTCTATCTCGAGTCCCTTTGTATCCCGCTATAGTCCTCCATCCTTCATTGCTTGGTCCCTCTCTCGTGTCGCACATTATGGCCTTCAGTCCCACTGTCCCCTATCCCTCATGATATTGTGTCAGTCGCTGCCAGGTCATCCATGCCCTTTATGCTTTAACAAGGGAATTCGTCCATTCGCTACTCAGTACCCCCCATTTCATCTTCATCATTGGTGTCAGTCTGTCAGTCGCTCTACTATTTTCTCTCGTGCCTTAGTTGAGGATCCCTTATTGCCTCACCTATGGCGGACCTCCTTTTGTCGACATCAGCTCATTCATTCTAGAAGATAGGTCTAGACGACGGTGTACCTTGGTTCCAGCTTCCACTCTTGTTCGGTGCCCCGGATCAGGCAAAGAGACTCCTTATTTCCCTTTGACTTGATTGTTTCTCAGCTCCAGCTCCTTTCAGCATGATCGAGATCCGTATACTTGATGGTTTAGTGATGCAGCAGCTGATATCAGTGATTCTCGGGTGTGTGTGAGATGTATCAACCCTCATGAGGGGGTGGCCTTGCAGGTAGCCCCTCACATGCTCGGATGATCTCTTCCTCGCAGCCTTCGATGTAGCTCCATGCATTTTATGATGTCGGCCTTAGCCGCTTGCAGCACCTCTTTGATTTGCATGTATCAGTCATATTTTTCAAGCCCTTCCCCGTTGATTAGGGGCATTTGGGTTGTATTTGTATCTCATGTACTCAAATATTATTTTATAAGCCCTGGCTATTATCCCAGGCACAACATGTATGTGGGATCCATCATTATATCTTTTATCTGGTTCATGTTTATGCCAGCATGTACTTTACAGTTCGGTTCCTTGTTTACTGGATGCACTATTATATTGTACTTTGTCTCGGCGGGCATAGGTATGCCTCCCCCGCCACCTTTAGCACAAGTACCCTCTCATAAAAAGAGACTTGTTGCACCTGTAAGTCTCATCTCCTCAGGGTCTAGTTCTTCAGCACATTAGACTACCTTACATTTCTCTCTCTGACTTCCCTTTTGATGTCTGGTGATTAAGTTCTTACAACGCACTTCGGTCATACGATTTGCTCCTAACACTTGCACGCTGGGGGGAAATATGTTACACCATTTTTTGGTCATCTAACCTATTATCATTAGATGGACCCAAGTACACCATGTAAGACCAATTTTACCCTAAGTAAAATTGCTTTCACTATGTGAAATAACTTAATAAACCACATTTATTAGGTTGTTTATGTTCTAAACAGGAAACCCCAAGGGGAAATATTAAACAAATCTATATTTGTTTGATTTTCCTCATGGAATAATTAATTAAAAAATAATTTAATTATTATTCTGGGTCATATTTAACCCAAAACAAGGAAATTAATTAGATAAATCCTTATTTATCTTTTTATTTTCTAGGAATAATTATTTAAATCTTATTTAAATAATATTCCTTGTTAAATATGACTAAATCATTTATAAATAATTAAATAAATCATTATTTATTTAATTGTCATTCAACCACTTCCTTAAAATAATAAATAAATCATTTATTTATTTATTATTTACAAATAAAGGGATTTGACCCAAGTCAAATACCTTTTCCCTCCAACAAATATAATAAAATATTCCATAAAAGGTGGATCTAGATTTGGTTAATATTATTTTCATCATACACCAAGATCTAGAATGACCCAATATTTTGTTATAAATAGAAGGGTTTTTCCTACCATTCATGACCTTTTGTTTCCCATTAGATCATTATGGATCTATGCTCTTGCTCTGACTTTGAGCCATTATCATTGTCACATTCTCCATTATTTGCTTTGTGAGCTCTCTTTGAGTTCTATGTTTGTCTAGGTTATCTACACCAACAAGAGAGAGAAATGCTAGATCTGAAGCACTGAGGACTTTCACGAACCCATCCCATTGAGGAGAATTGGAAACATCTTCTTGTTTTCCTCCCAGGTGCCCTTAATACAAAAAATTCTTTCAAAAATTGTTCTTGTCTTGTATATTGGATATATGGAGCAAACCCTTCTTTTTACTGCTTAATGTCTTTCTATGCATAGATCTGGTTTTTGCAGCTCTTGTCTTGATCAACTAACTGCAGATCTGAAGATATTGGTAGCCATATTTGATGTTAGGGCTATTAGTTATGCGTAGCTAAAGTGGTATTTTAGCGCACCGCCCGACAAAATATTCATGCTAACACAAACTTCGACAACTAGAATTCTTGATATTTCAACGGCTCTTTGAAGGACCTTCCCGTAGAATTTGATCAACTATCAAACCTAAAGGTTTTGGACATGAGAGAGTCTTGTGGACTCACTTTAATACTAGTGTTTTTCACAAAGAATGATGGCTAATATTCTCTATAATTTATGAATAAGAGGTCCTTGGGGCAATATACGCGGTTTCTATTGTAGATAGTGAGATTGATTATTGAACACTTCAAAAATTTACTATATAACTAACAGTTACATGCTATGTGTCTATTTGTGAGAGAAACGAATTTCATATTTTGTAACCGAATAAGGTAGTAGTATGAAATAAACGTATATATGTACAAAGCGTGGAAAAAATAATTGAAAAATGAGTGAAAAATTACGTTTTATATGTAATTTCGCTTCATGCAATTTTGTTTTTAAAAATTTGTATAATTCCTTCTTTTTCCATACTAATATATGTATTGTATTCCATCGTATGCAAGCAAAGCAGAACATCATCTGTTTTTTTTCAATGTCTTTGGAACACAGGATAAAATGCCTTTTGTTCTGGGTCAACTGTGTGGATGTCAAAGACTCTTAGATCTTTGATGCTCATCAAAGAATGGCTTAACATTCATGATAGAGGAGAGGTTCATATGAAAAAAATGCTCGAAATGTGATTGATTATTGGTTATGTTCAAGAGAAATGTTCTACACTAGCATGCTTTCTAAAATTCATTTATATTTGCTCCACACGTGTAGCTTCAGGAAACTACACAATCTTCATCTGGAGAAACTGATGTTAAATTTCAGATAATAAAAGACACTTTGGAGGCCATGTTGAGATCTATGTGCTACATAAGAGACCAATTGTCTAATTTTGTAAGTAGCTCCAATTATATACTACAATAAATTTCATAAATTTAGAAGTTAGAACAGAATTATTCATATTTGTATGGTGTAGTTTTTATTGGTCTTATTAACTACTAGTTGATTGAATTGTTAATTTGAATCTACTCCATAGTTTTCTGAGACTTGCCATAATAGGTATACTTCTACGTGAACTTTTACAAGACTACTATGTAATGCAATTCCACGTGTTTTTTTTTAGGGTGAAACTTCAAGTGGGAAGGCATTGAGGAAGGGCCAGAAATAATGTATTTGAATATACTAAAACCATTAAATGTATTTGGTATGGATTTTGAGACATGAAAAGTGAGAATTCATTACTTAATGAATATTTTAGTGAATAAGTGGGAAAAGAATTCAATATGAATGGTTAAAAGAAGGAAAGGGATAGAAATGGCCAAGGGCACAAATCGGTAAAGTAGAAAATTCTAATTGTAATATCTAATCACATTGTTCTACTCTTCATACAAAATGGCCTAGAAATAAGTAGTGATGATTTCTTCTTGCCAGAGTAGGCCTTTCTATTGTTATTCTTACCCATGAAACATGAGCATGAAGGAGAGGTTGGTTATTTATGGTAGTTAGCCTGAATTTCATGCTCAATCTACTATAAAAATTCTATGATTAAGTTTGGGATGTTTTGTGTAGTTTATAGCTGCCATGCCATCTCGTCATCACCATATCCTAGCTAATCTAAGATAGCTTATACATAACTCCACTTCACCATATATGTATGTATGGGTAAAAGGTTGTGCATCTAACCATTCCATCTTTATTATGTATTAAAATGTATGAATATGAGCTATCTTGTATGTAGACTTATACATTTATTAATATTTTAGTATTAGGTCTCATGGTTTCTAATTTCAATAATTATAACAGGCCACTTTCATAAGCTCATAGTCTGTATTAATGTTCTAGTATTAGGTCTCATGGTGTCTTATTTCAATAATTTTAAAAGGCCACTTTCATGTAATAAGAGTCTCATGACACAATTACTTGAGCTTGAAGTTATGGTTTCTTCCTGTTTGTATAACCAAGGGTTTCCCCTTCTTTTGTAACTTATTACTTGATCAATACAATTAAAAACCTACATTGCAGAGCTCTTCCTCGATATTAGTTGGATGCCTCTAAACATTTTGTTTCCTGTTGTCATTTTCTACTTATTTGGGGTTTATTGTTATTTTAGTTCTTCTTGTACTATTGTAGTTGCAATAGTAGTGCAGCTTTGTATGCATACAAATTGGTTTACGAGCTACAAGGCTGAGATTTTGGAAAAAATTAATCAAACTTTGAATGTTTATAAATACAAAGAATCACAAAAAATAATCACTTGGTGATTCTATATGACATTTTTTCACATGACAACTTGCAAGACTAAGGCAGGTTGAGAAAATGATAGAAAGACAAAATGCAATCCCTATGATTTTTGAAGGTGATGTTGGAATGCATACATGGATGAGAAGATCAAATTAGCCTTTAAAGTGCACGACACTCATAAAGAGTAATATAAGTTAAGCATTCCCCTTTGCCTATAAGGGTTGATGTAGACAAGGTGTGGAGCTTTCAACATGTTTATAGAGGCAACATCCCAAAATGTTTATGGAGGAAATATCCCAAAATGTCAACAAAAACATCCTAGGATAAACCTTACAATGTTCAACTCATTTTAATGCTCCACATTGAGGCCCTTAGATGGGTAGGCCTATATTATGATGTATGCCAATTTTTTTATTTGTTATTATCTTGTTGGGGCTCAACAACATTTGATGTGAGGATACCTAATCATGTTTTGTTAGAGTATATGATTATGTAATTGCAGGGTTATAATGATGGGTAATGTACTAAATATATTTAAATTATCACATATAGATGTGATGCATGATGACGCAGGGGAGGGGGGTAATCCATGTTGAAATATGTAACTAGGTCTGGTCTTCATAATGACATATGTAATCATGATTTTATATATTTGATGTAAAGAGAAACATAAATGTATTATTATTAAATTCTTGAGGCATGGGTTTCATGCTCAAGGGAAATTTATTTTTAGGTCAAACACCCGTTGAGTGCTTCTAGGACTTGTCATTTGGTCTACAAGTCAGTTGAGTCATTGTCATGTATGGAAGAATCTTTTGGGCATGTTACATATTGTAAAGAAAAATTATTTGAGTTGAATCTAGAGTCAAAGACCCTCAAAGGCCTCGTCATAGTGCAAAGAACAAGTCGACCTCTATGAGAGGATAAGTCAGCCTAAAGCTAGCAATTCGACCTAGAGAAGGACCTATATATGAGAAATACTTCGATCTCACTTGAAGGACTTACTCCACGTTAATGACCAAGCCTTAAAGTATACAATTGTCTAGGATTTTGATGTATTGAGTTGTCTAGCTAGATGCAAATAAGTCTTGAGTCTATTTGTGTATCATAGATAGCTTGTTCTGAAGCTTATTAACAAATTATATTTCAATTGGTTGCTGCAAGATTTGATTCTTGAGACAGTATGGTTGAGCATGGTGATTGATCATTTAATATCATCACGGTGTCTCGACACCTTTGGTGACATAAGAGAACCTTGATTTGAAAATGACATTTATAGTAATCTTGTGGATAGATAATAATGATATTGTCAAGAGAAGTAATCTATAGATTGTGACCTATGTCTCAATGAGTGACCCTGTTTCAAATTTTTATACTAATGTTTAATGATAACATGATGGATCTTGCTTTTGTCACAATAAACTTGGCATATATATAGCAACAATCTTCTCTGTGACATGGTGACAATGACCCCCTTTTGTGAACACTATTGAAGATTCATCTTGATGTTGTTGAGTATAGCTGTTACAGTAATTATGACTGAAGATTCATCTTGAGGTTGTTGAGTATATTTTTTATAGTAATTATGACTACATCTCCAGTGCTTCCAAATGGGCCTTTAAATTTCTGGTATCATTCTAAAAACACATTCTTGTCTTAAGCTAGTGAATATTGGGCATATTAATTCTTCTCCAATCCAACCAAGATAGTGTTGTGACCCCATAGATCCCTCCAAATGAGAAATCCCATCTTTGAAAGATGCTTACTGAAAAACTTGGGGGTAGACCTACCTAGCATGTTGATGTTGGGAAGGTTCATAAAACATAGCCACATAATACCATCCATTTGAACTTGGGGGAAACTGTCTACAATGCTTAAAAAATATTTTTGATAATCCTGAAAACAAGAAATCTAGTGGTAAGAGCTCTTTAAATCACATTACCAAGGTTAAAAAACCATTAATTCCATCCACATGGGTCGTTTCCAAATGATGTTTTAATAAATATACCATGGGGCTCTCATTAAAACACTTAAATTAAAAACAATAGAGAACAATATTTTTTTTTTCATTAAAGAAAAGGGAGGGTCTCATAAATCTCATCCTCACATTGCCTTTTATTCTCTATATAACTTTTTAAAATTGTAACTTTTGTTGTTCCACCTTAATAAGACACTAGTTTGAGTACATGAGGTTGTAGTTGGATTTTTGAACAAGAATCTTTCAAAGGGAAGAGGGTCTAGACTTGTGATTGAACACCTTATTTGGTGCAAACATATTAATAAAGATTGATCAATTGATTTTTCATTACCATATAGATCAATTTATATGTCATTTTATAGACATGCACATAATCAATCTTCCTAAAACATGGTTGATCTTTGTATGCCTTAAACCATTAAATGCCACAAATCATGGTGAGATGTGCTTGAGTGTGGATTGAGTAATCACATTGTGGGAATACTAATATGCATCTCTTATGTATATCACAAGAAGAAAGGTGAATTGTAGAATGCATGTGGGGTCATAAGAGAGGCATCATGTCATTATGTTAAGGATATAAATATAAAGGGGTGTAAAAAATGTAATGAAAAAATAGATACCTACAATATCTAGTGAAAGTAGGGGTTTTTTAAATTGGGAAAATGCAATGAGTTAGTATTGGTAGGGGTTAAATAAAGTGATTTTTAGAGGTATTTTCCAATATGTAGTCAAATTAAGGGTATTTTTTAGTATGCCACGAACGCACGTGCTATGCCATAGGTTAATTGAGTGACGCCCCTGAGTTGATTTCACAATTATCTTCTACGAACTTGTTGAACAACTCTATCTGAGTGGTATCCAAGATATGTTTTTCATGTTCTTCATACTGATTTCATGTAAGTATTTGTCGCATCACATCCCTTTCTTTTGGTGAAACACATGAATTTTTCATCTAATATTCATATATTATTTTTTTAACATCTTCTCCAAGTATATCTTTGTATGGTTTCCTACAAATAACTGTCCAATAAGCAAGTTCATCATTTACATCTATTTGAAATTGAAATTTCCAATGTTTGTGCAAAGTTTTTCGTGAGGTCCCTAAAGCTTGTGGCATATATTTTACCAAACGATTCTCTTTATTACTTGATGAAATAACTGCCATTTGTATTTCTCTACGTGCATCTAAATCAATTTTCTTTCTAGATCTTCCAATTGAATTTAGAGCACTATTTATATTTTGTATCACATTTTCCTTCATTTTTTATTTTTTATTTTTAATTTTCAAACACCCAATAAAGTCATAGCTTCCTTTAACTTCTTTGATGTTAAAATACTTTTCAAAATTTGGGCTTGAATTGCCACATTTTCATCTTCGAAGAACATATCAATAATGCACTTAATACAATATCGTATAACATGGTCAACTTTTTTATCTCCATATGTGTCAGTGTCAAAATTTTCTAACATCTCATCATCGATATTGATTTCATCTGTACATATTAGAATTAAATGTAAAAAATGAGTTTACATATTCAATAAATAATTAAATTAATAAATATGTATAATTTCAATAATAAACATTCAACATATAATACATACCTAGTGATTCAATTTATTCACTTGAATTTCTTTCAACATTTTCAACATCTTCAATCATTGGTTCAATACCTCTTTCACTTTCTCTTTCAAAACTCTCTATCTCATCATCAATGTTATGAGGAATATCTCTCTTTGTTTACATTGCCAAATATTTTTCAAATTAGTTCATCAATTAAAAATTAAGTTTCATAATACACTAGTTAAATTTTAAATATCATTTATAATATTTACATTTACATACCTGCTTCAATTTCTAGTTGAGGTTTATTTTCCCTTTCAATATTTGAGTGTTCTTCTCTCTTTTTTTTTGTGATATTCTCTCCCATGTTCTCTACGAGCCTCGGGGTATCTTGTTCGATCATATTTTCTCTTGCAATTTCTTTGATTTCCCATGATAATTTAGTATGAAGCTCATAAAATTTCCTTCAAAATCTTGCCAAAAAAACTCACTATCAAAATTTAGACAAAAGCTCAATTCAAAAAAAGCATCACAAAAGATTTAATTTCAAAAAAGCTCACTTAAAATTTTTTTCACAAAAGACATACTTAAACCCAAAACACTTACTTTAATTTCAAAATGAAGCTCAAAATATTTCCTTCCAGGTCCTACAAAAAAAAAAAAATCACTTTAAAAATTTAGACAAAAACTCACTTTAAAAAATCATTATAAAAGATTTACTTCAACCCAAAACACTTACTCTAGAAAAATTTCACTTTAAAAAATACCTCCAAAAAATGTCCTTTGAAAATTAAGCCCAAAAAACCTTTGCAAATTCAGCGCAAATGAAGAAATGTACGAAAACAATGTTTCTATTTTCGGCTATTTATATAGTTGCGAAATTTCTTTTTTTTTAGGGGCTTCATTGAATATTTTTTCTAGCCGACGGAATTTGCGAGCATAAGTTCGGTCGAAATTTATAAAAATTTCGTTCGAAATTTTTTGTCGCTAAAACTAATGGGATGGAGTGGAAAAAAAAATTCGACCGAACTGTTACAAAAGTTCGGTCGAACTAAAATGTCTACAACTACGCTGCAGCTCGGCTCTGAACACATTTCTTCAACTTTGGAATGGTTAAACTCCATCAAAATTTACGAAACTAAGACTAACATTTTCAGAATTCAATCTACTTTCAGGAGATATAAATTTTATGGAATTCCATAGATATTTACTAATTTTAATTAATTTTGTAATAAAATGGGTGCAAACAATTTCTAAAGGTCATTATGATTCAGTGAAATAAAAATTCTGCATCTCCCAAAATAAACTGTAAAAAAAATTGAAAAATTTATGGTGCATTACATTGGTCGGTCATCTGTAATGGGTGGTTTTTAGATTTTTATTTTATAACTGATATGTTGAGAAACTTGACGCGGGCCGAAACATATTCAAAATATGCATTTTTTTCCTATTGGTTTAGTTCAACTAATTCCATTAATTATGATATGCATTAGTTGGTTTCGTAAATATAATGATACTGAAGTAGACTTTATCTAAATTGTTGTAACACATTTTTTTTCTCAAAAACACAAAGTTTTCAAAGAATACACCAACACATATCAACATGACTTTTTATGAATCATTTGATTGTTAAATAGCACACACTCAAAGAATTGTTATGTTCACAAATCAAATGTGGATAAAGAAATTCCAAAAAATAAGAAATAGAAAGCTAATAAAATTTTTGACAAGTTTTATTTTTATCGTAAAATGAAATTCTAAACAGAAAAATTATTTTGGCTTGCAGAAAGTTAAAGAACTTCTAAAAATGATATTTTTTTCTCAAAAAAGGGCAAAAAGTGTAACCCAACTTCACATTTTCACCCATTTTCATGATTCAAAAGCCCAATATGGATCAATTTAAATCTGCAATAATCCAATAGAGTCAGAATAAAACCTAGAAGTCCACAATAAGGACTTTGACCTAAAATAAATATGACCCAAGCATGAAACTCATGCTTTAATAAGTCATTTAATAATAATATAAAATTATTTTCTTATTCTTTTGACAATTACAATAAGTATTGACTCAAGTATACTTTATGAAGACCGAATCTAGTTACATTCTTCAACACTCCCTCTTAACTAGGGAGATATTCATAACTCAATAATACAAGGTAGATATCAACTATATGAAATATGAATAATATTTAGATACTTAAATTTTGTGGACTATATTCATGACAAGGGAACTCTATCCATTAGTCACTCAACAGTTTAAGCACCGCAATGCCATGGAATAGATTCTTGACCAAGGAAATCTATCCAAGTGGGACTAAGATGGACTAAATATTTCAGCCTCTATAGGCACCATCAATCTTACTTACTAACCATCAACCCAGGGAAATAGGTGCACATCCACCTAATGCCACCCTCCCAAACAGACATCAACACATAGTGTCGTCCATATGTATTTCCAGGAAATGCTTCACTCACAAAGCCTCAACACAATATTTTCAAGAAATCCTTCACTCATAAAGTATAAATACACCTTGACCCAATAGATCAAGGATAAACGATCTCTCTCAATCAAATTGATTTGTAACCAGCATGCTATCAATTTATTCAAGAGATTCGCCTGTGCAAACACATACCCAAATCATCAATAATTTCAAATGCATAATAAAAACAAAATACAAGGTTTCGATGTTTCTCTTCAACTAATTCCAATAAGACTATCAATAGAATATTTTCAAGAGAATATTCCTCTTCCTACTTCCCATGTGGCAGCATATATTTCCATGAATATATTATCCAACCATGACTATGATTCTTACTCATGGACTTCACTAAGACTTACAGTTGTTAGTCCTGGTCTAGTGCATGACACATGAATTAGAGAACCATAATCATTTATTCTTTTATACATGCCCGCTATTAATATAGGGAGATCAAATTCTCTCCAGGATCCCTTTTAATGTAGGGGGACTTAACTTCTTCTTTAGGTGTTAGAGAATCTTTCATGGCTTCCATCCTTTTTATCATACTTATTAGCTTCTCATCTTCATGATGTACCTGCACAACATTAGATAGCAAGTACAACCAAAACTATAGAAGCATAAATTTAGCCATATCATAATCATGGAATCATTTTCAACTTTATACATATTAGATACCTGAACAAGAACATATACTCTTTAACATTTTTCTAAGGACTTGTATCAAAAAGCCTAGAGTATTTCATAATGTCTTTAATTCTATCTAGGGTTTCAATGTTCCTTTAAAAGGTATAATGTACCTTGATACAAAATTTTATAATGTACCTTGATACAACATTTAGTAAACCTTGGAACCAATATAGATCTACAAGATATCTAACAACCTTTAGAATTCATATGTTAGACTTTCCACTACAGATTCATACAAATCCTAGAGTTTATATTAAATAGTCAATCAAGATTAACCACATCTCAGACATTGTGATGATCAGATTTCACTAGAGTTAGATGCATACCCTAGATTTCAAATCATTTATCAAAACATAACATGAAGAGGTTCTACTAGGGTTTAGTGTAAATCCTAGAATTAAATAAACACATCATAAGTAACTTACACTAGGATTACATGTAAACCCTAGATTTTTTAAATTCTCATCATACATTACATAGATCCAACTCAACATACATACTAGAGAATTTAATCATCACTAGGATTTATTTATA
Organism: Pinus albicaulis; assembly: GCA_034641835.2. Classification (NCBI taxonomy): domain Eukaryota; kingdom Viridiplantae; phylum Streptophyta; class Pinopsida; order Pinales; family Pinaceae; genus Pinus; species Pinus albicaulis. Next base: position 392,415,418 of record CM076584.1, on the reverse strand, counting down.
GACCCTATACTTTTCAATCATCATCCTAGATCTTTCAAACTTTGAATAAGGTGTGTTTCCAAACCCTAGATTCTTAGGACCATTAGAAAACAGGTCAACAAACATATCTAGGAGATCATCATTATAAGCACATCATATGTTAGTCAACATTAATACATTATACATATATTGTCCTAGACTAGGCTGGGGATTCAATCAATAGAACATATACCTAGGGTTTCACTCCTAGGACTTTCATAACAAGGATTTTACCTATAGACCTAACCAAAACCTAGGGTTTCAGTTCATTGTCAAAGTAAAGCCTTATTATATCAAACTTCAAAGGTTCATTATTTCAAGCAACATCATTTCAACTCTATTAAGCTTAGAGTTTCTATGATCACATCAAAATCCAAAACATGATCAATACATTAATCAGAATAACACTTTCTTCACAAATACCCCTAAATAGTTTTAGGGTTTCACATATCATCAACATGCCCTTAGGTTAGGGTTTTCTGGAGAGCCTATTTAAGGTTCTATTTATATAAGAAATCAAAGGTGTGTAAGGTGGGTAGATTCATCAAGTGATGAATCATCCCAGGAAAGAATCCTTTTAGGATTTTGTAGAGCTAGAAATAACAACAGTTAGTAACATAGAAATGGATATTTCAAAGAGAGTATCTAGACTACATATTTTCAATACCTACCTTTGATTATTTTTCAAACCTTTTGATTTGTGTGGCCTCCTTATTTGATCCTTGAAGCATTCTCCATGATTCTTGAATATTCAACAGATTGATTCCTAGACAAGGAATAGAGGTAGACAAGTGATTAGTATTTAATATAATCAAAATCTTAAATAAGTACATGAAGACAAATAGAGGGAATGAGATACTTATCTTGAGGATTGGTTGTGGGCTCCCTCTCGAGCTTGAGGGAAAACCTAAAATTTATAAAACAAAGAAATACATATTCAAGAAGATTTTAAACCTATACTACCGTAAAATATACAAATGAAACATAAGATGGAAGTAGCTTAGTAGTGCAAGTCCCCTAGTTCTTATTTAGTCTTTTATTTATTTGGGGATGATGTTTCTTCAACCATGTTTTCATTATCACTATCTCTTTTCCTGCTCCTAGGGTTTTCATGAAAATCACTGTTATAGTGTCCCATCTTGTGACAATGATAACACTTGATCTTGGACATGTCAACCTTCTTCTTTGGTGCCTTCTTCTTGAATCTTCCTTTATGATGAGCAACATAAGCATTTGATACTTCTTCATTGTTGGTTACCATGGAGACTCTTAATTCTTCTTAACTACATGTTTTCCATAGCCCTTCAAAGGTGAGTGATTATTTTCAGTTGTTGAGAGCTGAAGCAAAGGAACCCCAATAAGATGGTAGTCCCTTAAGGTTTTAATCACTAGTTATTTATCTGGTACTATTTCATCAATAGCAAGAAGCTCATCCCTTATCCTTTTATCCTCACAAATAAAGAGGAAACAATATCATCCTTTTTCATCTTAGTAGTTCTTAGTTCATTCTTTAGACTTGCCACTTTTCTAATGTTCTTGAAGGTGAATAGTTTTCACAAAGCCTCATACATTTACTGAGCATGATCAATATTTGATATGAAGGGGACATGACTATCCTTTATTATTTCAAACAATAAAGCCATAGCTACTATTTGTACTTCATCTTCTCATCATCACTTGATTCTTCTGTAGGCCTTTTCACTTTTCCTTTGACTAAATCTATGACCTTGTTCTTTTCAAGGATGATGTCAATCCTTTTCTTCCAAGACCTATAATTTGCAGCTCCTTAAACCTTGTTTTCTCCCTTGATAGAGTTTGACATATTTCTTGAAGGTAGTGAATAATTTTTTCCTCTAGTTTACTTCTTAAGACTACCTTGATCAAGTCCTTGAGACTGTCTTTTTCCTTCTTCTTTCACCAAAGCTATGATATAATGTTAGAGAATCAAAAGTGTAGAAATATCATCTTGTTATTGATTATTTACTTGTGATGTTATTTAGTTATTATTATCTTTCTTCTTATCAGTTCATCAATCAAATATCAAAGAAAATACACATAGATCAAGGACACCAGATGTAGGCCAATAGCCAAGGAAAAAACCCCCCTCGAGGGGAAAACCCAGTCAATAATTATTCCTTCAATAGTAATTCTTGAGACTCTAGACCTTGACCCGAACTTCCTCCACACGAAGTCATCCTTCCTGAATCTGGAAGCAATAGCAATAGTAGAAACACTATGATGACCTAGAACTTCAACTTTGATTCTTGAGGCTTTGATCGCGAGGTAGAGACTTTGATGAAGTTCCAAAGACTTCGATTTAGGCCCAATAAAACTTCTCCAAGTAATAACATCCAACATAATCAACTTCAACTTCTCCTTTACTTAGCAGCATCAACTTGGAAGCAACTGGTGCAACAACTGCAATAAAAAAAAGTTTGAGAACTTCGATCTCCTAAAATATAGCTCGAAATGCAGGAAGATTAATGCCAAAATTTGGATTTTATTCAACTCTATAAGTGTGCCAAAAACCAAACCCAGAAATTCCTTCTCCAAGATTTCGCAATTTATCCTTGTTGCAGCTACCGGATCGAATTTTTGTGTTGCAGATTGATTGTTCTAAGTGAGTTCGATTCCACTGTATATATAGGCTTCTGATGGGTTGGAATTACTGGATTTGAGACCGAATTGATCACCTTACAACCGACTTGGTGTGGAGGCTTCATAAATCATATTTTACTCAATACTTGACCTATTTACATGATTCAAAGGCCCAATATGGTTCAATTTAAATATGCAATAATTCTATAGACTCGGAATAAAACCTTGAAGTCAAAAATAGGGACTTTGACCTAAAATAAATATGACCCAAGAATGAAACCCATTTTTTAATAAGTCATTTAATAATACTATAAAATTATTTTCTTTATTCTTTTGAAAATTACAATAAGTATTGACTCAAGTATAATTTATGAAGACTGAACCTAATTACATTCTTCAACAGGATCTGCAACAAGACACTGAAATTGCAGGAGTTGAGCTCTGCAACTGGAAAACAAAACTATAGGGATCAAAGTATGCAACGAGATAGTGTAATTGCAGGAGAAGAAGATACAGAGATGGAACAATGTAATTGAAGAACCATATCTGTGTTTGAGAAGAAAAAAATTCAGTTAGTAATGGAGAAATATAATCGAAGGTTTAAGTTTGTATTGGAGCAACGAAATTACAGAGCTAAGGAGCTAAGGTATCACAATGTTACATGATCAAAGTATTAAGTATTGATCTGAGCTCTAAGGAAAGAAGTAAGAGAAGTCTACAAAATCGAAGTTCTCTATTATCACAGGAACTGAGGAAGCCGAGGCTACATAAATAAGGACAAGCATCTTGATGAACTACCTGTCATTGACTTATAAAGAAATGGACTAGAAGATGTGTTGTTTCTGAACAAGGCTGAATTGATGGATGGAAGGTGTTCTTGGTCTAGGTAAATAGGGTCTTGGTCATCTCAACTTGATTTGAATATACTATTGGAAGAGTTTGACTAGATTTTCCCTTTCCTAGGGGTTTTCCTCTTCTTAGAGGTTTTTCCCTCGCTGAGTGCCTACATATAGTGTTCATTAGGTTTTTAAAATTTATTTGATGATAAGAACTGTAATATAATCAACCTAAGACAAATACAATATCACAAGTAAATTTCAAATCATAGACATCAAATATAAATTCTTCCCTAATGTATTTCTCAACAGCTTCCACACGGGGCACATAGATGGCATAATTTTTCTATGAGTTTTGGTGAAATCCAAGACATGTGGTTTAGATTTATCACTGTGTATTCTCTTCTCCCAGAAACCATGTGATTGTTTTACTCTGTGATCTCTAGCCACTGCACGTAATAGTTGCTCAAAAGTTTCCATTGTGTTCTTGACTTGTCCTTTACTCAATATCCATATAACCATCTAGATGATATTCTATTGCAGCTGGTACGATGCCCTTTTTGGAATAGCTAACTAAAATGTTGGCTCCCATGTAATATATAAATCTCCATAAACAACTTCTTTTGAATTTTTGACCTTAATAATCTAACAACCACTATATTTGTTAGTGTTTTCTCTACTTCGAGGAACTTCCACTTTTATGTTTTATGATTTATTTCTAGAAAATATCTCGATTGCCTCATTGCCTCAAGAACATGGAATATATTATTTCTATCTGTTTATTTGAGAAGGTTTAACCCACAACTGCCATGAATTCTCGTTACCCAAATTTGACGGTTTTACAGAAATTTAATGTAGATAAGTATTAATGTTAATAAGATTTTTTTTAAACAATATTAGTAAGTATTAGTGTTAATAGGACTTGTTTTTAAACAATCTCAGTTTGAGTGGTTTGATAAAAAAATTATTTCTACAAGTTTTGGGAACATTTGTGAATATTTATGATAAAAAAATTATTTTTACAAGTTTTTGGATATATAATTGAGAACATTTGTGAATATTTATGAAATAATTGTATTTAATGTTACCATTTTTTTTACCAATTACATATTCTCAAGAAATTTTCTAATTAATTTTTTTATATATAGAAATTGATACGAAAGAATGAAGAATATGTATTTGTTGCGCATCAAAACCCTTCAGAAGCTCATGAATTTCGAAGTCCAGAAGATTAGTTGTTGGTAATGACTGTGATTGTATAAGATGAAAAAAACCCTTCAAAAGCTCATGAATATAAAGCGCGGAAGATAAGTTGTTAGTAATGACTTCCTTGGTATAGGATTTTCATGCCATTCCACATGGTTCCTATGCTTGATTCCATACTATAAGAGATTACATTTTTTAACATATTTTCAGCTATGAAATATTTTGGAAAGTTGGTTTCAAGTGGATATAAGGTATTAGGTATTTTAATATTCCAAATTGAATATCAAGAGAATTTGTAAAATGGATTGTAAGGAAACCAATTAAAATCTATTTGCAAAAATATCAAGAAGGGTACTTTGTAAACGATGGTTAAGGGAAGAGTTTAAAGTGTTTTTTTAAAAGGATTTATAAGAGTAATAGTATTTGAAAACAAAGTTTGAAGAAATTATAAGAAGGAGAATCTTTGAAATATTGTGAGAATCTTATAAATATTTATAAGAATGATGATAATATATATATATATATATATATATATATATATATATATATAGTTTGTTTAAAGTTAAATAAAGAGGTTTTAGAATTTATTTGATGTGTATTGATGTACTATGATTGAGTTGGTGTATGTTTTCTTCTTATATTATTTTCATCAAATATATTCAAATTACCACATGCAAATACCATAATTAATGAGAAATTGGCACAAATATTGAAGGGATAAAGTAACATGTACTTAGCAACAATTAACAATTTTACAATCAGGAAGGTCACTTGTAATCAATTATTTTGTAAGGTCATGGATGTTTTTAAAAACCCTAAGAGCTCACTTTAAGTCCATATTGGTTAAGTTTTTTGAGTTAAACTTGACATAAGTGAGTTCAAGTCAATCAATAGAGTATTATTCATGCTCCAAGAAGAGTAAGAAGCATAACCATGGAGTTACAAGAAGCCTTGTATGAAATCTTGAAGGTCCAACAATTTGTTTTTCCTTCACATTGTGGAAGTCGTATTTGGAATCATTTGATTTATCCTAAAATTGAATAAAGGGATCAAGTATTTTGTTGGTCAAAGTCTTTGTATGATGTTACTAATTGATTATTGTTTGGCATTATGACACTTTGGTCTTTGATTGCAACACTGTGTTTCTTGCCTACAACTAGAGGTTTTGTTTTTACACTTAGAAGCTTTTTGTTGCAACATATTATTTTTCACACTTGAGGCACTCATTTTGATTAGGATAACAAGTATTGAAGATTTTTTTTAATTTTTATATACACTTTAATTCATATTATACAAGCATCAACTATTCAAATGAACAAACTTCACTAATTCATTCGGCTATATGTGTTCACATCATGCACAAAAGGATTGACCTACTTGAAATTTAAAACAAGTTATCGATACACGAGTTAAGACATCTTCAAAATCAAGACATACTTCATTATTCTAATTCTATTTTTAAATTCTTCATAGGTTCCTTTGGAGTAGAAGTTGGCTATAGTAGACAAGAAGATCTCCAACAATATACAATTAAGGATAACATGGATGAATTGGATAAAGAAGCTAAGATTAAATATGAAGTTGGAGAATGAAGATAAAATTATTAAACCTTGGGAATAATTGCAATTCAAGAAGAAAATTTTTGGCATAGGATATGATAAGAGTGAGCTTGAAATATTTTATAATCCTAATTTATTCTAGAATGATTACATTTGAGGGAACATAAATTCTTTTTGATGACTTGTAGTAGTATATAATGGATAATAGTAAGAACGTGGAACTTGATGATGATGATGATGATGTGGAACATGATAATGATGATGTACCTGATGATAAGTTGGATGAAGTACTTGAACTTGAGGATTGTGATGAGGAACATGAAGATATAAATAATAACGATGGAACTAATGATCATGATGATACACTTGATGTTGCAAAGTTGGATGAAGTACCAGCACTATTATCGTGTTGGAAATATTGATCTTACTCCATGTAATTTATGTTAGAAGGTATATCATCTTTCAAAAGGTTTCATAAGAGAACAAGGATTCAAAGGAAACAAGTTTAATTTGGATGGTTAGGTAGTTAACACTAGAATTAGGAAGATAATTTATTGAAACAATCTTATGATTGGGTTCATACATAGATATAAATGTGTCTATTGGTAGATGTTTTTATAGTAGATGGACATGAATATTTTGAATGAGGAATCGATGATTCTAGAGCATAATTAGGGCCCATTTTCTATAGTATTTTGTGTTAAATATTTGAAAGTTTATAAATTGGCTCAAAAATAGAATAGTTGCCCTTTTTTACTTTCAAGGGAGGTATATTGACATTTTTGATGTACAGGTCCCAAGAATTCTCACCTTTCAATTGACGGGGGGGGGGGAGATATTAATGATGTCAAACTTAAAATTTTGAAGTCTCGTTTTTTTAATTGAGGACTATTATTTCTTTGCCGTGATGATTGATGTTTTTACTTCTTTTTTTTATGGATTACTATGGGTTTAGGATTGAGTTAGGATATGATGAAGGATGATGATGGATTCAATATTTGATGATGTTGACATAATTCAGATACGTGGAGTTCTAGATTGGTTAATTTCACCTTTAAGGGTTATTCATCGGTACCATTTAGAATTTGGAATTTTTTAGGATTTTCAATAGTTTGATGATATTTTGATGGATTTTCAAGATGTTTGTGTGGTTTTATGGTTTGGCACATTTTTGAATTTGAAGATTCATTCACTTGCATATTTGTGACTGGCCTCAAGACCTTACCATGGTTGGGGATAAATTCTAAGAATTAAATCCTAAATTAAGATTATTAAACTGATGGGAAATGATCAAGGCCTTGAACCATAATACAAAATCTCTAAAATGGATATTTTGCATTCAATTGGAGTAGGCATTCCATTATGATTTTTTGTATAATAGGGACGGGTCTCAAGGGATTAACCATGATTGAAAGAGTAAAATACATTCCTGAATCCATGAATTAATCTTATATGTCTTATGGGACATATATGATTCCTCAAACCACCACAAAATTATATTAAAAAAAACCATTTTTCCTTGAGTGGAATATGAATACCATTAAGATGATTTTCAAAAAGTAGATGGCTCTTGTGCCTTTGGCCCAAAATAAATATTCAATGGTACTAGTCACTAGACTATGCCTCAATCTATCGTATGGGCCCGAATAATTAACCTCTTAGTGGGATATGATCATTTTTAAGATATTTTACTTTCCATGCATGGGTCTCAAGGCCTTTACCATGGTCAAAAAAGGAAAACAAGGGTTCTATGATATAAATTAATATTCAAGGGATCATATTCCATTAATTGAACCATGAACTACCACATAAATCATGTAGATGGAATTTTTGACCCCCAAGTGAGACATGGGTACTATTAGAAAGTTTTGGACACAATATATGGGTATCAAGACCTTAACTGTTGTCATGGGAGAAAGTAAAGAGTCTTATGACCTAAATAAATATTATAATGTGCATGAACCATGAACGAGTCAATGAACCACTATAAAGGAACTTTAGAGGTGATGTTTGACCTTTGATTTGGATATGGTTATGAAAAGAATTGTTCTATGATTACAATGACGAATCCTATCTTAAATATAGCATTGGTGTCTTTTACATGAGGGGTCATGATCTTTTGATCGTGCCCATTCTTCCTAATTACTCTTAATTAGTATATATTTAATTTTTATAAATAATATTTCTGTCCCCTTCTGAAATGATTTTGCCTCAAACCATAGGTAACGAGGGATGTTGTTGAAGGATTTTTTTGTTTTCCCAAGAAGCATAATATTTTGGTAGGTTCTTCCACTTGATGAGATATTCTATAATTACTCAAGAACATAATCACTTTTCTCTTGTTGCAATGATAGATTTTGGTTCCACTACAACTTGTCCTTCATTATTCAATGTAGGAAGAGTTGTTTGTGTTGTTTGATTTTTCCCCAACATATTTTTTAAATAGGAAACATAGAAAGTGTTATGGATGTGACTTGTTTCAGGTAATTTCAAACTGTAAGCTACTTAAAGTATTTTCTTGATGATTTGATATGATCGATAGAAATTAGGAGATAGATTATTTTTCCATTATTGTTTTAATGATAGTTGTTTGTAAGGTTGGAGCTTTGGCATATGCCCAATATACTTCACTAAATTATCTTTCTGAGTTATGTTGGTCAATTTATTGTTTCATACGGTTCCTTGGAATATTTATATTTTCTTTTAGTGTCTAAATGACTTTTTGGTTCTCCTCTAGTTAATATTTTATTGTTGGAGTTTTAATATCATTTATGGCTAACTCCTTCCATTTAGGAGGTTCACAACCATAAAGATCTCGAAATGGTGTCATTTTTGCTAAAGTATGATAAGTGGAGTTATACCACCATTATGCTATATGTAACCATTAATACCATTTGTTATGCTTGTCTATTACAAAACAATGAAGATATGCTTCCAAACATTTATTGAAAAAGTTCAGTTTGCCAATTTGTCTGGGGGTGGTAGGTTGAGATCATGTTGAGGGATGTCTCAATTTGTTTGAAGAACTCCTTCCATAATTTTCCCTTAAATTTTTCATCTCGATCACTAACAATGATATTTGGAAACCTGTGCACTTTGTAAATATTTTTGTAAAATATTTCAGCAATTTGTTTTACGGAATATGAACTTATTTACACCCATGAAGTGTGCATATTTTGTGATTCGGTCTACAACCACAAGGATTTTATCCTTCCCATTCGACATGGGTAGCACTGTTGGAAATATTAAGAGGGGGGGGTGAATCAATATTCCTTTCAATTATTATTATTATTAATATTTCAGAGCATTAGTTAATCTTTAATTATTATTAGTGTTTGTGCAATGATAGCAGTAAACAAAAGGAACACAGATGCACACAGTTTTTAAGGTGGCAACCCCTCTAGGACAAAAACCGCCTGAATGATTTTCTAATAATTCTTTAATCTTCAACTCCAATTGAAAATAAATCTCCAACTTCCTAGAATCTAGAAAATCATTCTTCTCCAGCTCCCACTAGATGGACACTCCAACGCCTGAGATTCTTCAGTAGTCAACTGAACAGATGCCCCAACACCCAATGAGCTACAACTCACACTAGCACCACAATACCACCCTAAATTTTTCACAGGTTTGAACCTGTTGGTGACTTCATGCACCAGCCTAGCACCACCATACCACCCTATAGAAGAATAAAAGAAGAATGGACTCCCGTACCAGGGAAAATGGTCCACTTTAAAATGATATATAATGATGTAGAAGAAGAAGACACACTAGACCATAACCCCAACTACGACACAACCACCTAATGATGATCCTAGACCTCCCGACACTGCCTCTTCAAATCTTGGCAGATAGACACTTGTACAACTTTTACAATGATGCTTTTATAATGACTCAATACATGATACCTTTACAATGACTGTATGCAATGCTGCCCACTTGAAGACTTCTTGTGGTGAACTTATTATTGTTGTTTTGCACCTTGATTGATGTTATTTTCATGCTACCCTTTCTCACTCTTTAGAAAATTAGATCATGCATTGATTCTTATCTTGATGAATATATAATACTTGCAAAAATTCTTCAAGGAAATACCCATGACATGATAATATTAAAACTTACCTCATCCTGCAGAGCATATGTTAGTGCTAAATAAAAACAAAAAATTAGAATACAAAGAACCTAATGCAATTAAGATATGAAAATGCATATACAGAAGATACTTACCTAGATCTTACCTCTACTACATCATTTTGCTACACCTTGCTTTGCTTTGTTGCCCTAGAAAGTCTAGTCCTTTGCATCCCTTGACAACACATGATCTAGCTTTTTCTTTCCTTCTAGGAGCTTGATATTGAATCTGATGTATCTCTATGATTTCAAATCCCCAATATATGATCTTCGGTCCTATAGTAGCCTTCTGAGTCTTCTTTTCGATGCCATAGGTCTGACCCGATTTGGATTATTCAAGGCAAAGTTATGCCCAATCTCGCACAATGACCTAATTATGGACTAATTCAATAGAGAGAACTTGTACGGCATGCCACATTTCATTGTTTCCTCATTCAGCTCTGAAATTGATACATATAAAACTACAGTCTGTGCACTATCCTCCACTTTTTACATAATTCCAATCCTCTTCTCAGAGAGAGAGTTATGACAAATCTACCAAGGTCACCTCTTTGAGATGAAATTCAGAAGCCCGCAAAAACCCTAACTTCCACAGATCATATCTCCGAAAATATAAAAAACCAAGATCTGAAATTTGGACACGAGATTCATTAGGATTTCTCTCGAGTGGGTTTTTTTTTAGTCTGAAGCTTCATAGAAATAAATTTATAGTGAAAATTCCACGATCGCTACTTTTTGAGGATATATGATATTTCTTTTTATAGAGTTGAGAGGGGCTTCTATGGAGAATGTTGGAGGGATTTTAGGAGCTTAAAAAATTATTAACTATTGACTATTAAATTACCACAACCAATGATAAGTGTCATGCCACAACCCCATGGGGTTATAGCCCACTAACTGAGGTTACTAACTTCAAACATGAATATCTCTCAAACCATGAAGAATTACATGGCGTGCCATATATCAATGGAAATATCTCAACAAGTAGAAACCATATAAAATATCCTTGACTCAGAATATAGTAATTTGGTAGGTAAAAATTCTCATGCAAGATAGAGGTATCCCCTGGTGCTACTTGGATTGACATCAATAACAACCACTGATCAACAATCTCCCCCTTTGGCATTGATGGAAACACAAGTAATCCCCCTGCGATCATGACACCTCTTCCTACAACATTCTCTCCCCCTTTGACATTAATGGAAAAGGGTAACTCCCCCTGACACACAACCATCTTGCAGACCTGTACATACTTCCATTCCCCCTTTATTTTTTGAATAAGGAAAATCTAATGAGAACTTGGGAGAATCCCAAGCTTCTGGCGAAGATATTCAAATGCTTCACGAGGTAAAGGTTTAGTGAAGATATCAGCGATTTTTTATTTTGTACCAACATATTCAAGTTTGATATTCTTTTCAGCGACTTTTTCTCTAACAAAAATATATTTGATTGGAATGTGTTTTGTTTTTGAATTCATGAAAGGATTCTTGGAGATGTCGATTGTACTAGTGTTATCACAGAATATGGGAATAGGATCACTAAATTGTACTTGAAGATATTGCAAATTTTGTTTCATCCAAAGGGATTTAGTACAAAAAGCTTCTGCTGCAATGTATTCTGCTTCCGTTGTAGATAACAAGATTGAGGTTTTCTTTTTTCTCAACCATGATACGAGACAACCACCTAGATAGAATGTTGCTCAACTAGTACACTTACGATCATCAACGCTTCCTGCAAAATCTACATCTGTAAAGGCTTGAATAATGATATTTTTACCCTTGGGATACCACAAGCTATATTCTGTTGTGCCATTTAGATATCGAAGAATTATTTTGATGACAATAATATGTGATTCTTTTGGTGCTACTTGGAATCTTGCTACTTGTCCAACTGCTTTCATAACATCTGGTCAGGAAGCTATTACATATAGAAGACTACCAATCATGGATTTGTACAACCTCTGATCCACATCCTTAGATGAGTTGTCTATGCTCAATTTTCAACCTGTTACCATCAGAGTAAGGACGAGTTTGTAATCTTCCATTTTGAATTTCTTGAGCATTTCCTTGATGTACATGGCTTGACATATAAATATTCCTTTCTCTTGATGAGATATTTGAAGCCCTAAGAAGTATGTCAGCTCACCAAGTAAAGACATATCGAACTAAATTTTCATCTTTGTAGCAAAGTTCTTACTTAGTCGATCATTATTTCTACCAAATATTATATCATCCACATATACCTCAACGATTGTTAAATTATCTTTGTCTATTTTTACATAAAGATTGCTATCATTAGTACCTTTCTTCAACCCTTGTTGATGTACATATCCATCAAGGTGAGCATACCATGATCTGGGAGCCTACTTGAGACCATATAGAGCCTTCTTTAACCTGCAAACATAGTACTATTTTTCAGATAGTAGAAAACCTTTAGGTTGTTCGATGTAAACTTCTTCTTCTAATTCACCATTTAGAAATGCTGACTTAACATCCATTCGGTAGACTTTGATTTTTCTTGAACATGCATAGGCGAGAAACATCCAGATGGCTTCCATTCTAGAAACTGGTGCAAATTTTTCATCGAAATCAATTCCTTCCACTTGTGCATAGCCTTTGTAAACCAATCTTACTTTGTTTCTAGTAACCTATCCATATTCATTCAATTTGTTCTTGAAAACCCATTTAGTCCCAATGACATTTTTATCTTTTGGTCATGGAACTAATTTCCAGGTGCTATTCTTCTTGATTTGATCCAATTATTCATTCATAGCTACTACCTAATGTTCATTATGGTTGGCTTCCTCAAAAATACTAGGCTCAAAGGTTGCTAGAAAAGCAATGTGAGCTTGTTGTGATGAACAAAGTTGTTAACCTTCATTTTTGTCAGCAATGATTTGATATGATGGATGGTTCTTTTGAATCCATTCTTTTGTTCTCTTTGGAGGAGATTCTTGTTTTTGTTCATGTATATCTTGATGATCATTATTTACTTCTTCTTGGTTGACAGTTGCTTCTTGTTCTTGAATTTTATCAGTGTCCTTTTCAGCCTCTATCTCAAGTTTCAAAGATTCTAGATCCTCTTCATTATTCGTTAGAACACCATCTTCTAGATCCTCATCATAGGCTTTCTTTTGCAGGAGTAACCAAAAAATATAGCTTCGTCAACATGTGAATCAAACTTACCGAAATTTTGATCTTCTCTTTTGATATAACATTTTCTTCTGAAGATTCTGAAATATTTTACATTAGCCGGTTTTCCTTTCCATAATTCATATGGGGTCTTGTTGCAATTATTTCTAAGAAGACTTTGGTTGATAATGAAGACTACCGTATCAGTTTCTTGAACCCATAATTTTTCATCCAATTTTGAGTTCTTCAGCATTGTTCTACCCATTATATGTACGATTTTGTTCTTTCTTTTAGCAACTCCATTTTGCTAAGGTGTTCGTGTTGTTGAAAATTGTCTTTTTATTCCATTTTCGTCACAGTATTCCTAAAATAATTTGGAAGTGAATTCTACGCCATTATCTGATCTTAGACACTATATTTTTAGATCATTTTCATTTTCGACCGAATCCTTGTAGATCTTAAAGCATTCAAATGCTTCAGATTTTTTCTTTAGGAAACTAACGATTGTCATCCTGGTATAGTCATCTATCATTAACATGGAATATAATTCTCCATCTAAGCTTTTTGTTCTCACGGGACCACATAGATCAGTATGTATCAATTCCAATGGATGTGGTGAAAAGTTTTCTTTTATTTTAAATTCAAATTTTGTCTGCTTGTCGTGCCGACAGGCCTCACATAGTGTGTTTGAAGGTTTTCAGATTTTCGGCATTTCTCGTACTGCTTCCTTTTTTCTTATCTTGACAAGATTGTAAAAGTTTATGTGACCCATTCGTTTGTGCCATAAACAAATTTAATCTTCTTTAGCTAGTAGACATGCTTTAGTTACTTCATCTAGAACATATATGTCATATGGAGCATGACTTGTTGTAGCCACAATTTTACCATACCTGCCTTTCCTAATTTCACATTTTGTGGAGTTGAATAGCATTGTGTGTCCTTGATCACACATTTGTCCAACACTGAGTAGATTGTGATTCATGTTTTCAACCAATAGAAAATTCTTGGTTAGAGCATATTTTCTTCCGAGAGTGACAGTACCCGATCCTATAGCATTTGAAGATCCATCATTTCCAAAGGACACAGTTCAATCCTTCTTCTCTTTTAGAGACACAAATTTATTTCTATCTCCAGTCATATGAGTTGAGCAACTGCTATCAACATACCACACATCTTTGTTGTTTTGATCCTTGAGAGCGAGAGCACAATTATCGGTCTTCTTCTTCTTCCATGTTTGTTCATTGTGTGGCTTCGAAGATTCTTCTGGAGGATTTTCAAGTCTGCAGTCTCTGGCTATGTGTCCAAAGTTTCGAAATTTGTAACATTCAATATTATTTCTTAAATGTTCAAATATATTGATGTTTCATTGAGCCCTGGGAGGTTCATATTTGACAGATCTCCTGGAATTGTATTGGTTCCTAGGGTACATGCGACATTCTACATCTTTATGACCAAATTTTCCACATGAATAACAATAACCATGAAAAATATGTTGGTACCTGGATGGAAATATTCATCGGGGAATTGTCTTCCAAGGCTGTTCTTGCGAATCTTGTCCAATGAAGTCTACATGCATGTCAGATCTCATAGGTTCATTGTATTTTTTGTAGAAGGTCCTGCTTATTCTTCGTTGTAATCAAGTCCAATTCTGTCGTTGTAATATCATTCATTGTTGATGAGTTCTTCCAATGCCCTTGAGTTGTTGGCATAGTTTTGGATAGTTTTTCCCTTCTTCACTTCCTTACGCAGCAAGACTACTTCAGCTTCTAATGCTTCCCTTTCTTGGTTGCTTTCTTCCAAATTATTTTGAAGTGACTCTTCAATACATTTGTGTTCTTCAACTTCAATTTTGAGACCTTGAACTTGTTCTTCAAGAGTATCAGAATGAATCTTCTCATCCTTGAGCTCTTTTATAAGCCTGATTGCCTCCTTAGAAAATTATTCTATGGTCAACCCTTCTTCTTTGTTTTTTGATACCTCTTGTTTATTGTGCTTGGCCATAAACAATACTCTCTCATTTTCTTCTTCTTCATTGTCACTATCTTCATCATATGATGAGCTATCTTCTTTAGATAGAAAGTTCCTTTTGAATCCTTTCTTTTTGCCTTGCTTGTTGAATTTTGTTAGGTCCCTATATTACTAGTATAGTCCCTTATTGTTGTTAGTGTAACCCCCTTATTGTTATTATTGTACCCTTGTAACCCCAATATTGTTATTATTGTGCCCTTAAATTATTATTTTTAGGTCAGCTAGGATTACATTGTGGCCCCATGGACTCCTATATATAGAAAGGAGGTTTTTTAATTTGAATCATCCAAGAATTGTTCATTCATGTAATGTATTGGATGTTTTACCCTCGAAGTGGCTTATTTATAAGGCGTTGATATCTCTTTTCTTCTCTTTTTGGAGCTGGTTTCACAACATTTTCTATTAGAGATTTGAGATTCTAGGGTTTCGCTGCTCCAAACAGGTCTGCGTGGCATTTTCGCTATAACTTTTTTTCTACGAAGTTTCCGAATATGAAATTTTTAGAGTGCGAAGCCAAAATCCTGAGGAACATCTTCAACCAATTTCAGAGCTTGGTTCAAAATATTTTCGGAGATATGATCTGTGCAAGTTAGGTCATTTTGCAGGCTCCTGAATTTAAACTAAACAGGTCATAGTGGTATTGTCGTAATAACATTTTTTCTACAGAGTTTCAGAGGCTGAAATTTTTAGAGTGAGAAGCCACAATCCCGAGGAACATCGCCAAAAAATTTCAGATATTGGTTCACAATATTTTCGGAGATACGATTTTTGGAAGTTAGGGCTTTTTTAGGCTTCTGAATTTCATCTCAAAGAGGTGATCGTGGGAAAATATTCATAGCTATCTCTCTGAGCATCGGATTGGAATGCTGTAAAAAGTGGCCACAAGTGCACGGACTGTAGTTTTTGTTCTATCAAATTTAGAGCAAAAGGAGGAAACATTGACATGTGTCAAGTCATACACTCTACTGAACCAGTTTAAAATTGGGTCATTGTGGGAGATTGGACATAACTTTTCCTTGAAGAGTCCAAATAAGATCAGACCTATGGCATTTGAAAGAAGCTTCATAGGGATACCACAGGGCTGAATTTCAGATATTGAGGATCCGAAATTATAGAGATAATTCAATTTCAATATCGAGCTCCTGAAAAGAAAGTAAAAGGTGTGTATTTTTTTTTCCGAATTGCACAAGTCTTGTGTGAAGAATCAAGTTGAATTGATTCCAAGGGCATATTGTAGAATATATATCAGTATTGGATTCTAAAATGGCTCTAAAAATAATTCAACACCCATTAAGCCTTTAGAAAGGTCTACTATGACTCATGAAGATGAATAATGGCAACACGACATATCAAAATTACAAGAGCAAGTGCAACAAATTTCGCTCTCGAAAAGAGCAACAAAAAATGACATGGAATTTTTTAAGAAAGGCATGGAAACTAATATGGATGGTTTGAAGAAAGGCGTGGAATCTAAGATGGATGGTTTGAATAATGGAATGGAATCTAAGATAGATGGCATGGAAGTTGGCATGGAATCTAAAATGGAAAACATGAAGAATGATCTAAAAGCAGACATGGAAGGTTTGACAAAGTTGATATAAGAAATGTTTCCTAATGGTGAAAGTATAGTAGAGGAAACTCATGATGAGAAAAAAATAAATTTTAATCATGATTTCATAAAATCTAATGTTGGCGGGAAGAACCACCATATTCCAAAAATGGAGATGAGGAAGTTTGATGGAAAGGATCCTGTAACATGGATACTACAGATGGAGAAATATTTTGATCTCCATAATGTGCAAAACACACAAAAGGTACGCATTGAAATTTTACATTTAGAACAAAATACATTAGTGTGGTATCGATGGCTTTACTCCCATAAAAAAATTGTCACTTGGTCAATTTTTACGGAGGAAATGATAGCACATTATGAGGATACAAAGAGCAACACATTCTTTAGCCAATTGATAAATCTCAAACAAAAGGGTTTAATGGGGGAGCACATTGAGGACTTTCAAAAATTTAATATAAGGGTAACTGATATTCCAGAGGAATACAAGATTGATCTCTTCATAGGTACTTTAAAGGATAACATCCAACATGAAGTTTTCATTTTGGAACCTGATTCCTTGGAGAAGGCATTCAGGTTGGCAAGAAAAATTGAATGTAAACTTATGGCGACAAGGAAGCCTACCACTCACTTCTATAAAGAGGGAAGTGTTGCTACTCCTATATTTCCACAACCTACAAGGTTGACACCACAAAAATTGGAAGAAAAAAGAGCAAAAGGGCTTTGCTACAGTTGTGATAGCAAATACACTAAAGTTCGTAAGTGTGCTGAGAATAAATTATTTTACATAGATTGTGAAGAGGAAGAAGAAAATGAACAAAAAGAGGATATACACCAGGAACCAACCCAAGAAGAGGAAGAAATGAGTCTGACCATATCGTGTAATGCATTGGCAGGAATTACCACTCCTCAAACTCTCAAGATATAAGGACATATCAAGAAGAAAAAGGTAATAGTGTTGATTGATTCAGGTAGTACCCATAATTTTATTCATTGTAAGGTAGCCAAGGAATTGAATTGTTTCTTATACCTAGCACCAGAATGTCAAGTGATGGTTGCAAATGGAGGAACTATAAATTTCTCTAGAAAATGCCATAATATCAAGCTAACCATGGGGGAATATGTATTGAATAGTCCAATGCTTTCCATTCCTATGGAAGGTGCTGATGTTGTACTAGGAGTACAATGGTTACAATCTTTGGGGACGGTAGCTTTTAATTTTCAAGAACTTTTCTTGAATTTTTTTTCAGAAGGAAAGGAAGTCGAATTACGGGGTATTGAAGGGAAGCTGGGAAGGATAATAAGCTCTAATTTCATGAAAAAGCTTCTAAATAAAGAAAAACGAGGCGTAATTGCACAATTATGCTCACTAGAAGTTCTGACATCAAAATCATCTATTTCTGCAGATCTCCAACAAGTCTTGGACAATCATTCCAAGGTGTTTGAAACTCCCAAAGGACTCCCACCTATTCGTGATCATGATCATGCTATTCATTTGATTCCGGGAAGTGTTCCTCCAAACATCAGGCCTTATAGATATCCTTACTTCCAAAAGAGCGAAATTGAACGTATGATTGCAGAAATGTTAGAGGCGGGTATAATTCAACCCAGTCAAAGTTCTTTCTCTGCTCCTGTAGTATTGGTACACAAGAAGGATGGATCATGGCGATTGTGTCCGGATTATAGGGAGCTCAATAAGCTCACCATTAAAGATAAATTTCCCATTCCTGTGATTGATGAATTATTGGATGAATTACATGGAGAAATTTATTTTACCAAATTGGATCTTCGTTCAGGATATCATCAAATTAGAATGAAGACTGAAGATATTCCAAAAACAGCATTTCGAACTCATGAGGGTCATTATGAATTTTTGGTCATGCCTTTGGCCTTACCAATGCACCTTCTACATTTCAAGGGTTGATGAATTCCATTTTCAAACCCTTCCTTAGAAAATTTGTGCTAGTATTTTTTGATGATATGCTAATCTACAACAGGTCTTGGAAGGATCATGTTGAACATGTTGACAGGGTGCTCAAACTATTGCAGGAGAAACAATTATATGCAAAAACATCCAAATGTTTCTTTGGAGTACAAGAGGTGGAATATCCGGGTCATATTGTATCTCACGAGGGTGTTAAGGTAGACCCTAAAAAAATTAAAGCCATTAAGGAATGGAAAGTCCCCACAACCATAAAGCAGTTGCGAGGATTTCTCGGGTTAACAGGGTATTATCGAAAGTTTTTTAAGAATTATGGGAGAATAGCAGCACCTCTAACAACATTATTGAAGAAAGATGCATTTTCATGGACTCCTGAAGCAACTAAGGCCTTTGAACATCTTAAAGAGGCAATGTTCCTAGCACCGATCTTAGCTACGCCAGACTTCACAAAAACCTTTATTGTGGAATGTGATGCCTTAGGAAATGGAATTGGTGCAGTTTTAATGCAGGAAGGAAGACCCATTGCTTTTGAAAGTCGTCCAATCAAAGGAAAGTATTTACAGAAACCTATTTATGAGAAGGAAATGTTAGCAATACCGCATGCACTAAAGAAATGGTGAACTTACCTAATGGGAAGACACTTCAAGGTAAAAACTGATCATGATAGTCTTAAACACTTTTTGGAACAAAGACTATCTTCAGAAGAGCAGCAAAAATGGGTCATAAATATGTTGGGTTATGACTTTGAAATAATCTACAAAAAAGGAAAGCTTAATGTTGTTGCAGATGCACTCTCAAGAAAGAATGAAGAGGTGGAAGCATTGCTTTGTGCCATTTCTATTATCCAACCAGATTGGATAACCAAAGAAAGAGATGAATGGAAGAAGGAAAAAGATGTAAGAAAAATGATTCCTTATGGTACAAATATCGCTTATATCTTTGTAAGAATTCCCAATTAAAACAAAATATTCTTTTGGAATTGCACACTTCTCCTTTAGGAGGACACTCAGGATTTTTAAAAACTTACCACATGGTGAAGAAAGAATTTTTTTGGGATGGCCTTAAATTTGATATTCAAAATTTTGTGGCGGAATGTTTGGTTTGCCAGCAGAATAAAGTGGAAACAATTAAGACCCCGGGACTTCTACAACCTTTATCCATTCCAAGTCAACGTTGGGAGGAGATTTCAATGGATTTTATCACTGGTTTACCTAAGTCCGAAGGAAAGAGTGTCATCATGGTGGTAGTTGATAGACTTACCAAGTATGCACACTTTTGTGCATTATCTCATCCATTTAAAGCAAGTACAGTTGCTACTACATTTATGGACAAAATTCAAAAGCTACATGGAAGCCCAAGGGTTATTGTGAGCGACAGAGATCCAATTTTTACCGGAAATTTTTGGACGGAGTTATTTTCTTGTTTGGGTACTCAATTAGCTCATAGCTCATCTTATCATCCTCAATCTGATGGTCAAACTGAGATAGTAAATAAATGTTTGGAAGGATATCTTCGTTGTTTTGTATCTGACAAACAAACACAATGGGTCAAGTGGTTACCTCTTGCTGAATGGTGGTATAACACTTCCTTCCATACTGCAGCAAAAATGACCCCATTTATGGCACTTTATGGATATCATCCACCATCCATCACATCATATTTAAGAGAAAATTCGAAGGTTCAAGCAGTGGAAGATCACATCGAGCATCAACAAGAAGTTCTCCAACTCTTATATGACAACCTGAATTTGGCACAAAATCGAATTAAACAACAGGCAGATCAACATCGCAGCGAGAGAAGTTTTGATGTAGGAGACTGGGTATTTTTACGGCTACAACCATACAAACAAATGTCCCTCAAGCAAGCTAAGAAGAATAATAAATTATCGCCAAAGTACTATGGTCCTTACAAGGTATTGCAAAATATTGGTACTATGGCATACAAATTGGAGCTTCTTGCTTCTTCACGAGAGCATCCAATTTTCCATGTTTCATGCTTAAAAAAGGTTATAGGTGAAAATCTTCCAGTTCAAACAATATTGCCAGAACTTGATGAGGAAGGAAAAATCATATTGGAACGTGAAGCGGTCACGGAAACAAGAACTCGACAGCTATGGAATCGATCAATTTCAGAGTATCTCATCAAGTGGAAGAACTTACCCACTGAAGATTCTACATGGGAGGATGATAATTTTATACAAAAGCACCCAAAGCTACTCAAGCGTTGAGGACAACACTTTTTTGAAGGAGAGGGGCATGTTAGGTCCCTATATTACTAGTATAGTCCCTTATTGTTGTTAGTGTAACCCCCTTATTGATATTATTGTACCCTTGTAACCCCCATATTGTTATTATTGTGCCCTTAAATTATTATTGTTAGGTCAGCTAGGATTACATTGTGGCCCCATGGACTCCTATATATAGAAAGGAGGTTTTGTAATTTGAATCATCCAAGAATTGTTCATTCATTTAATGTATTGGAGGTTGCCCCCTCGAAGTGGCTTATTTATAAGGCGTTGATATCTCTTTTCTTCTCTTTTTGGAGCCGGTTTCACAAAAAAATTCTTAAAGCCTATCTTTCCTTTTGATTTTCCATCACTTCTGTTTGAACATTTTACTATCAAATTCCCAACCTCACCACATCCGAAACATATCAATGGAATTTTACCTTTGAATTTTCCCTCACCATTTTTTATTTTTCTCGTAAAGTAAGCATATTCTCCATCTGAAATACCTTCTTCGTCATCTTCCTTTTCTTCACACTGCGGGTGTAGGTCTTTGCCTTTGAAGGTTGTTTGTCCTTATTGGTTTTCTTAGATGCAACGAACACAATTTCTAGATGTGAAGTACCCTCTTCTTCATCTAGTCTCATTTCATATGCTATGAGAACTCCATGTAATTCCTCTTTGTTGAGTTTTTCCAGATTTTCACTGTATTCTAAGACCGATAGATTTGGGTTGAATCTTCCTGGTAACTATCTAAGAACCTTTCTTATAATAGTCTTCTCATCAACAGGCTCTCCCAATCCTTCCAAAGTGTTGGTTATTTCATCAACGTGTTGGAAGTATGAATCAATGTTGTCATCTTATTTCAGTCTGAGTTGCTCAAATTTTGCTTTGTAGATTTTAAGCTTTGCTTCTTTGACATTTAAGTCACCTGCATATATTTTCTCAAGCTTGTCCCATACATTTTTTGCGGTTTTACAACCCAACACCTTATGATAAGAATATTCAATAAGTCCACTGATAATAATATTCTTTGATTTTGCATCATTTACCAAATTCTTCTTTCCTTGTTCATTTGCGGTTGGTGTAAAGCCATTTTGAATAGTGTCCCATACTTCGTAACCTTGCGCCAAGAGATAGAACTCCATTCTTCCTTTCCAGAGTTCATAATTATTTTCATTGAAAAGAGGTACACCATTCTTGGTATGCTCCATGACCTCCTTCCAGCTGTTAAACTGCTATTGAAGGAACCAAGCTCCGATACCAATTGTTGGAAATACTGAAAGGGGGGGGGGGGGGGTGAATCAATATTCCTTTCAATTAGTATTATTATTAATCTGTCAGAGCATTAGTTAATCTTCAATTATTATTAGTTTTTGTACAATGATAGCAGTAAACAAAAGGAACACAAATGCATACAGTTTTTAAGGTGGAAACCCCCTTCGGGACAAAAACCCCTTGAATGATTTTCTAATAATTCTTTTATATTCAAATACAATTTAAAATAAATCTCCAACTTCCTAGAATATATAAAAGCATTCTTCTTTGGCTCCCACTGGATGGATGCTCCAATGCCTAAGATTCTTCAGTAGTCAACTGAACGGATGCCCCAACGCCAAATGAGCTACAACTCACCTTGGAACCACTGTACCACCTTGAATTTTTCACAGGCTTGAACCTGTTGGTGACTTCATGCACCAGCCTAGCACCACCCTACCACCCTATATAATAATAAAATAAGAATGGACTCTCATGCTAGGGAAAATGGTCCACTTTACAATGATATATAATGATGCAGAAGAAGAAGACACAATAGACCATAACCCCAACTATGACACAACCACCTAATGATGATCCTAGTCCTCTCAACACTTCCTCTTCAAATCTTGGTATATAGACACTTGTACAACTTTTAAAATGACTCAGTACAATGATACCTTTACAATGACTGTATGCAGTGCTGCCCACTTGAAGACTTCATGTGGTGAAATTCTTGTTGTTGTTCTGCACCTTGATTGCTGCTCTTCTCATGATACCCTTTCTCACTCTTTAGAACATTATATCATGCATTGATTATTGTCTTGATGAATATATAATACCTGTGAAAATTCTTCAAGGAAATACCCATGACATGATAATAGAAAAACTTACCTCATCCTGCAGTGCATATGTCAATGCTAAACAAAAACAACGAGTTAGAATTAAAAAAACCTAATGAAATTAAGAGATGAACATGCATATACAAAAGATACTTACCTGGAGCTTACCTCTGCTGCATCATTTTTCTGCACCTTGCTTTGTTTTGCTGCCCTAGAAATTTTGGTCCTTTGCAGCCCTTCACAACAGATGATCTAGCTTTTTCTTTCCTTCTAGGAACTCAATATTGAATCTAGTGTATCTCTTTGATTTCAGATCCCTAATATGCGATCTTTGGTACTTATTAGCCCTTTGAGTCTTATTTCCAATGCCACAAGTCTGACCCTATCTGGATTCTTCAAGGCAAAGTTATGCCCAATCTCTCACAATGACATAATTATGGACTAATTCAGTAGAGTGAAATTGTACGGCATGCCACGTGTCACTGTTTCTTCCTTCAGCTCTAAAATTGATGCAAAGAAAACTAAATTTTGTGCACTATCCACCACTTTTTAAATAATTCCAATCTGTTTCTCAAAGAGAGATTTATGATGCTTTTCCCAAGGTCACCTCTTTGAGATGAAATTCGGAAGCCTGCAAAAAAACCCTAACTTCCACAGATCATATTTCTGAAAATATAGCGAACCAAGATCTAAAATTTAGAGATGAGCTTCATCAGGATTTCACCCAAGTGGGTTTTTTGTTTTAACATCTGAATCTTCGTAGCAATAAAGTTATAGCAAAAATTCCATGATCACTACTTTTGGAGGATATATTAAATTTCTTTTTATAGACTTGAGAGGGGCTTCTATAGAGAATGTTGGAGGGATTTTAAGAGCTTAAAAAATTATTAACTATTGACTATTCAATTACCACAACCAATGATTAGTGTCATTCCACAACCCCATGGGGTTTTAACCCACTAACTGGGGTTACTAACTTCAAACTTGAATATCTCTCAAACCGTGAAGAATTACGTGGCGTGCCATATATCAACGGAAACATCTCGACAATTAGAAACCATCAAAAATATTCTTGACTCGAAATATAGTAATTTGGTAGGTCAAAATTCTCATGAAATATCAGGTTAGCCCCTGGTGCTGCTTGGATTGACATCAATGGAAACCATTGATCAACAAGTACATCAATGAAATCCATTGTTATTTCTTCCCATTTTTGGTTTGGGATATGAATTTTGAGAAATGTAACTAGTATCAATCTTCATAATTGTATTTGAATCATGATGTAATGTATTTGTCAAAAATAAATAAAATAAAAATTATTTTAAAAGAAAATAATTTATAAGCATGGGTTTCATGCTTTATTTATTTTATTTCTAGGTCAAAAGATTCATTGAAGGCCTCTAGGGTTTCTGTCATAAGTCCCTGTCCATGTCATCATGTAATACATCCTTCTTGGGATTTTTATGTCAAGAAATAAATTTATTTTTGAGT
This sequence comes from Pinus albicaulis, assembly GCA_034641835.2. Classification (NCBI taxonomy): domain Eukaryota; kingdom Viridiplantae; phylum Streptophyta; class Pinopsida; order Pinales; family Pinaceae; genus Pinus; species Pinus albicaulis. Next base: position 392,390,585 of record CM076584.1, on the reverse strand, counting down.
AAAAATTTTATTTTATGTCTCTTCCACCAAGTTGGATTCAGCCTCATTGAAGGAATTCGACCTCACAAAAATACTATAAAATCAGTTCCATTTGACCTATTTGAGACCAATCCAATCAACAAGTTTGATCTGTAGTTGCAAGAGGAAAAAGAACATGTGAAATACCTAGAAAAGAAGGAGAAACCCTAGTGAAGAAGAAGGAGACACTTGGAAAGCAAAAGAAAGCCGGAAATTATCTATTGTTTGCCACACATGCAAGTTTTTTGGTTGTTGCTACAAGACTACGATAGGGCCAGAATTCTGAAGAAGGATTGAAGCAGTTTGACTAATCATCTTGGGAGGTTGACTTAGTGGATTGGAGGAGGTATTTTGGTTTGGTCAAAGGTCTTGGTTATCTAATTTGATTTGGCTCTAAAGAAAGAGAATATAAGTTTTTGATTTTTCCCTAGAAGAGGGGTTTTAGCCCTAGCGCAGAGCCTACATCATGTGTCTTTGTTGTGTTTATTTTCATGTACTTATCTTTTGGTATCTACTTGATAATAAGAAGATAAAAGAATATAATAGGAATTCAAATATAATCACAAGTAACTATCAAGATAAGAAAATATTTTTGCCTTTTGATTTTCTAACATGGTATCAGAACTAAGGACAGAAGCATGATGGAAGCTTGAAGATCACATATGTGTGGAGAAAGAGGGATTATATGCATTATTCCTCAAGGTTGAACTATTTATAAGAAGTGTAAAGGCTAAAAAACAAATTCTGGGCAACCTTATAAGTCAAAATCTCAGTAATTAAGGCTGTAGACCTGGGTAATAAGGACAAGAGGATTAGAAGCGCAAAAAAAAATATTTTTGATGGATCAAAAGTCTAAAATGTAAGCCTAGATCAAGCCGAGTCCCTTGTGAAAAGGATCGAACCTCTGTGCAATAAGGTGACCGAATTATTCAAAATGGTATAGAAACTGAGCTTCGTAAAGTGACCTAAAAAAATTCCTAGAAATATGAAAAGAGTTTTTGTTGTGAACCTGCTTTAAGAAAAGATTCATGTAAGTCATTGAATAGGCCTATAATAGCCTCTCTAGTACTAGAATAATGTCACCTGGAAGAAGATAAATTCCTCATATTTTTTAGTAGTATTGGACCAGAAGAGAAGATTGAATTATGATTTTATTGAAGCTACAATCATGATAAGAAGAAGTTGAAATTATTGTGAAGAAATTTGAAGTCCTGAATAATTCTTGTGAGGGTGATTGAATCACAATATTTGAGTGTCTTTCACTTGTTGCAAGGAATAAGGATCGATATTTATAAGCATACCTGATTAAAAGCTACAATTTCCATAAGGACTGCAATCATCACTAAAAAGAGACTTGTGTACAATGGAAGGCCGAGCCTCCACAATACCATAATAACCAACCTAAAAGGATAAAAATAAATCTCAAGTGGAGAACTCGTTGAGATTAACATATCTGTATCAAGGAAAGAACAAGTCTACAATATTAAGAATAAATTATTCAATTTGTCTTGCACCAGCTTTGGAAGAACCCTTGAAGATCTTATCAAATTCAGGTAAGTATTATTTTTTAATGTCTCAAACATCTAACAATGTCTTCAATTTTCAAGGAGATTTATAAGCTTCAATCATGGAAGAAAAAGGTATGATGTCTTGAGGTATGTATAAAATGTTCATTTGAATCTAATGTTTTAGGGTTTAGTTACTTATATGATTCTAGGGTTGGCAAGTTTCCATTGGGATAAATATTGGGATTATAAATCCTAGATAGAACATATGGAAACCCTTTATAATAATTCTCTCATTCCCTCTAATAAAATCTAACTCATGATATATAGGGTTTGTAGGTATATGACTATACTTTGTGAAAATAGATTTGAATGATGTCTAGGTTTTGACATATTTCTCTTTAAATCTAGTTAGATTTTGTACTCAAAATCCCTAGAAATTCATTCCCTAAAAGGTAATGGAAACCCTAGATAATTGTCATACTTGTATACTTTTGGTGGTACTTGTCAAGTAAATGTTGCAGGTACATATAGAAATGATGATATTATGCAAGAAAGGAGTCCTTCAAGAAGAAGCTTCGATATTCTCACAAAAGAGGAAGTCCTTCAATGGGAAACCCTACAAGGTTTGTAAAAGGAGAAACTCAAGGTATGTTTAACAACATATGATTTGTAGCTAGTCTTATTCATATTAAAAGGTATGATCATTCTGAAATTTTCTCTGTATTAATAACTCTCTCATGTTTATGGTTTTGAATCATAAATATTCTTATTTGTTAGGGTGATTAATCTCTATATTAAATAAACCTTTTTCATGCTCTCTATCTTTTGTTTACTTTGGTAAAACCCTAACCTTTAGGGTTCACTATAAAAACCCTAGCCTTTTATGGTTTTTTGTTGATGTCTAAGTTATATGATGAAACCCTAGATTTTTAGGGTTTGATGAACTAGGGTTTATGAAAAAACCCTTGCAATAGTCAATGAAAAATCCTAGGAATGAAACCTTAGGTGTATGTGCTTTCGTATGATTGGAACCCTAGCTTGGTCAAAATTGTTGAATATCTAACATTGAATTCTTTACAAAAAAAACACTAGTAGATATTAATATGAGATTCTAGGGCATGATAATGAAACCCTAGATATAAAATACTTTTGCTATGATTAAATTCCTAACTTGATTTAGTTGTTTAGTATTGATGATGGAATTTAGGTTTTCTGACAAAACCCTCGCAAAGTTTGTTATAATAAGTCTAGGGCATAAAAGGTGTAACCCTTGTTGACTGTAAGCTTGTCTAGGTTTAGGTTTTGGATGTATAAATTTTGATTTATTTTTCTAATATGATCCATTGTATGCTAACCATATATTGATAAAGTTAATTTCATGCTCCTGTACATATATATTTGTTCTTGGATGTACTTGTCATTGAATAATTACAGGTACATAGTATTCAAGATGTTGAATATGATTACCTACCTCATATTTGATGATAACCAGATAATGATGTTAAGCATGATGGAAAGAGAGAGTTGATGACATTGAGGGTGTTTCTAGAGAAATTGAAGAAGGAAGCTTCCATCGAGATGTGTTTGAATATTGTAAGGACCTAAGTAGCATCAGAATAATTGAAGACCTCGAAGGTTGTGCTAGAATACAAGAACATATACATTTAAATTTTCATACTGATTAGGTTCATGAAGCTACAGAACACACCAACATATGAATAAGTAGTTGATGTGTAGACGAAATCCAATCGCAACAAGAAGTTAGTTTATTTTAGGAGCATGCTCGTATTGGTGGATATATCTGATTTGGTTGAGAGGGAGAGATGATTACCATAAAACTACATGTATGATGGTACTTGGGAAGACATTGTGTCCTGGTTAATATTGATATCTCAGTTGATGTCTATATCACAAAGGGAGGGTATTGGTTGGAGCTCTGGTTTAGTGGTGATACCTGGATCCCTGTAAAGGTTGGTGTCAGGGCATGGAGGCCTATATGGTATCTATATCCTATTGAATGGATACCAAGGTTGTAGCCTAATGGTACTTATAGTGGCAAATTCCTAGATGACACCTTAGTCCCTATTGGACGGATACATGGTATCCCAAGAATTGTGTATGTTGTTATACTCTTCTTAAGAACATTTCAAATTGAGTTCAACCTTGTACCAATTGAAAAATTATGAATACCTCCATAGTTAAGATGGAGCGTTGAGAAATGTAACTAGTATCAGTATTCATAATTGTATTAGAGTCATGATGTAATTTATTTTTCAAAAAGAAAGAAAATAAAATTTATTGTAAAAGAAAATCATTTATAAGAATGGGTTTCATGTTTAATTTAATTTATTTCTAGTTCAAAGCCTCCGTTAAAGGTTTCTAAGGTTTGCGTCATAAGTCCTTGTCCATGTCATCATGCAATAGACCCCTCTTTGGCTTTTTATGTCAAGAAATAAATTTATTTTTGAGTCAAAATTGTATTTTATGACTCCTCCACCAAGTCAGCATTCCATCCAGTGAATTCAACCTCATTGAAGGAATTCAACCTCATAGAAAGACCTTAAAATTAGTGTCATTCAACCTATTTGAGGACTAATCCAATCAACAAGTTTGATTTTTAGTTGCAAGAGGAAGAAGGAAGTGTGAAATACCTAGAAAAGAAGGAGAAACGACCCTAACATAGAATAGGGAGACCCTTTCCAAGCAAAAGGAAGCAAAAAATTCTCTATTGTCTACCACATGTATGAGTTTATGGGTTGCTGCAGGAGGGTTGAAGTTACATGACTGTAGTAGGGCCAAAATTCTAAAGCAGGAAGGCCAAAATATGAGTTTGTTAGAGGATTGAAGCAGTTTGACTAGAATTTATTATTGAAGTTTGAAAAATCATCTTAGGAGGCTGACTTGGTGGATTGGAGGAGGTCCTTTGGTTGGATCAAAGGTCTTGGTTATCTCATTTGATTTGGTTCTAAAGAAAGAGAAGAAAATTTTCTGGATTTCCCCTAGAAGAGGGGTTTTAGCTCTGGTTGAGAGCCTACATCATGTGTCTTTGTTATGTTGATATTCATGTACTTATGTTTTGGTAGTTTATTGATGATAAGAATATAAAATAAGATAATAATAATTCAAAGATAATCACAAGTAACTATCAAGACAGGAAAATATTTCTGCCTTTTGATTTTCTAACAATGCATGGGGTGGAGCAATCCTGGTGTCAAAATATTTTCATTTTTATTTCTCTCGCATTTATAACATTCTGCCACATATTTTTAAATTTCATCCCCTTCCAAAAAAAATGATTGGCATGTATTTTAATTTTTTTGAATAATCCCACATGTACAATTTTTGGTGAGTCATGACACTCCTTAAGAAATTTGATTTTGAATTTGGAAGTGGATTCCCTTATTATGGATCATTGCTAAATAAAATGTAGTTATTTTCTCCAACCATTTATGTTATTCTGCCAAAATTGTTTTCTATTATAAAAGGTATTAAACGCTATTGTGATCCATACATATCAAGAATTTTCTACCTAGAAGATATTGTCGCCATTTGGTTAGGGAATTCATGATTTAAATAATATCTTTATCATATGGTGATTTCAAGTGCTCCCTCTTAGTTAAATTTATACCCTCAAAAGTTATAGGATGGTCATCTTGTATTAGTGCTTTCTTTAAATTTATTCTAACATGTTCATTAACTTGTTTTTATTAAACTGTTTAATGAAATTGTCTAATTATTGTTGTGTACTTATATATATATTGTAGACATTGGGTCATTTGATAGCGATGAGATGCCACCACCACCAAATGATCCAGCTGTAGTCTTAATGACGATCAGGAGATGGCATATGCCAAGGATCAGGCCGGTGCAGACAGACCTGGTCCTCATGTTGCACAGGTACCAACTTGTGTGAGGCATAGGCCTGACACTAGATTTAGGATGGAGTTGGGCGAACAACTGACGACTGCTTGTGGATGAGGGAGTTAGGTCAGCCACTATCAGAGAGATACATGCCGATGATAGGCTGACAATGATGTGGATATGCATGTCACATGATATGTTGACCCTGATGCGGCATGTCGTAGGAGATACCAGCTTAGTGGCGCAGTTGAGGAGGGCCCTTTGACGTAGGTGTGGTCAAGACGTAGTACGTCGACAGTCGAGCAAGGACGCATCATTTGATGATCACGATTAGGGGAGTGATCATCATTCACCTCGCACCGCAGATGAGCAGCCTGCAGCATCGACCAGCAGTCATGATCATGAGCAGGCTAGGCCATCCACGTCGAGTTAGCCTTCTCAGCCTGTAGCATCCAGTAGTCATTATCATGAGAAGGCTAGACCATCCATGTCGATTCATCACGAGCAGCCTGCACCATCTAGCAGTCATGATCATGAGCAAGCTAGACCATCCACGTCGAGTCATCATTAGCAGGAAGTTGATCCTGATCAGCATGAGGCACCTCCAGATCAGCAGGCACATGATGATCTACATCTATTTGAGCTTGTCGAGGTTGCACCATTGACTGAGGAGGCCTCGACTAGTACTACTATTGATGATGTACCACCAGCTGATATTTGACATTTATATTACAGTTGTATATTTTTTACATTATATATATAGATATATATGGTCCATGCATTTTATGTTCATGTTGCAGTTGTACTTAATTTACATGTTGGTGATCATCATGATGTGTATATTGTTAGGTCATGTTAGATATGTTCATTTAATGTGTAGCTTGCATATAGACGTGTATGTGATAGCCAAAGTTAATGAAAAATATAAAGAGGTATAAAAAATGTTAGTGAAAACTTGGATACCTACAACATCTAATGAAAGTAGGGGTTTTTTAAATTGGAGAGGTGTATTGGGTTAATATTGCTAAAGGGTTAGATAATGTGATTTTTAGAGTTATTTTTCAATATGTAGTGAAATTAGGGGTATTTTTTAGTATGCTATGAACGCACGTGATATGTGATTTTAGTCAAATATGATGTTTGTACGATGGTTATCATGATCGTGATGTTTATTTTTAATATTAAATCATGATATTTATTAAATATTATGTCATGATTGTAATTGAAATTTTAATTTTAATTGTATGTAAAATTGCAAAATTGTAATTGTATGTAAAATATTTGTAAAATTTTAATTGTAATTGTAATATTTAATTTATTGTGAAATGATTGTAATTGTAATTATACATATGTAAAATTGTAAATTTGTAATTGTATGTAAAATTCTAAAATTGTAATTGTAAATATTGTAGTTGTAATTTTAATTGTAATTGTATATATGTAAAATTGTAATTGTATAGATGTAAAATTGTAATTTTAATTGTAAATTTTATGTAAAATTCTAAATTAGTAATTGTAATTGTATGTAAAATTCTAAAATTGTAAATTGTAAAATTGTAATTGTAATTCTAATTCTAATTTTATGTAAAATATTTGTAAAATTTTAATTTTATTAATGTGAAATTATTGTAATTGTAATTGTATGTAAAATTTTAAAATTGTAATTGTAAATATTTTAGTGGTAATTGTAATTGTAATTGTATGTGAAATTGTAAAATTGTAACTATAATTGTAATTGTAATTTTAATTGTAATTTTAACTTTAATTGTAAGTAAAATATTTGTAAAATTTTAATTGTATTAATGTGAAATTATTTTAATTGTATATATGTAAAATTGTAAAATTGTAATTGTAATTGTAAATTTTATGTAAAATTTTAAAATTGTAATTGTATGTGAAATTGTAAAATTGTAATTGTAATTGTAATTGTAATTCTAATTGTACTTAAAATATTTGTAAAATTTTAATTGTATTAATGTGAAATGATTGTAATTGTAAAATTGTAATTGTATGTAAAATTCTAAAATTGTAATTGTAATTGTAATTGTAATTCTAAGTCTAATTGTATGTAAAATTTTAATTGTATTAATATGAAATGATTGTAATTGTAAAATTGTAGTTGTATTTGTAATTGTAAATGTAATTTTAATTGTAATTGTATGTGAAATTGTAAAATTGTAATTGTATTTGTATGTAAAATTTTAATTGTATTAATGTGAAATGATTAAAATTTTAAAATTGTAATTGTAATTGTAATTGTATGTAAAATTCTAAAATTGTAATTGTAAATATTGTAATTGTATGTGAAATTGTAAAATTGTAATTGTAATTGTAATTTTAATTGTAAGTGTATGTAAAATATTAGTAAAATTAAAATCTAAAAAAATTGTAATTGTATTAATGTGAAATGATATTATTAAAAATTTTAAATTTGTAAAATTGTAAATAATTGTAAAATAATAAATCTAGAATAATATGATTTTTTTTAACTCAATAAAGTTTCGAAAATAATGAAAATAAATTCATGTACTTTAGAATTATCATTATTTTATTATGATCTTACATAAAAAATAAAAAATAAAAAATAAATTATATAGTACGTCATTGTTTTCGAGATCAACATAATTTTAAATTATCAAGTGAAATGATTTTAACATTATGTAATGTTCCAAATGGGGAAAAATAGGCTCAGTAGGGAATATATTAAGATATTCCACTATGGAATCACACCAATAGATCTAAACTAGAGATAGACTGGTAGGGAATTTACTGGTTATATCACCTCTAAAGAGAGGGTGAAAACCAGAGGCTTCCTGGCCCGTTCCAGACTCTGTCTATAGAAGATTGGTGAAACACAGCAAGTGTGGGAATGACACACTCCTTTAAGAGTTTGCTACCCTTAGGAACCTTAGATCTATAGATCTAATAATGGATCCAAAAGAGAAGCAAAAACCAAACAAGGAAGAAGCGGGAAAGTCCACTCTCAGGAAAATATGCAATAGGCTCAAGGAGGACGCTATATAAGCAATCCAGTGTTAGAATAACACAAAATAGGGCTGGTTTCCCTTATTTTAGGCTTTGCGGGACCTCCATGCAGATTTTTAGCCAAAAAAAATAGGTTTAGAGGGTTTAAACAGATCTCCCACAAACAACACTAACTGAAAATTAGCTAAGGGAGAGGGCTGGGTTGATAGAGAAACCCTCCTTCAAGAATTGCGTAATTTCTGCTGGAAGTCACTGGAAACCAGCCATTAAACTCATATTATAGTATGGCAGCAATAAATTAGATCCATAATGAATTTCCTTTGTAGAAGCATTGAATTTACATATAGCAAGAGTAAGAATCCTTCAGAAATTATAGCAGTAACACATGGAAAAGCTGCAGAAAGATTTGACAGCATTTTATATGAGGAGCTTCAGCTGTTGTAGGTTAAGACTCAGATCTACATTTGATAAATGACTGAAACATCAGATCCATACCAGATCTGGAAACTACTCAGCCTTCTTAACAAGATCCCCTTGGGGTTTTACCAAAATAATGCATAATAAAGTGTAGATCTAGCTTTTAATACACTAAACTGCAGAAAAATTTAGATATTTCTGAAGATGGATTTCATTACATTACATATCAGATCTGAACATGAATAGATCAGCAAGCTACATTACAAATCTTCAAATTGAGAGGCAAGCCTCAATCACCAGAAAGCTAGTACAATGAGAAATCTAGACAACAATGAAACATGTACATGAAAATAACGCAATTCATGGAAGCGACTGTGCAGTAGCTGGAATGAACTGATACAATAGATAAAAATTGCAGATCTGAAATCAAAATGAGAGTGATATTCTCTTCTGAGTGGTCACAAGACATCCTCCATAAGAGAAATCTCCTCTAAACAACTAGATCTAGCAGATCTAGTTCACCCAATTGCTGCAACTCACAAGCAGCTGCAAAACCCTCAACAAGACCAGCGCTGCTATAGAGATGAAGCTTGGCCTCAATGCTGGATAGTGGAGAGATACATCCCAATCTCCTCCAAAGAGCTACTCCATGGAAGGAGAGAGGATTCCTAAACAAGAAATCCTTTTCCCTTAGGCTAAACAGCTAAGAGAATAGAGTTGCTACAACAACTTCTGAAATTCTTCAACAACCTTTGCTTGCTGCCTCTCCTTCTTTTTATAACATTAGGGCTTGCAAAAACCATAAACCACCTTCTTCAATTTATCCTCTTTCACACATGAGATCCTCTTCTAGAAGTATGTTGTGCTTGATGGATAAGATTCCCTCCAATCTGCGCTGTAGGTGGGGCCAATATTGACCCATTCAAATGAATTTCCCCTTTTCACACTTAGGGGTGTTTAATATAATAGCCCAGATTTATCCCCTTTCACATTGGGCATGTATTTATTCTCAAATTAGGAGTTTAATAAATCTCCTTCACATACTTTTATTCATAAATAAAGAAAACTGGAAATAAAATGCACTATTCCCATGAGCTGCAAAAATTGGGAATATTACAGTCTCCCCCGGCAAAATGTTGCTTGCCCTCAAGCAACTCTTATTGTAGATGCAAGCCATCCATTCCCTCCAAATGGCATCCACATAAGGAAGGATCCCTCCATTTGCTGCAATAGGTTATGTATGTTTGGTTCTAATTTGTCTTCTACCAATGCATGAGATGACTTCCAGCTGTGAGGTTAGAGGTCCTCTTCTTACCATGAAGTACAAGATGACAAATACATGATGTCCAACACCATCATAAACACATGAGAGACATAAAGTAGGTAGCTCCTCCCATAAAGGAACAGCTTCATCATGCAGAACATTCCTCCATCCCATGTTTGTGAACTTGAATAAGCATTTCTATGCCTCCATTCTTAGCTCTATTGGCCTTGTTGGATCAAAACTCCCTCATTTCAGCGTTATGAAAAGAAGAAGGAAAGGGGTAATATGGGTAAAAAAAATATGTCAAACCATATTCTCCCAAAATCAACCACCGAAGCAAGGTCCTTTGCTGCCATCCTCCATCTCCTCCATGTAAGATGGACAAGCCATGCTTCCCAAAAGATGATGTGCATGCCTTTCTTTGCTGGAATTTATCTTTGATACATAAGGCATGAATCAGAAAATTATGAGCCATGGGGTGGTCACCATACTCATTCAAAGCATCAAAGAAAAAAGTGATCTTGCTGCCTGCTTTCCTCCTCATGTGCATCATGAAACTAAACCATGCTAATGGACATATGATGTGTCACATCAGCCCAATACAAAGCACCATCATCAATGCACATCTTGAGATAGTCATGCCAAATTTTTCACCATGCAAAACACATAGACATAGGAGATGTCATGTGGTGGTCATACCTTCTCAAGTGAAACAAAATTGTACATGCCTTCTCTTGCTGCAACATAACATTGAAACCTAAGAAATGATTCAAAAAATAATGAGCTATTGGGTAGCAACCACATTCACCCAAAAGCATCCATAGCAACAAGGACTTTGCAGTCTTCTTGCCACATGAACATGTGGATCTTGGAGCAACAACACAATGATGAACATGTAAAATGTCTCATCAACATAGTACAAGCAAGCTCCCTCATACCACATCATGTGGGAGTCATTCCTCCTCCCAAGCCAAATTTCATGCATGAAATATACCTCCAACTGAAATGCATGTTGACATATGAGACATACTTCAAGCATAGGTGAATACATGGACATAATATTTAACTTTGTGATGTCCAACTCTCCCTCTAACAACCACATCATCCATGCTTCCTCTTCATATAATCTACTAATGATGTACCAAGCATGAGATAAGAGAATGAGAATCCTTGGGTAGAGATCATGCTTATCTCCAAGGAAAATAGTGCTGCCATGCCTCCTTATACATTTCATAACTGCTCTTCAAGGCAGAGATCAGAAAAATAGGTTCCTTTGGAGAGTGATAGGAGTCTCCCAAGGGCAACCAGTATAACCAAGCTTGCTGGTCCATATATGTCTGCAAGTGATCATGTGACCCCTTGCTCACCATCCTCATCCACTCACTCAAATATGGAAGTTGAGTGATGTGCTGCAAAATCATGGCATTCTCCATTTGCAGAATACCATCTCTTTAAACCTACTGAAGAACTTTTCATCTCATGGAATACTGAAATTCATCTTTCTTGTGATCTCTTAGTGAGACCTTCTTCTCATGTATGGTCTTCCAAAACTAGTGAAGCTTTGGATCTGCAGTAATACCTCCAACATGCTCCAAGAATGATGAAGCCTCTTTGTCATAGTCACTAAGTGACAGCACTGTAGATCTGAAAAGTGATGCATGTAATGTCTCAAAGAAAGTGTCATTTCTGATCTCACAATCAGCCATTGAACATAGGATAGTACTAATCCCCTTTCTTGAGACCCTACATATCAACCCAAGAGATTGAATGCAGCTCAAAAATGATGCATGGGGATAGCTTCTAGTCTCATCCTTGATTAGATCAAGGGTCCTCTGCGTTGTGACATGTCTTTGCTTCAAATTAGCACTTTGATCTAACCCTTGGCTATGCATATATCTTGAAATAATATGTGCTGAAATCTTATGCATACCTAGGATCAGCTGATATGTGGGAACCTCTTGACAGAACACAAGAGTTCCTCCATCTGAATCAATGATGCCTCCAACTGCTGGTAAGAATGATGGCCTCCTTTCTTCAAGTATACTAGCACTGGAATATTTCTTCTCCTCCTCATGCATCTCCTGATTCATGCATGGGACCCCATATGATAAGAACTCAAGACTACCTTGCAAAGATGCAAGTGCCTCTTCTCTAGATACAAGCTCCTTAGCAGCAGGTAGTGAAAATGGAGATCTCTTGCCCAAGGTGACAAGATTGACATTCTCCTTTTTTTCCTTGGGAGATGTCTCTTTGTAGCTCATCTTTTTCTTCTCCTCCTAAAACTCCTTGAGATTTTCTTCAATAATCCTCAATGTTTGAAAAAGAGGCAATAAGATCTCTTCTTCAGCCACTCTCCCTGCCTTGTGATGACAGGAAGTGTATGGTTCTTCCTCTTCATCTTTAAACCCTTTAGGAGTTTCTTTGCATCCCTTTTCTTCATTTCTATACCTCTCACCTTCTTCAAAGAAGGTGGGAATATTGGATCTATGAGGAGATATTTGATCCTCCGGTCTTCTACTTTGCTGATAGGAAGTGCTAGGGCTTCCTTCTTCTTCTTGAAATCTCATGCAGCTCTTACTGCAACTTGCTTCTTCTCAAAACCCTCTAGGAGTCTCGGTGCTTCTTCTTTCTCTCTTCTAATTTACCTTTTGGGAGAGGCTCTTCTTAGATCTGAAAAATGATGAGGATAATCTCATCTGCTCCATCAAGCTGATCTCTGCTTCTGCATCTTTAATTCACTGGTAGCTTGATCTCACAGGTTGTGCCAGAGATCATGCTCCGATACCACTGTAATGTTCCAAATGGGGAAAAATAGGCTCAGTAGGGAATATATTAAGATATTCCACTATGGAATCACACCAATAGATCTAAACGTAGGGAATTTACTGGTTATATCACCTCTAAAGAGAGGGTGAAACTAGAGGCTTCCTGGCCCGTTCTAGACTCTGTCTATAGAAGATTGGTGAAACAAACAAAGTGTGGGAATGACACAATCCTCTAAGATTTTTCTGCCCTTAGGAAACTTAGATCTACAGATCTAATAATGGATCCAAAAGAGAAGAAAAAACCAAACAAGGAAGAAGCGGGAAATTCCACTCTTAGGAAAATCTGCAATAGTCTCAAGGAGGATGTTTTATAAGAAAGAAAATGTTAAAATAACATAGACCAGGGCTGGGTTCCATTATTTTAGGCTATGTGGGACATCCATGCAAAGTTTCAGCAAAAAAAAATAGGTTTAGAGGGCTTAAAAATATCTCCCACAAACAACACTAGCTGAAAATCAGCTAAGGGAGAGGGCTGGGTTGATAGAGAAACCCTCCTTCAAGAATTGCGGAGTTCTGCTGGAATTCACTAGAAATCGGCCATTAAACTCATATTACAGTATGGCAGAAAGAAATCAGATCCATAATGAAGTTCCTTTGTAGAAGCATTGAATTTACATAAAGCAAGAGCAAGAATCCTTCAGAAATTATAGCAGTAACACATGGAAAAGTTGCAGAAAGACTTGACAGCATTTTATATGAGGATATTCAGCTGTTGTAGGTTAAGAATCAAATATACTTCTGATAAATGACTGAAACATCATATCCATACCAGATCTGGAAACTACTCAGCCTTCTTAACAAGATCCCCTTGGGGTTTTACCAAAATAATTCATAATAAAGTGTAGATCTAGCTTTTAATACACTAAACTGTAGAAAAATTCAGAGATTTCTGAAGATGGATTTCATTAAATTACATATCAGATCTGAACATGAATAGATCATCAAGCTACTTTACAAATCTTCAAAGTGAGAGGCAAGCCTTAATCACCAGAAAGCTAGTACAATGAGAAATCTAGACAGCAGTAAAACATGTACATGAAAATAACGCAGTTCATGGAAGGGACTACGCAGTAGCTGGAATGAACTGATACAGTAGATAAAAATTGCAGTTCTGAAATCAAAATGAGAATGAGATCCTCTTCCAGGTGGTCACAAGACACCCTCCCTGACAGAAATCTCCTCTAAACAACTAGATCTAGCAGATCTAGTTCACCCACTTGCTGCAACTCACAAGCAGCTGCAAAACCCTCAACGAGACCAGCACTTCTATAGAGATGAAGCTTGGCCTCAATGCCGGATAGTGGAGAGATACATCCCAATCTCTTCCAAAGAGTTACTCCATGGAAGGAGAGAGGATTCCTAAACAGGAAATCCTCTTCCCTTAGGCTAAACAGCCAAGAGAATAGAGTTGCTGCAGCAACTTCTGAAATTCTTCAACAACCTTTGCTTGTTGCCTCTCCTTATTTTTATAACATTAGGGCTTTCCAAAACCCTAAACCACCTTCTTAAACTTATCCTCTTTCACACATGAGATCCTTTTCTAGAAGTACATTGTGCTTGATGGATAAGCTTCCCTCCAATCTGCGCTGTAGGTGGGGCCAAGATTGATCCATTCAAATGAATTTCCCCTTTTCACACTTAGGGGTGTTTAATATAATAGCCCAGATTTATCCCCTTTCACATTGGGCATGTATTTATTCTCAACTTAGGACTTTAATAAACCTCCTTCACATACTTTTATACATAAATAAAGCAAACTGGAAATAAAATGCAATATTCCCATGAGCTGCAAAAATTGGGAATATTACACATTAACACAATGAAAATTACCAATCAATTCAAAATACATATTATAATGTTTCCATAAAAAGAGTCTTATTTATAAGGTAATTAATTCCTCTTCTTTATAAAAATGTCCCATCTTAAAATGTATAAATGATGAAATAAAACATGTACAATATCACTCTCGGTTCTCATAATCACCCTCATTATCTTCTAGCTCGCTTGGCATGGTAACACTAATTTTTATCAAAAATATGTTTTGATCTAGGGTCATGTATCAATACGAACCACCAATCCCTATCCAACACATCTAGGTAAAAAAACACCTGGTTGCAGTGTTTGGGGAAAACATTGGGCTCCTTAGCTTCATCCCACATCTTTCTAGAGTTGATACATATTAGCCTACTATCATGATCTTCCTTTACATTATTCCGATCAAAGGTGTCCCACCACTTGCACCTAAAAATAACACATTGAAAAAAGATAAATCCACTTCAACGATCTCTTGTATCTTTCTGACGTAACCTAACGTCCCTCGTACTAGGTTTTGATCATGGTGGCTAGATCGACTAGATTGATCGAACATGACTTCCACTCCATAGTCTTGACTCATGTGTCCAACATCGACATTTTCTGTGCGAAAATGGTGCCCATGTGCCCACATAGATGGGAACAAATGCACCTATAAAAAAGTTAAAAAATCATAGTGTCATGTGTCTTATAATAACCCAATAGTTAAAATATGAAATATAGATGTAATTACATTTGAAAGGTGCATTATTAATTTTTAAATGTACATAAATATATTATTATCGAGTGGGTGCACCCAATCCCTACGTTTAGCGCATCCTCTTCAGCACGTGGGTAACGACCAGTTGCACCATATTTCTCTCTGACTTGGTTAGCAACCCAACTGTTGGGACATATTTTTGGCATATTTTATTTTAAATGATTGGGATAAGGCAAACTTCTACCATTCAATCATCTGAATTATGTTCTATCACTATCCCATTTCATCCTCTTTTGTTCGTACAATTCGATCCATGGTTGTGTTGCTTTGGAATTGTAAAGAATGAATTTATTAATTTCTTCAATTTATGCATTCGATGATGAAATCAAATATAGTACATATGAGATCAAAATATACATTATATCAAAGTTCAACATGAAAATTTACTCTGTGTAAATTTGAAAAATTATAAGTTTCTTACTCTTTATCAAGCACTTTTTTCCATTCGTTTGGAGTAACTCCCCTTCTCTTTTGTCTTCATCCTTTTCATCATCCAAAATCATCGCACCTGGTCTGTTGTCGATATTCTTGATGTACTCACTAGCATAATAGAAAGAATCATACGATATGTACCCCTCTGTCATAGACCCCTCGGGTTTTACCCTTTGTCGAACAAAACCTTTCAATTTCTTCATGTACCTCTCTAAGAAGAACATCCAACGACAAGAAACCACCCCAACTATTTCAACCTAATCTACTAGGTGGATTAGAAGATGAACCTGCAAGTCCATGAAACTCGTCGGCAGTTCCTTCTCAAACATACAAATAATCTCAACTATCTCTTGACGCCACCATGGAATGCTAGCCACATGAATCTCCTTTGACGTGATCCAACACACAAATGAAAATAATTTAGATATGGAATGCCCTAGGTCTTAGGGGAATTCATGTTTCACACACCCACGCATGAACAAAGGATAATGACACTGAAAAGTTATAAACACATGCAATAATATACAAAATTAGTTATGTTTTATGATCCATGCATGGGATAAAATTTATTAATATAAAAAATAATAAAATCATGGTTTTGACATTATACATACTCTTAGAATATTCAAATGGTGATGCAATTTCAACCCCGAAAAATGGTCATCCACGGTGAAGCAGCGCCGTAGTGAAGACCCGTATGAAGATGGCACCCTCACACCCATTATAACTTCCTTTTCCAAAGAAATATCATCTTTTTCTAAATCCATGGGACATCACCTTCTTTGAAATACCATGAATTAGAGGGACCAACACTTTCCTCTGATCTTGTACTTTCTAATCGTCTTGGCCAATGTTTATTTTTAGTTTTTGAAGTAATAAGATCTTTCCTAACAGCCAATGTGTCACTTTTTTTCGATGATATGTGCCTCCATAAAGAAGATGAAACATTTTTAAATATATGCATGGGATATAATACATGGGTAATCTTAAGATGCTCCCAATATGGGAGGTTATAAAAGATAGATTTCTTTTTCATCCCAATGGGAAATTTCTCAACATAGGTGTCGAATAATTCTAGATCATCGAACATAGGCTCCCCATTTGAATCGAACATTTCTATGAACTCCTTTTTCTCTCTCTCCTATGCTCTAATCCATTCAGCTGGTGTCGTTATTGGATTCCTTTTGGTTCTATCTCATTTACCATTGAGAGCGGATAGTGCTCTTCTGTAAGGGTGTTCTTCTGGGAGGAAAACCCTGGAGCAATCATACAATGGCTTTCATAGCTATTTAGTCCATCTAGCTCTCAGAGAAGGTCCACAAAATTTACATCCAAAATACCCTTTTGTTACAAGACCTACGAGATTATTGTATACAATTTATATGCATGGCACGCTAAAGAATATCATGAAGATTAGAACAATTACAACGAATTAAATAACTAATATGTGAAAGAATATTGTTACATATATAAAAAAATTAATAAAAATGTAATTTACCAGAGCAAACTCCTAAGCCTGGATAATCACGTGTCATGTAAGCACATATGCCATACAACGTAAAAATCCTCTCTGCTACGATGGGTCTTGATACATTGTATACATTTATCCTATCCCGTAATTCCTTCAATTCATCTACCAGTGGTTGTAATTATACGTCCATATTCTTCACTTGTCTTCTACCAGGGACTATGAGAGCTAACATAAGATGTTCATTCTTCATGGACAACCATGGGGGGATATTTTTATTTATTACTACTACAAGCCAAACATAATAGTTGGTGTTCTGGAGGGAATATGGGTTGACACCATCCATGGCTCTGTTGAGTTCTAGACTTCGTACTTCATCCTTGAATTTTTCGGGCCATGTATCCTCTATATGCTTCATGGCTATTGAATCCATTGGGATTCACATAACTCCCAACTCACTTCTGTGTGAAGCATGCCATCCCTGTAACATAGCTAATTATTTGAAAAAAAAGAGCCTTTGAATCCTTGGGATTATAGGCATGTGCCTCACTATCTTAAAAGTAGGACCATGCGATTTACCCTTATTTTTTAATTTATCATACCTGTCATGCCCACATTTCAGACATATCTCTTTGTCTGCATATTCTCCTCTATATAAAATAAATTCATTTGGACATGCATGATATGATATGTACTCAACACCCAACATTTTCAACAATTTCTTTACCTCTTCGCAGCTACCGGGCAAGACATTGTCACTCGGAAGAAACTTATCTTTGAATAACCTGTAGTTGGTGATCATGGAAAATATTAAATGTACATTAATGTTGATATAATTATTAACGTTCATAAAATTGACCATTTTTAATGTTTATTGTGTGATTATATTTATCAAAATATAAGGGAGGAATTTATGGTTATAACTTACCTTAAATTTTTTTAGAAACATGCATTCGACAAGCCAAAATTTACTTTCAAGTTGTATAGTAACCTCTTTGTCCCCAACTAGGTAGAATTTGATTGATCGCCAAGTCCAAAGAGAGGGGTGGTGGAAAAAAATTTAAGGCTTTCAAAAAAGGTGTCAATGATATGAGCATCATCCCCTAGCTAATCATCATTCTAGAATGACTCTAACAACATTGTCTCCATGGCAATCATATTCCTTATTTAATCATCCATACCAACCTCTATTTGATTTCCTCCATTGCTAGCTTGTGAAGAACTATTATTCTTGTAGTCGTTCCTAATTGGTGATTCTGGACGTAGTGGGAATTGAATAGGTGGTTGAGTCAACCATTCTTGGTATCGTTCCTCTCTGGTTATTTCTATTAGTTCAACCTTCTCTCAATTTTTCATTGTCGTGGGGTGCAACGGAAGATGGTAGGTAGGTCGCTCATCATCACTAGAATCCTAATAATTTCAAAAAATATATTTGAACATGATTAGTACAAAATATATGATATCAATTAGTAAGTATGTTGACAGTGTATGATTAATTGGTTTGACGTTGAAATAATTACATTAATATACTAAACAATTATTATTACCATCATTGTCCCAGGATTGTGGCTAGAAGATGCAATATTGTTACAATTGGAAGGGTGAAGCGGCTGTCCATTTTCATCTACCAAATGCGCCTTGTGGTATGCTGCTCCTGATAAGAGCTTCTGGTGTTTTAGAGTTGTTTGAATATTTTGTGCATCTGAACTCGATTCTGAATCTGCATGAACCTGCAAATTTGTATACATTAATTATAAAATTTATTAATCTAATTGACATGGATAAAAAACATAAATTCAGTTAGATAATGAAAATATAAATAAAATCTAAAGTAAATATTACGTCTCGAGATGGATAGGAAGAACTTTGTGATGGACTTTGAGAAATATTATGAAACAAGCTGGATTTTGAAGGATTGTCCATTTCATATAATTATGATATTTTCTCCCTACATTTGAGCAAAATAAACAATAAATTTTTGTGTACACACCTAAAAGTAATTTTGATGCCCTAAAAATGGACTTATTGTTATCGGTGTTAATGTATAGATAACCGCACTTGTGTGTTTTAGTTACTGCGCACTGGTGCGGTGTTATTAATTGATGCACCAGAGCCGAATAGCCGCAAATAAAAAAAGGGTAACTATATTTTTTAAAGTGAAAAAAAAGTGGTAAATTGAAAAATGGGCGGCAAAATATTTTTGAAAATCTAATTTCATAAAAAAATTCCTTAAATAGTAAACACTTTTCATTATTTCATTATTTTTGCAAAAAAATTCAGGGAGAGATTTGCACGAGGCATACCTAGAGGAGCAAGAGAGCACGAGAGCACTGTGGAGTAGTGAAATACTTTCGAACAAAACTATTTAGATAATCAGAATTCCAAACCTCTGGTGATTCAAACCCTGTAACATAGAATTTCAAACCAGGTGATTAAATTTTATTGTTTTTTTACATTTTCTGCAGTATTTTTTACGCAGTAACTAAAAATTTTAAATTTACTGTTCATTTTCAGAAAAATAAATAAATAAATAAATTCCATTTTATGCTAAACCCTTGATTCTTTTTGTTTCTTCCCTTGCTTCTTACTATTTCTGTTATTTTAGAATTATGGCTTCTCATTTTGGATTTATAGGGCTTGTATTGCTATATGTATAGGCCTATGACATCTAACCCACAATATGACTTGCATAGTCGGATCCCATTCCAT
This sequence comes from Pinus albicaulis, assembly GCA_034641835.2. NCBI lineage: Eukaryota > Viridiplantae > Streptophyta > Pinopsida > Pinales > Pinaceae > Pinus > Pinus albicaulis. Next base: position 392,370,526 of record CM076584.1, on the reverse strand, counting down.
GTCGGCCCTTGCGTGAATTTTTTTAATCGGTGTGCCCTGTGTAAACTAGCGCACCGGTGCGATGTTTTAACACAGGGCACCGTGTATGTACTATTTGATAAAAAAAATAAAAAACATTTTTTTTTTTAATTCGTGCGCCATATGTAAAATAGTGCACCAGTGCACTATTTCATTATAGTGCACTATGAATGTATTTGACAAAAAAAAAAAAAAAAAAAATTCTGTGATAATCAGTGCACCGTTTAAAATATAACGCACTGGGTCTCCTTGTTGACAAAGAGAACCGTATGGTGGTCCCCTGTTTCGGCGGTGCGTTTATAAGAATATGCTGCATCGCCTCCTCCACGACATCATGTATGCTAAAAAAAATAACACTAGAGGATTTTTATTAATTTGTTTGTGTTAATCAGTGTGTTGGTTAACAAATAATGCACTAGTGCACCTTGTTGACATAGAGCATTGTACAATGTTTCTACTATTTGGGCGGTGCGTTTATAAGAACACGTCGCACTAACATCGACGCATACATCATTAAAGGCGCACTGGTTTCTTGATATTTTTTTTTCCTGAAAAGTTTATAATTTATTTATAAAATATATTAATGAATGGTATGGTACAGGTTTCATATTGATAAAGAAATGGCTAGCAAGAGATCAAGTAACAAAAATACTGATAGCACATTAAGAAAAGAAAAAAGGCAAGTTCTTTATAAATTCTTTACAAAAATTATTATTATTTAACAATATGTAAGTTTAACTAATATGTATTGTTTACTGTGTATCATGCAAAGCCACAAAATGATGAAGCTCAATAAGATTGTTTCTGATCTAGGACCAGAAGAGCGTAAAAGCTTGATGGAAAAATTGTAAAAGGATGAATTAGGTTAATGAAAAAATACTTTTGATCCAATATGAGTTTATTTTTTAATTTTCATTAATAATATACTTAAAATTATTAGGTAACATGTTTCAAACAATTTATTAATTCATATATGTTTAATATTATAGAGGGACTAACAACTCAGAAAAGGAATGCTGTTCTAAGAAAAGAAAAAAAATAGAACATGCAAATGAAAATGAATTGCTCCTTAGCTCATCTAGGGTGGTGCTGGAGGTTAACGAAAGGGGGAAAAACTTTTACAAAACTTTGAGGGATCTAGTGGAATGAATGTATAGATGTTCTTTCCACTTACAATACAAAAATCAATCCAATGATTCCAAGAACCAAATTTAATCTAAACTACAGGAAGAGTTTCCAAAGAATTGGTCAATGAGATATGTCAGACTTTTAATAGCAAAAATGTACAACAACAAAAAAGAAGGAACAAAATAGTAATATTCCTTTAATTTTTTTTCTAAAATTATATGTATATATGACTAGAAAGCAATAATTTATAAATATCGCTCTTTTATATTTATTTTTCATATATCAGTATAAAAATTAAATAGTTTATTGTGATGTTACATTTTCAGGAAGATTATGAAAATCTAAAAATATGAACGAGCTGATATCAGAAATATGCCAGTAGGAATATCCAAAAAGGTGTACAAGGAGATGGTCAAAGAAATGGACATAATTGCATCGCACGAGGAGCCATATCAACAAAAACGTGTTTCAAATGTAATATGTAATCATTGAATTTTTCAATTAGGTACAATAAATAAACAATTTAGCATTAAATATTAATTTTCAAGTATTTTCTTGTAGAAAAGAAAAGAAAATGGAACCCATTCAGCACATAAAATAAGACGAAAAGGAAGAAAAGGGTTGATATCTAAGTTTGTAAGTAATTGTTACTTCATTATAACAACTTAATTAGATTTCCCTTTTGTATATTTTAAGATGTTTTACAACAACCATCATTGAATGCCTTCAAACAGGTGCTAACATACAAAGAAGAACCATCAGATGAATTGATTGACATTGGTTTAAATATGGGTTGTCAGTATATGTTGGCATATCAGAAATTAATTATGGAATTTGTAAGCATCTATCGATCTTGTTTGACTTAGCTCCGTCTATAATTAAGAGAACAAAAAATCTTTTATATTAAATATATGATTTGTTATGGGGTATAAAACTTGCAGGAAACAAAGTTGGAACTGCACCAACAGATGAAATCTTTGAAAGTTGGCATGAAATTTGGTTTTGAAATAATTTGTATAGTTCATGAGTCAATTGTTGCTATGGTGCGTCATTTATTTTTTATTTACATTGATGTATATTATTTAATATTGAAATTTTCATTATTCTCACCAATGTATATACACTCATTACATTTTATTTTTATGTCTTTAGATGGAAGGTGAGGAAGAAGAAAACAATCAACACCATGAACAAAAAATTCCTCAAAATAACCCAAGTCATGGAAGTAGCTCGAGCAGTGACAACAGTTCAAATGAAGAATGATGATCATTATGTTTGGATATCAAAGCAAGGCGTTGTATTTTTTGAAATATTTGTCTATGAAATCAAACATTTTGTTTAATGTAATGGACATAGTGTCCCAATTGAAAGATAAAGGGATACCAATAACTGTCACGTTTTGTATGAAAAAGAGTGTCTGATATATATATATATATATATATATATATATATATATATATATATATATATATATATATATATATATAATACATTTTAATTTATTCTATTGTGTTCTGCATTGTTGCTGTGAAATGTAACACCACTGATTAAATATATGGATGATTAAATATTATAATGAAGAGATGTGAAATCTAATGATATGATACAACAAATTAATCCAAACATCACATTCAAATGCACTAATAAAAATTTAATTGATATGAATATTGTTATACGATATGTGTCGCCTTTTGATGAATAATGAATTTTAAAAAATCACAATAATTATGATATGATATAACAAATTAATCCAAACATCACATTAAAATGCACTAATAAAAATTTAATTGATATGAATATTGTTATAAGATATGTGTCGACTTTTGATGAATAATAAATTTTTAAAAATCACAATAATTGCACTGTCACGGGTCGATGTTTCTAAAAAATACAAAATGAACACTGGTGTGTGTCATTTAATGTGCACCGGTGCATTTTTATTCTAATGCGCACCGGTGCGTTTCTAAGACCTATGGGAACCGCACAAATACCAATACTAATTACAACTCTCTATGTGTTTGTGCGATACTGTGCACCAGTGCGTTTATGTGAGACTGCTCACTGGTGTGTTTCTATGACCTATGGGCACCACAAAAATACCAATACCAATTAGAAAAATTAGTGTGTTTGTATAATACTATGCACCGGTGTGTTGATACGACCTCTGGGCACATCACAAATCCCAATACCAGTTAGAACAATCAGATCATTTGTGTGATACTACACGCCGATGCGTTTGTATAATACTACACACCGATGTGTTTGTATAATACTACACACATGTGCGTTGATATGACCTATGGGCACCACACAAATCCCAATACCAATTAGAACAACCTTGTGTGTTGTATCACCTATAGTGTGCATGGTGCAGTTGTAGACATTAACGTCCCGGTGCATGCACCTTTGACTGCCCCGGGGCGATTGTCTAAGTGACACGCACTGGGACATTACTAAATGCCTTAGGGAATCCTATATTTGTTTTTAGTCCCGGTGCTTGGTAGGTTAACAGTACCGGTGCATTCACTCTAAAATGCATTGGTGCGTTGACACCTGATTAGCACACCAATGACAAAAAAATTCGTAACAACCTCCAGCCAACCAGTTTTTTTTAGTTGTGTTGAAATTTCGTTAGAAGCTCTGCCAAAACCTCTGTTACCGAAAATAGATGTTGTAGCAAATGTTTTTTTTGACAATTTTGGCCAATTTTATAACACTAAAATCTCCTTTATAACCTCTGCTAGAGGGTCTTTTCCTTGTAGTGTTAACTCCAATCTCAATTGGGTCTTCCTCATAGCTGTTATTCATGAGATATTTTTTGTGAATTATTAGTTATCTGATTGATCACTACATGTAAATTGAATGATATTTAATTTATTGGACCTCTCACTAGTTCTTCCATCAGTTAGAACTACTTAAATTGATTTTAACTCAAATATTTAAGTTAAATAATTACAACTCAAAACAAACTGCAACTGGACCCCCTAAAACTTAGGGAAAACTCTACATGCCTCTAGTTTGACCTTCAACTCGAATTGACTGAGCTAACTAAGTCTTCCTAACTTATTTAAATCATACAAGTTGTCATGTGATGTGGAATTACAATTTCCTTCTAATTTAATTAAGGAAAAATTAAATTAAAATCCCTTTTAATGCCATTTTCAATATTTCTTGTTGCCATTTTCAATATCAATCTTCTACTCTGTCTGATTTTCCACCAGAGCCTTTAATTCTTTAAACCTGTCAAATACTTCAGATTTATTCTTGAGGAAATATATCCATGTATTCCTCAATAAGTCATCTATAAATGAGACAAAATACACAGAATTCCCCAGTGAAGGAGCTGACACAAGTCCGAACACATCCCTATTCACAAGCTCTAATATCCCTTTCTCCCTCTTAGCGCCAGAGGGGAAACTCACATGATTCTGCATCCCATATACATAATGTTCAAAGAATTCGAAATCTAGAAAGAAATTAGACATACATTCTACCATACCATTTCCATCCAATATTCGAAGGCCCTTCTCTCTAATGTGTCCCACTATTTAATTCCACAAAATATTCTTTTCTCTAGAGACTAGAAGATTTTATTCTCCACCTTGAGGAACTAAAAAATTATTACACTAATCAATAACAATAATTCCCAACAACTTATACATAGTTTCGATTTGAACTCCCTGCATCAATACCAGTGCCCCTCAAACCATCTTGCATGTATCTTCCTCGAACAATGTTTTTACACCTTTATCATCCATCTTTCTTACATAAATCAGATTTATGGCCAATGTAGGAATATGCAGAACACCATTAAGTGTTCAAATCCTTCCACCTTACAACTTCGGCTTGAATTTTCTACATCCTATGATTTTAGCCTTCATGTGATTCCCTAGGAATACATCACAACCATCATATTTATCGTACTCGCAGAACCACTCCCTATAGGGAGTGAAGTGAAATGAAGCTCCTAATTAAATCAACCATTCCTCATGATCTACATGTGTACTTGAAAAAGAAGCCAAGTACACATGTCCACCTTCATCTGAGGTGGTTTTCGCCTCTATAGAAGGAGCATCATCAGATTCCTTTCCTTTATTAGGATTTCTAGATCTACAATAATTTTTGTAGTGCCCCTCATTTATGCATTTCCAGCATACCTTTACATATTTTTCTGGAGATTTAGATCTCCCACTTGAGGACTTATTTTTGTTTATGTTATGGGACCATCCTCTCATAGACAAGGCATCTCCATTCTAGCTCTCCATGTTTTTTCGTCTCATCTCATCTGAGAAAAAGGATGAGACTATTTTATCAAAATTCAAGGTAGTTGTATTGTTATTTATTGCAACAACGAGACTATCCACGAATTTGGTAGAGAACACAACAAACTGATGCACTTATCTTTGTTCGAAATTTTAATATTAACTAATAACAACTAGATTACATAATATTAAAGGCATTTTTATGCTCTGTCATTGGGTCTCCATCCTTCATCCTTAGGTTATACAACTTTTTCTACAGGAACATTCTGTTCACCATATAATTATATTGATACAAACTGCCTAACTTGTGCCACAAAGCCTTTGTTGTAGCATCTTCTTGTACATTCAAAAATACTAAATATGAGAGCATAATAATATTGTGCTCTTCACCTTCTGATCTAACTTCACCCAGTCCTCTACTGACATTCTTGTTGGTGTCGTACCTAGACATATAGTGATCCATTTATTTTTATCCACCAACATATCCTACATATTGAGTTTCCACAATTTAAAATTTTTTCCGTTAAATTTCTCGATCTCTATATTTCAATTATTTGTCGTCTTCTTTCACTACAACAATTGATCCCTTAGACCTCCCACTGTAATAGGGTCTATCATAGGCCTGATAAAAACCTCTCAGAAGCAAAGGCATCCCCTTGAAGTCGAAACAACTAAGATACCAAATGTAAATTTAACCCTGTGCAAAAATTACCTACAAACAAATTCTTAAAACAAAAAAATATATATAATGGCAAGAACATATAACAAATATATATAGATATTTTTCCCTGGATCCCAAAATCGGGAATACCATATTGATTTTTCATTATATTCCTTTCAATGTTACTATACATATATAAATTTTAAATCATTCATAAACCCAAATCCACCAATCCTGGATTAGAACATAACCATAGTTCCCTTGACCGAATCTAAAAAATATCATGGGAAGAAAACGATCATGCCCAAAACCATGTGCGAAAAACACCCACAAAACCATGGGTAGGATTTCCCACCACCTTTGGGTCTGCATAAAATACAAATTTAAAACACATACCCAACATTCTCCCTCTTGTTGTTTTCTTTCCACAAAGGGGGGGGCAGGGGGGGGGCATGAGAGCTTAGTCATTGTTCTTGGGATACAATGCCTGTTATTTCTCTACACCAAGAAAACTTCTCAGTGGTCATAGAATTTTTCAATACATTGACAACATTCTTCAAGGTGTCCACCTTTACCACCAACACCTTTATTTCTTCAACCATATCCCTCAAAAAATGATACTAAACATCAATGTGCTTTGTCTTTGAATGATAGGTAGAGTTCTTTGACAAGAAAAAATGCACTTTGGTTATAACAATCTAAGGCTTATAGCTCGTTTTACCAACCCCATACTTTAACACAATATTTGCAACCAAAATGCTTCCTTGTTTGCATGAGTAGATGCCTTGTGTTCAACCTCTATAGTTGAAAGTGCCACTACAAAATATCTCTTTCTCATACAACTGACTACTCCTCTGAATAGGTTAAACACATACCCACTTGTAGATATTATGTGATCTAGATCTCTAACCCAGTCTGCTTCAGCAAATCAAAAGATTTCCATAACTCTATCCAGTCCTAGTCTTCCTTGGTAACATAGACAATAATCACCAGTGCCATGCAAATAACTGAAAACCCACTTCACTGTTTTCCAAAGCTCCTTCCTTGGTTTTGACACAAACCTTCTCAATACTCCCACAACATCTGCAATGTCTGGTCTAGTACATACCATTACATACATTAGGCTACCAACTACACTCACATATGGAACACGTGGCATATCCTCTTGCTCTTCTTATGTCCTGGGACATTGTTTGGCAGATAAATTTAGAGCTACAAGAATAGGAACCTTGACCAGTTTACTATCCTGCATATTAAATCTCTGCAATATTTTCTTGACATACTTTCTCTTGTTTAACCATATATTCCTCTTTTTCCAATCTTGTTTAATTTCCATTCCCAAAATACAGTTTACAACACCAAGATCTTTCATGTCGAATTTGGAGGAAAATTGAGTCTGTTGGGGCTCCTAGAGACAACCTTTGGGTTGAGAGAGATTAGTTCCTAGGACATCTTAGAGTGTTTGAAGGATTTATCATTAAAATACAAAATTTTAAAAATATTATGAATAAAAATTGGTTCAGATATCTCTTCCAAATGAAATTTCAATCATAAGCACACATTAAATGTTCTCTTAGAGGACTTAAAATTTAGGCCTGGTGGTCAACTTGTAGAAACATACAGTTAATTTGGTCGTTATAGTATAGGTCAAATAATAACATAGGGAAGAGAAATTTAATACCGAGGGATGATCTTAGAATCTTGTGCATCAAACTTCAACATAAAAATGATGAAATAGTTAATGTAGAGGGAGTGGAGCACATATTAAGGAAATTAGAACTAATACATCACAAGCATCCTTCATCAAAATTTGAAATAGATGAATCCATAACTTTGAGATTAAATCCAACAACTACGATTACGCACCTTTTGAGAGGAAAGAAACACATATGGAAATAAAAAAAGGAAAGATTACATACTACACATCTCATGAATTTGGAATCACCATAAATTATTTATTAATCCATAAAAAGAGCATACATATGTGGTTCTTCAAACACTTGAAAAATTCATAGTTGAGAGCTTCCCTTGGAACTGAAAATTCGGTACCCTTTAATGCATATCTTAACCATTTTTATAGGGTCTCAAATACGATTACCCCTTATAAAATATTCCTTCTTGATCTTCTCATAACTGCCTACCAACTAAGTTATTCGAGCATGCTACTAGCACAATTTTCTTAATTATTGTATAGCATATTTGATTACATTCTTGAAATAAAATATTAACAATACATCAAATAACATTAGGTGTCGTGATTGACATAGAAAAATATCTTCATTGTTGTCTTGATGGTTCTGGTTGGAGGGACCTAGGATCAATGATTTAGAATTGAGGTAGATTAACCAGTTGATCACACTTATGCCACAGGGTTGGGTTTGGAAAAGGAGAGTGAAAGTAGTAATTATATTATACCTTCAGGTTTCTCAACTCGGTGTGATTTGGATTGTCAACAAACAAAGTTTTCACGACCCAAAGCAGCTGGAAATCCCTCCTCAAAAAATTATCTATAGTTTTCCCTTTGAGGGTGGAAGTCTTCTCGTGAGAAGAGTCATTTTTTCTCTTTTTCGCTACCAATGGTAATTGATACTTCTCCCATGGACTAAGTTCCCTAAGGCATCCAAATATTTGGGAAACCCATATCTCATCCTTCTATTAAAATTCAAATAAAATGAAACCACATATTTTAATAAATCACCTAAAAATTCCTTGGCTTTGGCCCTGGATGCATCTTTCTAAATAATCTTGGAGATTTCCATGATTTCCCCAATCCTATCAACAATATCCATGGTCCTCAGCTCACTAGCTAGTTTTTAATTTATGTACCTGATAATTTTCTTTGTTGTCTTGACATATTTTCCATCGTCCTCTTTGATTAACCTGATGAAATATTCAGTATCTTTGATGGTGATCTTTTGCTTTGCTACTAAGGTGAAGTGCTAACAGATGTTCTTCATTTTAGAGATGATCTCATCCCAGATTAATTTCTTGGCCTTGATTATGGACATGTTCCTTTTTAATATGTCCTTAAACTATGTGATCATGTCATTATAAGCCTTCAAATTGTTGTTGACTTGTTCTGTGTTGCTTCTAGTTGTCTCCAATTGTTTCTCTTTTTGTGTGAGAACATGTTGAGTAATCTCCATACCTTTTTTCACCTTCATAAGATCCTTCTCGAACACCTGTTTCTTGAGTAATACCACCCTATTTTTCCTATCTATTAGCTCCTTGGCCAAGATTTCCTTTTCTCCCTCCACCTGGGCTAGCTCTTTGGGATGTACGTGCACAAATGCAGGCATTTTTAGCTTTTTCCTCAACTCTTGTATTTCATATTGTGAGCTCTAGATGATGGCCTCCACAAAATATTTATCCTCTGGGTTTACACCCATTTTTATAATCAAATATTTCTAACCTTCATTCAACAAATGAAGGGCTCTAGATTTGGAATTTTCTTGTTTCACCTTGATGGCAACCTTTTCTAACATTGTTTTACCCTTATTGACAATCAAGGCACTTTTTCTCAACTCATTGTATAAAATTTCTCCAACCTTCCTATGCCAATTTATTTTTTCCTCCAACGAGATTCTTTCCATGTCTAAAGATAGTTCTATAGTCCTTAATTGTGACCGTGATGGGAGGGACTGTGTTGTAGGGTGATGCAAAGAGAGCTTCAATTTATTTCTCTCTTTCTAGGTCCATGGTAGCTAGTAGCTTGGTATGATAAGGGACTGATTATGAAGGAAGCTACTGTTGCATATCTTCTTTTACCTTTCTGTTCCTTTCCTCCACTAGTTTTCCTCCTTCTACTTTTATTATTGTTATGGATGAACTTCCTAGAGAGCCTAATATTGCCACCTATGTGGAGGTGGAAATTGCAGTTTTTTAAGAATATTCTAAGGATACCTCAAAGCCTGGCTGGTATAGCTTCCTTTTAGTCAGCGAGGTCTCAAACTCTTCCTTAACCTCTTCCTCAATCAACTTAGCCTTCTTGCTATATGAAGACTCCTCTATCTCCGTGTATCTAGCTTCATCGAGGCTTCTATTTTGAGCCCTTTAATTTGGAGATGGTGTTTCAATCTTCGTTTCTATATTAACGGGCCAAGAATAAAAATTAGCCTTCAATTCAAGCATGGGTCTATACTCATGGTCATAAGCAGAAGCATTGATGGATTTTATCCTATTTGATATGATTTCATGGGGGTCATAGTGCCACACATCTCCCATCTCAAAGTTACGCTCCTTCAACATGTCCTCTACCTACTGAAAGGCTTGTCTAGCATTAACCCAAAAAGGACCTACTGTCTTACCCAGCTTGAACATATAGCCCTTCTTGGCAGGGACGAAATGAATTTGGTAAACGTTCAGGATTTTTCTAATTAGTTCTAGGGAAAATATTATCATGGGCATGAAGGTATGTGAGCGGTATGGGGGAATGTCTTACCCATAAACCCTAATCTCGGTGTATTCTTCAAATAAGTACCAATCTCCTACCATTTTATCTTTGTTGAGATGCTGAGTTTATTTTTCCTTGGGAAATATATTAGGAGGTGGAATATTTTTATAATTGTATAGGCAGTAGCCATGTAAGTGGATATGAACTAAGAGAAACCCTCATTATTTTCCTTTTTCTTTAGGGCATTGTCCCAGTCAAAAAATGACTTTATTTGCTTGTGAGAATCCATGACACTCAAGCCCAAGTATTCCAATTTATATACAAGAGTGTACACAAAAATATAAACCAACAAATAATAATATCTAAAGTAATAAGTGGTAGGAAAATGGTTAAACTGGAATTTTATAGATTCGGCTAGAAATGAGGGTATGCCAAGGAAGAGATATGGTTGCATCATTGTGTGAAGGAGCCCTATGGTGGCCTTGCTTACATTAGTTGTTTCTTCTTTTCCAAAAATTAGGGCAATAACAGTCATAATGGGTTGTACTTCCTTTGAAAACATAGAAACAGGGAACCTGTTAGCAATGGGGAGGGATTGATTGGAAAGTGCTAGAATTAGTTGGAGGAAAGTTTGGTGTGCTCTAGCTAAGAGCTCATTGTAAGTTTAAAAGAGAGTAGCTTATGTAAATATTTTAGGGTTTGGAGACTTCAGACACAAGAGGGAAATTTGGATTAGTTTTGCAGTGACTACTAGGATTTTCTCTCCAGACAAGGATGCAAACCAATTCTTCTCTTTGATGTAACTAGCTACGAGCCAAGAGACGTACTTAGGGAAATAGTATATTATGGGGGTGACCTGGTGATACAGTCCCGAATCCACTACCTTGAATGGTTCTTCGCTCCTCAAATACTATACATATAAGTGAAAACATAGATCTGACAGGTGGTAAGAGTAGGAGGGGTGGCATATTTCAGCCTTTGTGTCCATAAAAGGTTCAGTGTGGCTAGAGGGTTTCGTTTCATGGGATTTATGGGTTTCAAGCATCAGATTATTCATTTTAATAATAAATAAAATGATTTAGCAGTGAGGATTTGGATTAAAATTATTTAGCGGTGAGGATTTGGATTATCTTATGAACATACAAATTTGGTCATGTAGATGATAGAGATGCCCTATAATTAGTTGGTAGGTTGCACATATTTGAGCATAGGAGTGCGACAAGGGGACATTGTTGACAAAAAAAAAAATTTAAACTACAAAGGTTAGTGTGGGAAGGTTTTATAAGTGGGGAGAGTGGTGGAGTGATGCATGGATGGGATGATGGTGTGGGGATTTTTGGGAAAGACACATTGAGACACCTAATTGTACGAGAAGTGGATTGGGGGGGGGGGGGCGGCCTTGGCCCCGCAAAAATCATGCTCGCTTTCTGATGTTTATGTTGTGTTAGTGCATGGGTGGAAGGTGTGGTCCTCCTACTCCGGTAGGGTGAATGAACAAGGTTGGGGGTGAGGCTTGACCCCCCTAGAATCAATCCTGACCATTTATTGGCTATTTCTGCTTGCTAAATTTTAATTTCCAGGGACTAGCGTTAGTTTATCTGTCGCACTAGTTTACCCCTCGAAGTGTCTCTTGGGACCTATCAACCTTAGATTTGATGTCACTCCACCCACTAATTTATCATTGATTATATCTCTTCATTCAATACGGGGGTAGAAGCCTTCCGTTAGTCTTTTTATTGTTTGTCCTATTCATTTCACTTTTCTTGTCCCTCCTCTTCATGAATTAAAAACCTCTGAGGGATTTTGGGATTCTGAGCATGACACACATAGATTTTATAAGGAAAAATTTGTCTACGAAATAACTCTCTATGAGGGTCCCATGACTCTATCATTGAAAAAATCCCAAAGACGGAATTTTTTTCCATTGTTGTCGATTGACAAGTCCCTAGTACCTAGTTTCTCGAATATTTTCTAAAATAGAATTGGAAATAGTTACGGGATTGCTGGATTTTGGGATTCAGGGATGACATCATGTTTTTGTTGACCATGTCATGCGTCAACCTGTGACTCATGACACGTGTCACAAGAAAAACACACATTTAGATTCCTAAAAACACTAAATATGACTGCCTCATGATGACATCATCATCCCACATCATCTTTGTGAGCCAATGACATTCTAACACCTATCTCTATCGGGGAAGAGAGAGAAAGTATCCTCAAGGCCTTATTATGCTATGAATTTATTTATTATTCCCACCAAGATACACTTCTAGGGTGTTATGGATGGGTGGACCCCTCCCGCTTAGTGTCATCCCGACACTTCACTTATGTGTTATTCATAAAACTTTATGGGATGTTGTTGTCGAGTGGACCCCATCTGCTTTTCTTCAACTTGACTCTTTTCTTTTGTATCATTGAAGTGTGCTTTCTGGGTGCTCCTTCTGGGGTTCCATTGCCAAGATGAATTCATCCTGATCCTCCTCTTCTGGTGCTCAACTTTTTTCCCTTTTAACATTGCATTGGGGGAATCTGTTAGGGTAAGACCACCGGGTGGGTGCCAACTGTGACCAATAGGATTTTTTTTCCTCTATTATATGTGTTAGTCACGTATACCCATAGTTACAAGTAGATTCTCCATTATTCTTGTTGATAAATTTGACATTTAAACCAACTTCGGATACATGCCAAAGGCTCCTCCACGCGCTTTCAACTCTGTAATACTTTTAATCCCGGCCTTTTCCATTTTTCTGTCTACCCTTCTCTGCACACAAGAATGAATCTCATGCTATATGAAGAAAATTCAAGAAGGGGGATGAGGGGGCACAACATCGGCTCCAACTGGGGATAGTTATTTGGAAGAAAGGCATTGAGAACCTGCAGATTAGTGCCTTGAACTTGGGCATGGAGCCAAATTAATTCATACATAGAAAAGCAAAAAAAAAAATCAGCACTATGGTATTTACAATAGCTCACTAATATTTACAATGGAAGGGAATGAAATTATCTAATGTTGGAAGTAGTGCTTGAGGTACTTCCCATTTACAGGCAGTTCAAATATTTCACCATCATGATTTTATAGTAGAAAGGTATTGTTCCCTTTGGCTTCAACTATCTTGAAAGGTCAAAACCACAGGGGATCAAATTCCCCATGCTTACCTTTGTTTTCTCTCCCGATATCCCATCTAAGCACGAGGTCACCTTGATGGAAAATTCTATCTTTAGCTTTCCTGTCAAAGAGAGCCTTCATCTTATCTTTATATTAGATCATACTTTGAGTTACTAGTCCCCTAATTTCTTGCAATTCCACCAACTAATTTATTCTCCCGGTTAGAGGGTTCGGCTCCTCCTCTACATCCTGTAGGAGTTTGGCCACTAGCATAGCCAATTGGGTAGGAAATACTACAATAGTTTGATATAACAACTCAAATGGGGATCTCCTAGTTTACCTCTTAGTAGTGGCTCTATTAGCCCATAATGAAAACTTAAGTTGAGAGTTCAAGTTCTTTTGATTTTTTTCTATGGTCTTTTTTAGGATTCTTACTAAAGTTTTGTTTGACGATTTTGCTAATCCATTTCCTTGTGGGTAGTAAGCATTGGAATGTCCCAGAAAAATATTATAATCTTGGTAGAAACTGATGAATTTGGCTTATTTAAATGCTTGTGCTTTATCAGTGACAATTTTTTTGGGACAACCAAATATAGCAAGAATGTTCTCCTCCATAAATTTAATAACCACTACATCAATTGAATTCTTGGCAGAGACGGCCTCTACCCACTTGTGAAGTGATTTTTTGCTATGAGTATCCATTTTTATTTCCCATTCGATGATGGATGGATCTCCCAAATAAAATCTACATCTCAATGCTTAAATGGTTCATCCACAAAAACAAGGATCAAAGGGAGGGGTGCTAGCTTCTATTTTTCAGAAAAAATTTGGCACTTTCTACATTCCCTCGCTTGTGGATGTACATCACTGAATAACTTGGGCCAATAGAAACTTTCCTGTTAACACTGGAAGATCGTACAACAGAAGATGACATTAATTAATGTCAAGCCAAAGGATTTACAGGGCTGGAAGACATTACAGGATCCGGAAAGTATTTAAAAATCTTAAAGGTTTAAGGAAAATAAAAGTTGAACTAGTCTTAAATGCTGATTGCGTGCATTATTCTTTGAGAAGAGCACCTTCTGTGTGCCTTTTGGCCCGATAAGCGCATTCATGAGAGTGGAAAAATGTCACTATCTAGGACCACATAAATCAAATGACAAGTTACTCCTTACTTGAAGTCGCCTAAGGACAGCCACCAACGCCTCCTTAAACACTATGTGAGCACACAATGGAATATTTGGAGCACACAAAGGAATCATACCTCTCCCTTAGGTCACCATCCAAAATGTACCAAGGGAGGGAAGGAGGATTTGAAATCCCTTATATAAAGCCACCATGAGATGAATAATGGGTTACCACATTATTATGCTGGCGAGAATTTCCCAAGCAATACTAGCAGTGTGTGAATCGGAGCTATAGACAGAGGGGACTCACTTGTTGGCCATCCAACAAGTTCAGTCCACACAATAGAGAGAGAGAGAGGGAGACTGCATCGAGGCAAGCTTGGAATGAACAAAATCCTTACATCAGGACCTAGAACCATTGTTTAGGGGCCCTTTGGCAAGAGGGTTAAGTGTTCTTCTCTTTACTACCAGCGCTCAATAAGAGGGGCCTAGAGCCACCATTTTCATTATAATTGTGTCGTTTGACTCGTTTAGAGATTTTGTTTATCTATGTTTATTTTAGTTTAGTTTTTATATTACATTTTCATGCTTATTTTTATATATAGTATGCTATGTTACTCCACTTCTTTCTACCTATTACCAATAGTTTAAAGGGGTAAAACACACCCCTTAAACTGGCGTGATTTAGTACATACGTGCACCAAACACACCACAACAGGATTGGCGACTCCACTCCTATTTTATTACCAAGTTTATGTGGTTGTGCATTCTTTTGCAGGAGACCTCTGCCTATGCTGTGTAGTGGAGCTGATAGTCCTATGATCTCTCTTGCAGTCCGTAGATTCACCCTGAGTGATAGACTAAAGAAGAGTAGCTCCTAAATTTTTTTACTTGTAGGAATTTGTGCCTGTTTCTTCCTCACAGATGTGCAGGGCACGCGTTCAGCGCTGACCCACGCACAGGAAGTGCACATGTCTCAGCCTTTTGCGCGCAATTTACAGAATGAGAAATTTCTCCCTAAATTCTATCTTTTTTGCTTGTAAGGTGCTTGGCAGCCCCTAATGCATCTTCCAACACTAGTTGTGGTACCTCGTAGCTTGTTAAAACTCACTTTTAGTTGCTTTTTGTAGGCTTAGTGTCAGTTTTATTTCAAGTTGATTTTTGCAAAATCTTCACATAGCTTAAGTAGGGGGCAAAGTAACTTGCATTCCGAAAAATTTATGTTTTGCAAAATTTGGTACTCAAACCTAGATAACTAGTCCAAGTAAGTGGCCCAAGACCATGCATGCATAGCTAGTTTTCTTGGTTCTAGTGTAAAAGTTTTTATTTTAGTTCAATTTTTGCACTAGGAATTGCGAGAGTAGGATTGAATTGTTTATAGAAGAGCAAGTAATCTCTGCTACCTTTGCACCCTCCGGTGACCCTAGGTAAGCATATGAGTGCTCCATATTCACAATTTTCCATCTCCCTATAGTTATTCACATAGATTAACTTAGAAAAATTGAAAGCATCCCATTATCCGCACATGTTTTCCATTTGAGCCAAGAACAATACAACATAGTTTAAATAGGGGATTTTGTAAAGGATAACGATATTCACGCAATCAAACTATGTGCTTGTCCACTTTATGCTCACACACACTCACCCACTAAGCGAAGCAAAGACACCTAAAACTAGCTTAACCAAACTCACTAAATTCTCCCCACAAGGGCCACAAAAGAATTTATAGCTTAAGTTAGGATCAAGGGGGTAGGCATCCAATAAGCCACCTTGATCATACTTCATATTGAAACATAGAAGTTGTTTATTTATGGAGCTTCAAATCCACCTATCATCCCATGGAAAAGAAAACTCGAGTGCGGCAGAGACCCGTTTCAGAGGGGGTTAGGATTAGGCACAGTGTGTGCGGTATCAATTGGGGCTACCTGACTCGACTGATACTTAGTACTGTTAGCTGACTACCAAGAAGCCCAAGAATCGAATGCTCATGTGGGATGGTGGTTATTAGTGGCCAAAAACTAGGGCAACCTTTACCCTATAGGTGAAGGTGCACGCAAGTGCCAAACCCTCTACCCTTACCTTGGTGGATTCTCTTCGGCTGACTAGGGGCATCACCAACTCTTACGGGACGTTGTGCTAACACTTGCAAGAAATATTCTCAAGGCTCAGTTACTTTTGAGTGTGAGAGGATGCATAGGTCTTCAAGGATTTTGAGTATCATACGCAAACGAACAAAAACCACTTTTTTGACTACTTGATCACATACATTAATTTAAATGGATCTCTATTTTATTTTTCGCTTTGTTTTATGTATGTGACCAGAATTTTTCTTTGATCATAGACTCTATCCTCTCAAATTTTTTGACAAACCTGACAGGTCCCAACAGAACCCCATCGATCCAGGAATCTTTTGGACCTCCCCCAATTACCGAGAGGGGTTCTAGGTCTTTCGTCATTTAGGCGTCAAAGACGAAACACTGCCACTGTCATTGGTTCATCCTTTATTGGGGCAGTCATAGTTGGGAACCTTAGTCAGTCTCCCAACACCACACCACATACCACTCCTCCCACAACCCCTAGGGGGCAAAGGAGTGCATCCCATTTGGGAAGCCAGCTAAATACACAGCAAGGTACGTCGCAGACTAACCCTCCTTCTAACCAGAACTTTGTGTCTTCACACATTGCAATGGTGTCAACCTCTCTGTCACCTTTCTTAGATTCATTGAATCTACCCAATTTAGCCAAGCAAATGAATGACCCCATTACACACGATCCTACATGGCCTGTCATGCCCACGAAGCTCCCTTTAGATATACCAAAGTTTGAAGGAAAGAAATTGGAAGGCCCATGTAATCATGTTATGACCTTTCACTTGTGGTGCTCATCAAATAGTATTATTGAAGACACTATTTGATTGAGAATATTTCAACACACTCTCACTGGAGTGGCCACAAAATGGTACTTGGAGCAACCCTCAGCTTCACATGGAATCTTTAGCACCCTTGCTACCATGTTCCTAACATATTTTTAGTTACCCATTCACCATGATTCTAGAATGGAATCACTGAATCATTTTAGACAAACCCCCGCCATCCACATCTCGGACCATCTCCATGAATGGAGGTGGCGTCAAAGTTTATGTAAAGAAAAATTCCACGACCAGGTTCTCTTAGATTTGTTCTTGAAAAATCTGATGACGGAGATTTCAAAGGATGTGGCACAGTAGAACCCTTCATCCGAAGAGGACATAATCATCAAAGCCCAGAAGCTTGAGCTGATTTATATGTAATCAGGATACATTTATAACATCTTTCCTAATGCCCCGCGCCTGAAAACTTATCAAGAAGTGCCAAGCGCGTCGAACTCTGCAGATGGGCTAATTGGGTCAATGACCTAGGGTTACCTAGGTAGCAGTACTCAAAACCCCGGTTACACATATAGTTGTACCCATAACGTGCCTCAACCTAGTTTTCAAAGTCATCATATGACTCATCAAAATTTGACTAATAGGGCACAAGCGTATCACCAGGGAGGACCTTGTCCTTCGACTAAGGGGAATCAATATGTAGAAATGAAAACTGATGGAAGAAATCCCCCCCAACGGTCAGGTGCAAACTTGGGACCGCATTACGCTCAGTCCCCAGCACACGATCCACCTCTACAAAACAATGCACAAGTGAACTTTGTGCAGCCGTCCCAAAACCAACCACACCAATATAACCAGGAGAACTACTCTCTTAACGTGGTAAAGAAAAAATCCAAAAACAAGCCAAAAGGGAACCCTGGACAGGGGGGCAGCAACTAGCAGCGCTCACTGGGATCCCAGGCTGGAGGTAACTCCAACTGGAATTGGAACCAGGAGCCAAGAAATGCCCGATGGCAGAGAAAAAGGCCACATCTTCAAACAAACCATTCCTATTCGATATGTGGTGATTATGGGCACTATACTCACCACTTTCCTAATCTCCCTAAGCTAAAGAAGCTATAGAGTAACCGAGGATAAGGAGGATCTTCCCAGAAACTAGCCGTGATGCAATAACCTTTCCCCAACCAAGGGACGGTAAGCACTCACCAGCAAAACACAGACAATTATAGGAAAAGCAGGCATGAAATCTACATGACTGGAGAAGAGATGTTTTTTCAAATGCGACATCATAGCTACGACACCCCACCAGATACCAGTACGTCAAGGGAAAGTACCAGTGCACTGACTGCACCTTTGACCATTTCAAAGATGCCTATAGAACCATTACCGAAAAATGGCAAAGGGACCTAATAGGTGAGCAGGAAACTACTCCAAAGTGGCCCATAATTATAGCATTGTGGATGATTTAGCACAATCTCCTGCTATTATGTCAGCTTTGGAAGTACTGCAGTCATGCCCAAAACAACAAAATGCTCTACTTTTCGCATTAGGCCCTATCGACCCTGCCGATACGCGCCTGATGGATTTTGACTTAGACAAAGCCACCCCCCGGCTTCCTTCCATGGTCGCTTTCAAGATACCATTATCGGTGCATAATATCACTATCCATCAATGCATCATAGACGAGGGTGCATCCACATGCATCATGTCAAAAAAAAGTTTGGCAGAAGTTAGGTTCTCCCAAAATAAAACCCTCAGTCATCACGCTTCAAGCATACGACGGTGGTCCCTCAACCCCTATCAACCTCTACCAAAATGTCTCGGTTTGTTTAGCCGGAAAGACGGTCCACATAGACATTGAAGTCTTGGATGCTCACTTGAATTACAATATACTCCTCGGACGGATTTATATGTATGCCATGTTTGCCATAGCCTCCTCCGTCTTCCACATTATGGTGTTCCCCCACAAGGACCACATCATTACTGTAGACCAGCTAACACACAGTGAGAAGCGTCCCTAACCAACACAGATATAATTCTACCCTATGTAGATACAACCTCGGATGGTCTTTCATGGTACCAAGAATATGGCCTTGGCCAATTCAAACTGTCATCCATTCTAGGTTCATTCCTAGGAGATCCTCCTATTATCCCTAAGGCATCACCCGATGTCACAGGAGCTCCGGTATGCATGATGTCCATGTCAAGTGCCGAGGCTAGTCAGGACATGGACTCAAGCAGTAATGACACCAAGGCATCGGCCACAACAACCTCTCTAGCCTACGTTGCCTCCCAAACCATTTTCATCTACCCCCCAACTGGCTTCGTCTCCCAGCAGGTTTTGGCAACACTGGTATTACTCAACATATTATTGGCATTCCCAGTCTGGTATCTCGTTCCTCCTTCTGGGACAGGAGCCACCCACGAGGGTTGAAGCCCCTAAGTCCCGAGGAGCCCTCACCCATCCAAGAAATAGTTGAGACCACTCTTGCAAAGGAAATTCCCATTGCAAAACCGGTGATCACCACTAGGAAAATCGAGAAGAGAGGAAAGAAGATGGTGACCCCTGCCATTCAATGGGAATTACTAGTCTGCGCCATATGTGACGTAATAGTTCATCTTATCCATATATCTCTGAAGTTGGATGAATTAAAACCACTCCTTGGCTCCGAAATAGACATCTCGACAACGCATTCCTGTAAAAAGGAACCTACCACCAAAGGTAAAGGAAAAGAGTTGCATACCAATCACGCATGTGCTCTCTACAACAACTATGGGCACTATACCCACCATTTTCCAGAGATACCACGATATAGGGACGCCTTACATGCGATCGAGCGATCCTATCAAGAGGATCCCTCCATCCAGTCTATTGGCGATGAACCTCGTATCGTCCTATACTTACATGAGGAATGAAGGGTTGTAGAAATACCCCCAGTTATTCCCATTATACGTTGTACACTATGCGATGAACGTGGTCACTTCCTCGAATAGTGCGCAGCCTTGGAGCTCATCCATAGATGGTATCCAATCGAAAGGGTTTACAACGTTGGATTGCGGGCAACAAAATTCACATGTCCATTATGCACCAACAATAACCTTGTAGAGGATTGTCACTACATACCTCAATTCTGTCTAGCCCTTGCTAGCCTTCACTTAGCCATAGTCTACCTTTCCCAAGAAGATGACATGGATGTCGAGTCCACGGGCAGCTCCATGACCCAAGC
This sequence comes from Pinus albicaulis, assembly GCA_034641835.2. Lineage (NCBI taxonomy): Eukaryota > Viridiplantae > Streptophyta > Pinopsida > Pinales > Pinaceae > Pinus > Pinus albicaulis. The sequence goes on along the minus strand of CM076584.1, from coordinate 392,349,735 downwards.
ATATGAGATGAGCGCATCCATCATGTTCTTGAAGGATGAAGAATGGCCCACTAGGAAACCCCTAGTTACCCCCAACCGCTCTTCACAGGGATGAACAACATGTATGTTATGCAAAAATACAGACCATGTAGTTGTCCATTTCCCTGATTTAGCAGCCTTCCGGCGCTGGGTCCCCATCAAACCTCAAACTGAACTCGACGGAACCTTCATATCAAGGATATTTTTCCTTATATGTCAGGGAAATCATTATGAGTGACACTGTACTTATGCCTTGCAAATTCATCCCACCATCGACATGATTAATTCCATAGAGAAGAGACAGGACGAATTCTGGGAATGGCACAAAAAGTACATTTTCGAATCAATGTCCCCACCCCCACAATGGTGTATCAAGAAAGATAAGACAACACACCAAAAAAGTATAACTTTGGCCAAGCCTAGGATAACATGCGGCCTATGTGATATGAACGATCACTGAGTCAACCAATGCAGAGAATTGAAGTCTCTTGCACACAGTTTCTGCATAGTCTCTTCTCTCCCTGATCCGGATTTATGTAGGAACACAACAGAATAAACACATAACCATAAATACAGAGATGCAGCGGAAATAACACTTCATTTCATTAATATCAAAGAACAGAAATTTGCTTACAGATAGAATGGAAATAAAACTAGCTAGGGCGTTGGTAGCTATCTCTGAGAAGAGATGTGGCGGCTACAGGCGTCTGAAATGAGTTATAATGAGGCTCGAGGGCCTATTTATTATTTAGAAACAATGGGAAATCCTAAACAGCCAAAACCCTAACCCTAGGAGATGAAGCGCCAAAACTATGGGCCTCGTTTGGGTAAATTGGTGTTTCAGCTTCCCAGGGGCGTAACTTTGGCATACGATCTCCGTTTGACATGTACCATACCTTGTTAGAAATATATATCCAAGGACTACAAATTTTGAACGAGAAACATCGGTCCATGGACCCATGTTTCTCTTCGTTTTTCCAAAAAACGTTGTTTAGGGCCTCAAAACGGCTCCGGAAGTTCAGGACCCGAAAAACTGCTAAAAATAGTAAGTCGTGCCGAAACTGAAAAACTGAAAGAGAAAGTGGTGGGGCCCCAAGTGGAATAGGTGGGTGACCACCAATATCCACTTGGATCACTCCCTTAGAAAATCCTCTCAAACCAAGAGAATATCAATCGTACTTATTGCAGAATTTGTTCACACTTTTACCATACGTTTAAGTGTGTACATCTCCCTAAGCTGAGAGCGGCACGAGTTACGTTGAGTCTATACTCCACCAAATAGATAGACACACCCAAGCTAGCAATACAGAAATGGAAGAAGAAGACAACCTCTTCTATGCCACACCCTTTTCGAACATCCACATCAGGAACAAGGAGTAGCATAGAATCTCACACTATCTACTCCGTTGGCTCAGTGATACCGTGCACCATCTTCACTGGCCAAAATCACACATCATAGTCATGCCCGCTAATGGAAACATTTAGGCACCTTTGTGGCAGGCACAATTTCCACCTATTGGAAATCAACCATCCTAGCGGGGAACCCAACCTTGCGCTTATACAAAATCCCATTACAGAGATTCTTCCCCCGCCAAACGCCGATGACATAATCCACCATATACGATTTGTATCAGCACATATTGGCGATAGTATTACTACCATCTCCTTGTCCCACGATTTCCATCTAATTCCTGTCACAAAAGATCAAGGTACCTTGTGCTTTTGCATATATTTCCGAAAAATGCCAAATTTGCATGCCGCCACTGAACTCCTCAATGACACCCAACCTCTAGAGCAGCACCTAGTACAACTAGAGCTTATCGATGAAAATCGACGGCAGTCAGTGCAACACAACGAGGCCCACAAGAAAAGGGTAAAACATCATTCAATTTCCACATCACCCCTCGCTCATTCACCGAGGGAGAATTAGTCTTGCGCTACGATGTCACAAAAGAGGCCTTAGGGCCAGGAAAGTTAAAAACCTTATGGAAACAACCCTACATCATTAAACATTGCCTCTGACAGGGGGCATACATCTTGACGAAACTGGAGGGGACTTGCCTCAACAACCCCGTCAACTTCCTTTACCTCAATAAATTCTACCCATAAGGGCCCAGATGGCCCTTCCCCTAGAGTGAAAGTACACAAAAACCCAACCACTCAAAATTTTTGACCCAAAGACTTATTTAAAAGTTCTCAAAGTATCACTATGGATCACCAAAACGAACCCTATTTCGGATTTGCTGATGGAGCATCAAGATGGTCTCAAAATTTATCCGCAGCGGCCTGGGTCATTTACTGCCCTGATCGATCACCACTATGTTCAAATGGTGTGTGTATCGGTTCAGTAATAGAAAATTAGGCAGAATATGACGTCGTCATCGAACTTATGTGCGACACCCTCCATCGGGGAATTCGCCATATGCATGTGTACCTCGATTCCCAGTTAGTAGTATCACAGCTAAACCAAACATTTGAGACAAGAGATACACATCTATTTATAAAATATTTGCGTGCCAAAATATTAAGCAGACAATTTGACTATATCACATTTTCACGTGTACCAAGGAGTCAAAACCAAACAGCTGATCGCATAGCTAAAAATATCCTAAACTGGAATGCATCTCGAATAAACCATCATGCATAAAACCAAAAAAAATCCATCAACATAACAAAATACATAAACTGAAATAGGTGATACATCATGTAGAGCCACAAAAAATATCTCTCTCATATATATATATATATATATATATATATATATATATATATATATATATATATATATATATATATATATATATATATATCTATATACACATACATATATATATGTATATATCAAAATGTGTATATCTGAGTACAAAAAATAGTGTCGCTGGCCCAACTTCCAGCCCAAAGATACAAAATTCGTCAAAAATAAGGGAAGCATCCTCATTACAGGTTCTTTCCTTATGTACAAAACTACTCTAGGGGGGGTGCCCCTTCAAGGGGGGCACTTGGACCCACCACTACTCCCGGTACCACCACCGGAGATGCTGTCGCAATTGCGATCGCCACCCGACATAGAGTGGGCTGATAATCCCTCTTGCGGGCCATCACTGTCTCTAACCAAACCTCCTTGAAGTCATCCATGAAACCTCGAGTAGGCATCCCCTGGTTCAAGTGGTCCACTCAACCCCGGAAGTCCTCAAGAGCAGAAACATGAGGCGTTAGTTCTACAATGCGAGCCTCTACCGCATTAGCATGAGCTCGCTCGGCCACAACCTCTCCAGACACCGAGCTACTACCCTCCCCAGAAGGGCCAGCTCCACCAACAGGACCGCCAACACCACCACCTGGTCCACCTGCATCATCTCCTCCCTGACCACCCTGATGTCGTCATGGAGGATCATGGCCCACCAGCCGAGCCACAGGGTGACCCACCTCACCAACATCTACATAAGAAACCAAAATAATGTCAGTGACACTAGCCAAACACATAAGTACATATATACCCAAACAAGTGCAAAAAACATATAAAACATACCTGCAGGCCCCCAAACATAACTGAAAGGCAGACCCATGTCTGGGTCGCCTTGGAAGTCCATTCCCGCATATAGGTATGGAAAGAACATATGCGGGTTGGCCTCGAACCATGCCTCTATCATGGCATTCCAATAACGTGTTGGATTTGTGTTATATTCTTTCAACGACTAGTCACACACGGGGGGGTCACAGGGGGGATGACATCCCCCCCTGTATGGTGTGCCAGGTGCAGCAGGGGGGTGGCAACCCCCCCCCCCCCCCGGGTTCCGGGGAAGTGTCCAAGGAAAAAAAAATTGGGCCTTATTTTCTTGTGGGCAGACTCGCCCATGGTTTTGTGCATGGGTTTGCACATGGTTTTGGGGCATGATGGTTTTCGGCCCCTGGTATTTTGTAGATATGGTCAAGGGAACTACGGTTATGTTCTAATCTAGGGTTAATGGATTTGGGTTTATTTATGCTTCGGCATGTATATATATGTGTTGTAACACTAAAAGGAATATAATGAAAAATCAAGCTGGTCGTCCCGATTTGGGATCCAGGGGAAAATCTCTGTGTATATATGTTTTATGTTTTATGCTCTCGTTATTGTTTATTTTCTTTTTTCAAGATTCATTTGCAGACAATTTCTGTGCAGGGTTAAAACCTACATTTTGTATCATAGTTGTTTCGACTTCAAGGGGATACCTTTGCTGTTGAGGGGTTTTTTTTGCTCGGGCCTGAGGTAGACCCTCTTCAGTGGGAGATCTGTGGGATCGATTCTTGCGGTGAAAGAAGATGGCGAGCGGCGAGAAGATAGAGATCGAGAAATTTAATGGTCAGATTTTTTAGTTGTGGAAGCTCAAGATGGAGGATCTGTTGGTGGATAAGGACTAGTGGATCGTGGTAGATCCGGGTATTAAACCAACGTCAATTTCAGATGAAGAATGGAAGAAGCTGGATCGGAAGGCAAAGAGCACAATACGGTTGTGTGTCTCAGATTCAGTATTGTTTAATGTATCTGGGGAAGCTATGGTGAAGACCTTGTGGGATAAGCTAGGGACTTTGTACCAATCTAAGTCTCTGGTGAATAAATTGTTCCTACGGAAAAAGCTGTATAACCTGAGGATGAAGGATGGAGACTCGGTGACAGAGCATCTGAATGCTTTCAATACTATGGTAAGTCAGCTGTCATCTATTGATATTAAAATCTCAGATGAAGATACGTGCATTAGTTTTTTGTGTTCTCTACAAGACTCGTGGGACAGTCTGGTTATTGTAATACGTAGCAATACAACTACCTTGAATTTTGATGACATTGTCTCAACCTTGCTGTCGGAAGAAATGAGACAGAGAAATATGGAGGGTCAGAAAGGAGATTCCTTATTTGTATGAGGTAGGTCCCAGAATAGAATCAAGAATAAGGGTTTGAGTGGGAGATCTAAATCTAGAGGGAGATCTGAATCTCCCAAAAAGTTTTTAAAGGTGTGTTGGAAATGCAGAAAGGAAGGGCACTACAAAAAGGACTACAAATCTAAATGTCTTGATAAAGGAAAGGGATCTGATGATGCTCCTTCTGTAGAGGAAAAAACCACCTCGAATGAAGGTGGGGATGTTTATTTGGCTTCTTCTTCAAATACACATGTAGATCATGAGTCATGGTGGATTGATTTGGGTGCATCCTTTAACTTCACTCCCCACAGGGAGTGGTTCTGCGAGTATGAGAAATATGATGGTGGTGATGTCTTCTTAGGGGATGATAGGAAGGCTAGAATTATCGGACGTGGAAAAGTTAAGCTGAAGTTGCAAGGTGGAAGGATTAGAACACTTCCTGGTCTTCTACACATTCCTGCATTGGCCAGAAATTTGATTTCTGTAAGCAAGATAGATGATGGAGGTGCAAAAACACTGTTCGAGAAAGATACTTGTAGATGGTTCAAGGAGCACTGGTATTAATGAGGGGATTTTGATTTCTGTGAACATTGTGTATATGGGAAGAAGAATTGGGTGAGTTTTCCTTCTGGTGCTAAGAGGGAAAACAAGATATTAGAGCTTGTGCACAGTGATGTGTTTGGACCTGTGTCGGTTCCATCACTGGGTAAGTCTGTGTACTATGTTTCATTCATAGTGTTGGGATCCTATGATTTAGCAGATTGGCATACTAAATGACAAGGAAACTTATAAACCAGTCTTTAGAGTTCTAGGATCTAGCCCTCCTAGTCTCATAGAGGGATCTCTCAATTGTTTTGCAAAGATATGACTTGTTTGCTTGTAAAAGGTTGATTTTAGGCTAGTTATTAGGCATGAGTTTGTTTGATTGTTTGGTGGGACATGATGATATAGGAAGCATAGATAGGAAAAGGAAATCTCTAAGTCATTGGGCAATGGAGTCAAGTAGGATTTTGTAACAAGTTTGTAGATGAATTAGGGGTATCAAAGGGAAAATCTAACTTGGCTATTGGATCTACAAAGTTTTCAGGGAAAATGAAATGAACATTAAGGGTTTAGAATGAAAAGTAGAACTAAGGGCAATTAAGAATCCTTAATTATATGTACTCTTCAACAAAGGGACTTAAAGCATCATTTGAACATGAAGAAGTATTTTATAGATAGGGCTAACCATGAATTCTACAGATCACACTTCAACAAATAACAATTTCAAGACAAACTTTCAAAATGAAATCTAACAGTTGAGGAATGCTCTATTTCATCAAATATTTCACTCCCAAGGATAAGAAAACATTGAATATTCACAAATAACTACATACATAGAAGAGGGAACTCCTAAACATCTATGATTACAGCTATAAAGTCCTTCAAAAAAATTATTTGAGCAAGTACAAAGGGTATGATCAAAACATACCTCTTTGGAAGACTTTGGACAATGGTACTTTAAAGGGAGACTTTAGAAACAGTTTTCAAGTGGCATCAAGTAGCAGGGAGAACCATAAATCATTCTTGAGGCCACTGTATTGAACTATTTAGGAAATAAACAAGCAGAAGTATTGAAAAGCAGTCAAACTACTTAATAAAACCTTCAACAGATGAAAACATAAAGACAATGAAGAGTAAATAGGTCTAAGGTGATTCTAGGAGACATTTCTTAGCCTAAACATTTTAGTCTACTGTAAGTAAGAAAATGATGAAAACAGAATGGAAAACAGGAAAAACATCAACAATTTAGAATACTTCACCAACAATGAAGCTCAGGGATCCAATGATAGAGCTTTCTCCATCCACAAACAGGTCAAAACATCCACAGGTTCCAGAACATCAAATTTCTTTCAACTTTAGCAAAAATATATATTAATTAAAAGAGTTATCAAATGCCCACCCTTTCCAATGAGTTCCAGTGCAGTATTTATGCTGCAAATGAGGAGGTGGAACCATTTAGGGTTTAAAATGTTATAAATGACATAGTAAATGAACTCCTATCCTTAAAAACCATGCAAGGCATAAGGTAGGAATGTCTCTCAACTACTTCTCTGTGTAATAAATCTGTCTTTACTTCCTGAGGATGAAATAGTTGAAAATATTAACTTTGGGGCCTTTTTTCTATTTCTACAATAACTGTCTGACAGTTTATAATATCTTCTTTAGTGTAATAACTGTTTATTTGTCTTTTGAGGCATAAAGTAAGTGAAAGGTGTCACTTTTGATTTATTAAGTGAATAACTGCTCCTTTGATGTATCTGAGGCTATCTTTAAGCCTATTTTGCCTTGATTTTGTCATAAAACTGTGTTTTAAGGCCTTTTTGCCTTGATCTACTTTTTAATTAATCTTCTTTGCTATCTTCTGATTTATCACTTTTTAAATCATTTGTTCTATTCCTTTATCTCCTTCTGGACCTTTTAAACTTCTTTCACCTGTCTTTAACTGTGTTTTTCTTCCTTAATCTTCCTTTAAGCCTTTAATCTCTGTTTCTTTGGCCTTTCTTCTTACTTCACTGATTCTTCTTTGTTCTGTCGTGTGCAGGTGGCTTTTTAGTGCATTCAAGGGTTTGATGGTATAAAAAGTTCTCATAAAGCACTGATCAAACCACGAAATGAAACCTAATATCCCCTTTCTTCGTTATTTGGCCTTTGTTTGGACCATGAAGGTCATCACCTTCTAGCCTTGTCCTTTTATGAACTGTGGGAGGGCTTTCGGCCCCAAAACCGCATAGAATCTGCAACAAACCACAAAATATGTTATAAAATCTTGCGTGAGGGATTAAAACTGGTTTACAGAGGTTAATGGAGTGGCGGAGGAGTAGTGGAGAAATGTTGCAGAGGAATGAAATGGAGAAAACTGTGAAAAAGAGGGTTTAAAATGACTTTGGCATGAAAAATGGGAAAAAGTGGTTTTGGAAAACCATCAGCGATTTTCGCACGGCATCCATGCGGTAAACGATTTTTCCTAGAGGGAACGCGATCCAATCATTTCATGACACGCGTCCCTCAGAAAACCGGCGGTTTCGCATGGAAATGAGGTGTTAAACCTCAGGAGGCAAATGCACGCGATATCGTTTATAGACCTTCAGATCTGGGAGCTCCAAATATACGGTGGACGATGCACGCGTTAGAGGAAGGTGAAAGGTGGAAGGGGATAGTGGAAGCCAGGTGGCAGCTAGATATTGGATGGGCGGCTCCGTGGGTGGAAGGTGGGCCATATGGTGACGTGGGCTATTTGTCGTGGAGCGGCAGATGACCGTTAGATCACGTAGATCGACAATGTAGATCGATTTACGGGGATGAATAAGTTTGATGATTGGGGGAAAAGACTGAATGGGAGAGGGGATAAGAGCCATTGGATCATGGGTGATCGACGATGGAGATCGATTGAGTAATATATAGCGCGGAGGAAACGGAAGGCAAGAGAAGGGCTGGAGGAAAGGTGAGGAAAGGTAGGGTGAGTTAGCGCCCTAGGATCAAATAGATCAACGCCTCAGATTAATGTAGGTTTTGATAAGTGTGATGGGGAGAAAACAAAGAAAAAACATGTTTTTCTATAGGTGCGTGGGGTAAAAATAGAAGATAAGGGAAGGGGGGCTAGGGATAAGGTAGAAGTGCGGTCATGTGGAGGAGTAGGGAACCAGGTCCAGAGGAAAAAAGGGGCTAGGGGGCTAAGAATTAGCCCATGGTCAAGCCCTCAGGTCATATGGCAGAGGGGGCTAAATATTTTAAGCCCTCGGGGGCTTAAACCCTTAATTATTAAAAAACTACTTTTTAGGCCAAAAACGGGGTTTTTTAGGCCAATTTAGAAGTTCCGATAGGTGAAAAGGGATGTTTTAAGCCAAAACAAAGTGAATTTAATGGTTTAAAAATGGTTTTCGAACCATATAAAAGAGTTATGATGGTTTGGAGGTATTTTTCAAAAGAAATGAAGAGTTGATAAAGGAAAAAAGGGCTATTTTCAGAGGGAAATGGACTAATAAAAACAGGGATAAATAGCCTAAAATGAGCTTTCTTATTTGAAACAATAGAATAACCTTTTTAGGAGACATAGATGAATATTTTGGTGAACTGACAGACTCAGAATGATGAAGGCAGTGAGATTTCTAGAACTCATAATGCTTCTTTGAAATATTATTTCTAGAAATCTAGGATTGGCAATTTAGTCATCTTTGGATATCATCATAATTATGGATGGCTAACACATAGATGACTTCTCAAAGAATACATGGATATATTTCTTGAGGAAGAAATCTGAAGTCTTTGACAGATTTAAAGAATTTAAGGCTTTGGTGGAAAACCACATAGAGAAGAAGATACAGGTGCTGAGGGCAGATAATGGTGGGGAGTTCTGCAAGAAGGAATTTGAAGAGTTTTGTAAGAAGTGTGGTATAGCACGATATAAGACTACTCCATAAACACCTTAGAAAAATGGAGTTGCAGAAATAATGAACAGAACGTTGATGGAAAAGGAAAGAAGCATGCTCAGTGGTACCGAGTTAGGACAAGAATTATGGGCAGAGGCAGTGGAGACTGCATGTTACTTGGTTAACAAATCACCTTCATCAGCGTTGGAGGATAATACTCCACATGAGGTATGGACTGATAAGAAACCCTCTCTTTCACATCTGAGGGTATTTGGATGTGATGCATATGTACATGTTCCAAAGGATAAAAGGACCAAGTTGGATAATAAATTTGAAAGGTGCATCTTTATTGGGTATAAGGATGGTTTAAAGGGTTACAAGCTTTGGAACCAGGAAACAAGGAAGGTTGTGTACAACCGAGATGTGGTGTTTAGAGAGGTGAAATATGTTGTTAAACATGAGGTCCTACCAAAGGAACCTGAGAAGATAGAGTTTGAGCTAAAGGAGGATGAATCAGACTCTACAACAGAAGAAGACTCAGAAGAGGAAGAGCCACAAACTCCAGCTGTGAGAAAATCAATTTGGGAAAGAAGACAACAAAAAAGGTATAGTCCATCTGATTTTTGTTCAAATTTTGCTTTAACTATAACTGATGATGATCCCAGAACCATCAGGGAGGCAATAGATTCAGAGGATGGAAAACTCTGGAAGGAGGCCATGGTTGATGACATGGCATCCTTGCATAAAAATGAGGCATGGGATCTAGTGGAGTTGTCGGCTGGAAAGAAGCCCATCGGGAGAAAATGGGTGTTTAAGAAGAATATGAATGTAGAAGGTAAGGTGGAAAAATACAAAGCTCGATTGGTGGAAAAAGGTTATTCCCAGGTGCTGGGAATTGATTTTGGTGATATTTTTTCTCCTGTTGCCAAAGTTACTTCTATTAGATTACTTTAATCTATTGTTGCTGCATTTGATTTTGAGGTAGAACAGATGGATGTGAAGACAACGTTTCTTCACGGGGATCTGGAAGAGGAGATATACATGAAACAACCTGAAGGCTTTATGGTGAAGAGGAAGAAAGAACTGGTATGCAGGTTAAAGAAGTCTTTGTATGGGTTAAAACAATCACCAAGGATGTGGTATCAGAAATTTGATACCTATATACAGGGACTTGGCTTCACCAGAAGCAAGGAGGATTACTGTGTTTATTTTAAATTAATTTTTGACCATGTTATTTATTTGGTCTTGTATGTGGATGATATGTTGTTGATTGGAAATGAGAAGAAAAAAAATCCAAGATTTGAAGACCCAACTGTTCTCCAAATTCAACATGAAGGATCTTGGTGTTGCAAACTATATTTTGGGCATGGAAATTAAGAGAGATTGGGAAAAGAGGAAGCTTTGGTTAACCAGAGGAATTATGTCGAGACTATATTGCATAGGTTCAATATGCAGGATAGTAAATCAGTGAATGCTCCAATTCCTGTAGGTCTAAAGCTGTCTGTTGAACAGTGTCCCAAGACACAAGAAGAAGAGGAGGATATGTCCCGTGTTCCATATGCAAGTGCAGTGGGTAGCCTGATGTATGCAATGGTTTGCACTAGACCAAACATTGCACATGTAGTGGGAGTATTGAGCAGGTTTATGTCAAACCCAGGGAAGGAGCATTGGACAACAGTGAAGCGGGTTTTTAGATATTTGCGTGGCGCTAGTGATTATGGCTTGTGCTACCAGGGAAGAACAAGATTGGAAAGAGTGTTGAACATTTTTGGTTTTGTTGATGTAGACTGGGCTGGAGATTTGGACCAAAGAAGATCTACAAGTGGGTATCTGTTTAGCCTATTTGGAGGTGCAGTCAGTTGGATGAGTAAAAGATAGTTTGTAGTGGCTTTTTCAACTATAGAGGTAGAATACATGGCAACCATTCATGCAAGCAAGGAAGCAGTTTGGTTGTAGCGATTGTGTTCAAGTATGGGTTTGGTGCAGCAAGCTATAAGGATAGACTGTGATAGCCAAAGTGGAATTTTCTTGGCTAAGAACCTTGCTTATCATTCAAAGACAAAGCACATTGATGTTCAATATCACTTTGTAGGATATATGGTTGAGAAATGGTGTTGCTGGTAAAGGTGGACACTTTGAAGAATGTTGCAGATGCATTGACAAAGTCTGTGAGCACTCAGAAGTTCTATTGGTGTAGAGAAACAATGGGTGTTGCAAAGTTGGGCTAATGACTCAGCTCTCTTATGGCCCCCTGCGAAAAGAAAACAACAAATGGGAGAATGTTGGGTTTGTGTTATATTCTTTCCACAACTAGTCACACGTGGGGGGGTCACAGGGGGGGAAATGGCCCCCCTGTACGTTGCATTGGGCGCAGTAGGGGGGTCATAGGGGGGGCAGCAGCGCCCCGGGAAATTTTTTTTGGGCCTTGTTTTCCGGTGGGCAAACCTGCCCATGGTTTTGTGCATGTGTTTTCACATGGTTTTGGGGCATGATGGTTTTCGACCGCTGGTATTTTGTAGATCTGATCAAGGGAACTACGGTTATGTTCTAATCCAAGGTTAATGGATTGGGGTTTATGTATGCTTTGGCATGTATAGATATGTGTTGTAACACTAAAAGGAATATAATGAAAAATCAAGCTGGTCGTCCCGATTTGGGATCCAGGGGAAAATCTCTGTGTATATCTTTTTTATGTTTTATGCTCTCGCTATTATTTATTTTATTTTTTTAAGATTCATTTGCAGATAATTTCTATACAAGGTTAAAACCTACTTAACGCCCCACCATGCCACCACCTCCTTGCGGCATCACCGGAGCCCACCTCCTCATATGTGGCTCTCGTGGCCCCCCAATAGGCACCGCCACTATTGGCCTCAACAACACCACCCTCTCTTACATGATGCTGCACAAGATGTTTGCATACGCAAATGACTTAGATCCATGTTGGGACTTATTCAAATACAACACCATCCTGTCAAAAAAAAGTGGGTGAAGTCGAAAAAATGACTGGACCTCAGTTGGCGTAGAACTCCAACCTGCGGGCCAGACGCCCGATGTGGAGCAAACAACCCCGCCAATCGTACGATCACTACCTCTGCCACATCTGTAACTAAAGCAATGTTGATGCAACCCTTTGTAAGAGGTGCCCCACCACAATGCCGCCTCCAGAATCTATCCAAGTCCAATCTCCCTGTAGGGAGTGGATACCTCAACGCCTCACCCTGAGGCACTGAACTCAGTCACAAAATATATATCTGTCTCAGGATGGATGATCAGGTTCATACCATGCAACACAAAAATGTTGCGCCAGTGCTGAATAATATACTGTAGTAATCGGTCCCGTGACCAAAGGAACTCATTCTCAGCAAACTTCAGAAGGCCCCATAATGCCAACTGATGACGCGCCCCAGCATCAACAATTAAAGCAGTTTGGATCTCGGTCCAGTCCCGCTCCCTCCCCACTAACCTATCATCAACACAGGCACCCATCAGTACAGAGAAAAAACACAAAAAGAAGCAAAAAACCAAATAATTTTTCACCTCGGCCTTTGCGCGCCTTTCCCTCAGACAGGTGTGCTTAGCATGCGCCCATATTTTACATAGGCATGCCTATGGCGTGCTAAAATTTGGGAACAAGGCGCCCTCGCGCGCCTGTCCCTCAAATTTGCACGCAAAGAAGACACGCTTTTTCCTAGATCACCCACAAAATCTAGGGAAAAATTCACCCAGAATCCATACAAACCCAGTCTATATGGACCCCAGCACCATCAAACTGTAAAAAATTAAAATGCAGGATCTCATGGAAGTTACCTGGGCATAGTATTGCTAGTCCCTGGTACACGAGTTGACTGCAACAGCAAGAAATTCTATGCAAATTCCTCTGACCTTTCAAAACTCAGCAAGTACAAACTAATCAAATAAGGGCCATATTCACCTATTTATCGCCCTTTTCAAAAACTTCAGAGGACCATAATGAGAGATCAGAAGGTCCATTCTGTGAATCGTAAGTTGCACCATCATCAGTACTCCATGATGAACAGAAGCGATGCCACACATTCACATTCCAGAAAAAATAAATTTTCAGCGTCGGCAGGTATGCCCTCTCTCATCTTCCTCTTTAAAGTTCATGCCTTTCAATAATATTTGATGAAAATAATATGACTTGAGGTAGTTGTTTTTGCAAGAAAAGCCCACAAACCATCCACAACGTTATCTCCTGAAAGTTCCAGGGCAGGTATCATTCTACCCCCAGCATGATAGAGTCCCAGAGAACTTTGCATATCCTGACATCATTTCTCCATCAGAAATAAACCATAGGGTCCCCATATCCAATCATGTTTATCCTCACCTGACCTTGCACATGATAAACATCTGCGTTGGTTGGTAGAGCCTCCCCTCCATGGTGCCTGTCACCCACAATAGACCATATATCACAACATAAGTGATGTCATGGCCATACCACTTCAGTCCGGGAAGCACCCCATGCCTATCCATTCATCATGCATAAGGTAAATTTTACCATACAAGCTAAACCCCCCTTCCTGGGCGACCCGGTTGTACAAGAAGATCAAAAGCACACCACCGCGCCTCGCATTTGGCCCACCATACCTCCACCAGCATAATCCCATCTGTGATACTTCTTCATCCGCCTCATCAACCCCGCACATGAGACCAACCAATGGGACCCCCACCCCCAACAAAACACCTTCCTCACAACATCAATGAGCGAACACTTTCATGTTTTGGGGTACCCATCTCTATGTTTTGTACAAACCAACCCCATTATTTTATTCTTTTGGTAAGTGTACAAAGACTGCAAATGGTGCACTTCGTCCCCTCACCCTCGCATTTCATCTTTTCTCCCATGGCAGTAGTCCCTAAACACCCTTGGTCGGAGTATTTCACCCCCCACCCACAAACCACCATGAAATTCATTGTCGGTTTACACCCGCCCTAGAAGTCCTACCGACTCTAGGGATTTTCCCCTTCAAAAATAACTATGACTGCCACCAAGCTGCTTAAGTATACTCCGACCTTGGATCACTAAATCCCCATCATCAGTTTTCAGTCACCCCTCGCCAACATGCCTATGTTAAACCCACCACATCCAGGCCCTTGATCCCTCACATCGGTGACCCCTCATTTGGTTGAGGCTTCCTTTTTGTCGACTTCAACACCCATATTCCAAAAAGGAAGCGGTACCTTGGATCACCCCTCTCCATACAAAGGGGCATCCTCGGGTGGCACTGTGGGAGACATCATTGTCCACAGATGTCATCGATCCTCTTGAAATTCAACTACGAAAAAAGCTTTCATGTCAATATGATATCGTACCTTACAACCATTGCACTTTGATCAGATCCATCGAAGAATCGTGCCTCCATAAGCGTCTCTCTCAACAATGCTTACACGGGAAGGTCCTAACCAGCACCTATGCGTACATTGCGCAGCTATATGCCATACCAAGTTTATACATCTGGGTACCATATTCCACCTATCTTCAACTAAAAAGCACCCCTAAGGGCATCAACAGTCGTCATCAACAATTTCCAGCATCACTACCATAGTAGTGACATAGAAAAAACATATATCTGTCAATTTTGTTTAACTAGCCAAAGCATCACGAGCATGGGACATGCCCGCCTCATTGAAATTTTGTAAATATATTGTAAATTGTATTTGCTTGCAGGGATCCCTTAGACTTGGTCATTCTTGGAAATGGTGCTGAGTGTGTTCAAAACCAAGGCTTCACGCAGATCTCTCTCTCTCTCTCTCTACGCACGATACAAAAAATAAACTATAATTTATTTCGGCTATACAGTCCTTCCTAGACCTCACACATTAGGGGGCAACTGTTAACACTGGAAAATCGTACAGCAAAATATGACATTAATTAATGTCAAGCCAAAGGATTTATAGGGCTGGAAGACATTACAGGATCCAGAAAGTATTTAAAAATCTCAAAGGTTTAAGGAAAATCAAAGTTGAACTAATCTTAAATGTTGATTGTGTGCATTATCCTTCGAGAAGAGTGCCTTCTGCGCGCCTTTTGGCCTGATAAGCGCACATTCCTGAGAGTGGAAAAATTTCATTATCCGGGACCACATAAAGCAAAGGACAAGTTACTCCTTACTTGAAGCCACCTAAGGACAGCCACCAACACCTCCTTAGACACTATGTGAGCACACAATGGAATATTTGGAGCACACAAAGGAATCATACCTCTCCCTTGGATCACCATCCACAATGTACCAAGGGAGGGAAGGAGGATTTGAAATCCCCTATATAAAGCCACCATGAGATGAAGAATGGGTGATCACATTGTTATGCTGGCCAAAATTTCCCAAGCAATACCAACAGTGTGTGACCCAGAGCTACAGACATAGGGGACTCACTTGTTGGCCATTCAACAAGCTCAATCCACATAGTGGAGAGAGAGAGGGATACTGCACCGAGGCAAGCTTGGAATGAACAACATCCTTGCATTGATACCTAGAACCATTGTCTAGGGGTCCTTTGGCAAGAGGGTTAAGTATTCTTATCCTTACTACCAGCACTCAATAAGAGGGGCCTAGAGCCATCGTTTTCATTATTGTGTCGTTTGACTCATTTAGAGCTTCTATTTATTTATGCTTAGTTTAGTTTAGTTTTTAGATTACATTTGCATGCTTATTTTTATATATATTATACGCAGTTACTCCACTTCTTTCTGCCTATTACCAATATTTTAAAGGGGTTAACCACACCCCTTAAACTGGTGTGATTTCGTACATACGTGCACCAAACACACCACAACATTGCCTTTAGAATTTTATGGGCTGTGACTTTACCACTATAGCGTCCTCCAAAAACACAGTTATGAAACTCATCTATTACCTTAGGAGTTTCTTCTTCCGCCAAACATAACAGTAAGACTCCCACAGGGTCCTTCCAATACAACTGATTATTGGAAATGACAAACTTTTGTGCCTGTATCATTATAACTCTGTATTTTATTTTTTCAAATTTAGGTGGGCATTCCATAAACAACAAATTTATACCACTTCGAGGCCAAGTATTTCATTTGAATTTTCTGTGTTTCCTTGTTTATATCTTCTTGTTCTCATTTTTCTTTGCTTCTCCCTTATCAACTACCATGTTTATACCTAGATTTGACACTTTTCTTATGACAAAATTTTGGCCAATCCCTTCCCCTTGATCAATTTGGTAGGCTCGATATCCATGTCATACTATTGTATCTTGGAAATCCATTTTCCTCTCTTTCCTTTGTTGTCTCCTTTTGTGAGGGTGTCTTTCACAGTAGCTGTAGGGACATAAGAAATTATTATGGGATGTAGAATGTAAATTCAGAAATTTTTTAAGGCTTTGACCAGGGCTTAGGCCTGCTTTTCCAGAATGTTATATTTCAGTTTTTTATCCCTTAACACCTAATTGAAAAATGAAATCGACTTCTCCTTCCCTTCATCATTTTTTTACCGTAGGACAGTTTCTACTACATTAGGAGATGCAAAAGACAAAATGAGGAATGGTCTTTGATAATCAGGACTAGCTAAGACTGGGGAATCTGCAAAGGTCCTTTTGATCCAGGAGAATGATTCTATGGCTTCAGCAGTCCACTTGAATTCCCTTTCTTTCTTCAGCATATCATTGATATCTTTTACAATCTCAACATAATTTGGTAAAAACCTTCTCAGGAAATTTATTCTGACTAAGAAACTTTGTATCTCCTTTTTGTTACTTGGTAATGGGATACATTTGATAACCTCCACTGTTATGAAACCAACTCCAAAAATAGAATAAAAGAGATATCAACGCCTTATAATTCAACCACTTCGAGGGGGAAAGCTCCTTTACATCTAATAAATGAACAATTCTTGGATGATACAAATGAAAAAACCTCCTTCTATATATAGGAGTCCATGGGGTCACAATATAATCCTAGCTGACCTAAAAATAATAATGTAAGGGCACAATAATAAAAATATTGGGGTTATATGGGTACAACAATAACAATAAGGGGGCTACACTAATAAAAATAAGGGACTAAATTAGTAATATAGGGACCTAACATGCCCCTCTCCTTCAAAAAATTGTTGTCCTCAATGTTTGAGTAGCTCTGGGTGCTTTTATATAAAATTCTCATCCTCCCATATAGAATATTCAGTGGGTAAGTTCTTCCACTTGATGAGATACTTTGAAATTGATCGATTTCGTAGCTGTTGAGTTCTTGTTTTTGTGACTGCTTTAGGTTCCAATATGATTTTTCCTTCCTCATCAAGTTCTAGCAATATTGTTTGAACTGGAATTTTTTCACCTATAACCTTCTTTAAGCATGAAACATGGAAAATTGTATGCACTCGCAAAGAAGCAGGAAGCTCCAATTTGTATGCCATAGTACCAATATTTTGCAACACCTTGTAAGGACCATATTACTTTGAAAATAATTTATTATCCTTCTTAGCTTGCTTGAGGGACATTTGTTTATATGGTTGTAGCCGTAAAATACCCAGTCTCCTACATCAAAACTTCTCTCGCTGCGATGTTGATCTGCTTGTTGTTTCATTCAATTTTGTGCCAAATTTACGTTATCGTCTAAGAGTTTGAGAACTTCTTGTTGATGCTCGATGTGATCTTCCACTGCTTGAACCTTAGAATTTTCTCTTAAATATGATGTGATGGACGGTGGATGATATCCACAAAGTGCCATAAATGGGGTCATTTTTGCTGCAGTATGGAAGGAAGTTTTATACCACCATTCAGCGAGAGGTAACCACTTGACTCATTGTGTTCGTTTATCAGATACAAAACAATGAAAATATACTTCCAAAAATTTATTCACTATCTCAGTTTGACCATCGAAATGAGGATGATAAGATGAGCTATGAGCCATTTGAGTACCCAAACAAGAAAATAACTTCGTCCAAAAATTTCCAGTAAAAATGGGATCTCTATCGCTCACAATAATCTTTGGGTTTCCATGTAGCTTTTGAATTGTGTCCATAAATGTAGTAGAAACTGTACTTACTTTAAATTGATGAGATAATGCACAAAAGTGTGCATACTTTCTAAGTATATCAACTACAACCATGATGACACCCTTTAATTCGGACTTAGGTAAACATGTGATAAAATCCATTGAAATCTCCTCCCAATGTTGACTTGGAATGGATATAGGTTGTAGAAGAACCAAGGTCTTAATTTTCTCAACTTTATTTTGCTGGAAAACCAAACATTCCACCACAAAATTTTGAATATCAGATTTAATGCCATCCCAAAAAAAAATCTTTCTTCACCCTGTGGTAAGTTTTTAAAAATCTTGAGTGTCCTCCTAAAGGAGAAGTGTGCAATTCCAAAAGAATATTTTGTTTTAGTAAGCGATATTTGTACCATAAGGAATCATTTTTCCAACTAAATGTATCATATGTACTAGGATCTTGCTACAACTTTTGAATGAGTTTCCACACTTCTTCGTCCTTCTTCCATTCATCCCTTGCTTCGGTTATCCAATCTGGTTGGATAATAGAAATGGCACAAAGAAATGCTTCCACCTCTTCATTCTTTCTTGAGAGTGCATCTACAACCACATTTAGCTTCCCTTTTTTGTAGATGATTTCAAAGACATAACCCAACATCTTTGTGACCCATTTTTGCTGCTCTTCTGAAGATAGTCTTTGTTCCAAAAAGTGTTTAAGACTATCATGATAAGTTTTTACCTTGAATTTCCTTCCCATTAGGTAAGGTCATCATTTCTTTAGTGGATGTAGTATTGCTAACATTTCCTTCTCATAAATAGCTTTCTATAAATAATTTAAATTGATTGGACAACTTTGAAAAGAAATGGGTCTTCCTTCTTGCATTAAAACAACACCAATTCCATTTCCTAAGGCATCACATTCCATAATAAAGGTTTTTGTGAAGTCTGGTGTAGCTAAGACCGGTGCTAGGCACATTTCCTCTGTAAGATGTTCAAAGGCCTTCGTTGCTTCAAGAGTCCATGAAAATGCATCTTTCTTCAATAATGTTGGTAGAGGTGCTGCTATTCTCCCATAATTCTTAACAAACTTGTGATAATACCCTGTTAACCCAAGAAATCCTTGCAACTCCTTTATGGCTGCGAGAACTTTCCATTCCTTAATGGATTTAATTTTGTTAGGGTCTACCTTAACACCCTAGTGAGATACAATATGACCCAGATATTCCACCTCTTGTACTCCAAAGAAACATTTGGATTTTTTTGCATATAATTGCTACTCCTGCAATAGTTTCAGCACCCTGTCAAAATGTTGAATATGATCCTTCCAAGACCCATTGTAGATTAGTATATCATCAAAAATACTAACACAAATTTTATAATGAAGGGTTTGAAAATGGAATTCATCAACCCTTGAAATGTAGAAGGTGCATTGGTAAGGCCAAAAGGCGTGAACAAAAATTCATAATTACCCTAATGAGTTCGAAATGTTGTTTTCGTAATATCTTCACTCTTCATTCTAATTTGATGATATCCTGAACGAATATCCAACTTGGTAAAATAAATTTCTCCATGTAATTCATCCAATAATTCATCAATCATAGGAATGGGAAATTTATTTTTAATAGTGAGCTTATTGAGCTCCCTATAATCTAGACACATGTGCCATTATCCATCCTTCTTGTGCACCAATACTGCTAGAGTAGATAAAGAAATTTGACTAGGTTGAATTGTACCATCCTCTAATATTTCTGCAATCATATGTTCAATTTCACTCTTTTGGACATAAGGATATCTATAAGGCCTAATGTTTGGAGGAACACTTCCTGGAATCAAATTGATAGCATGATCATGCTCATGAATAGGTGAGAGTCCTTTGGGAGTTTCAAACACCTTGGAATGATTGTCCAATGCTTTTTGGAGATCTGCAGAAATAGAGGATTTTGATGTTGGAACTTATACTGAGCATAATTGTGCAATTACACCTTGTTTTTATTTCTTCATAAGCTTTGTCATGACATTATATCTTATTCTATTTCTCAGCTTCCCTGCGATACCCCGTAATTCGACTTCATTTCCTTCTGAAAAAAAATTCAAGAAAAGTTCTTGAAAACTAAAAGCTACCATCCCCAATTATTGTAACCATTGTACTCCTAGTACAACATCATTACTTCCCATTGGAATGGAAATAATTGGACTATTTAGTACATATTCCCCCATGGTTAGCTTGATATTATGTAATTTTCCAGAGAAATTTATAGTTCATTCATTTGCAACCGTCACTTGACATTCTGGTGTTGGGTATAGGAAACAATTAAATTCCTTGGCTACCTTACAATGAATTAAATTATGGGTACTGCCCAAATCAATCAACACTATTACCTTTTTCTTCTTGATATGTCTTGTTGGGGTCCTGTGATTTGGAATATTGGCATACCAAATGACAAGGCAACATTAGAACCACTTTGGAATCCTAGGATCTAGCCCTCTTGGATTCAGAGAGGGATCTCTCTGTATGTCTATTAGAATGATATGCTTTTAAAGCTTGTGATATGATATTAGGCTAGTTATGAAGCACAATCGATTTGTTTGTTTTTTGGTTGGGGATCATTAACTAAGAAGGTCATGTGAAGTGAAGGAGGGAATAAGTGGAAGGATGTTTCGGCATGTGAAGATAGGTCAAGAAACAGTGCTAATCCATTGGGCTATGGAGTCATAAAAGGGTTTAATTGCACAAAAACTATTCAAAGGTTTCCATAGGGAAAGTCATCTATATCAAAATATCTCTTTAAGTTGAGTTGGTGGTATGAAACATTAAGAAGTGTGGTGAAAGAAACAAACACATAAGAAAACAAAGGGCATCCTAAGATCAGGTAAGGACTTTTAACCCATCCTGCTTTTGGCATACTCTCAAGGGAAAACATTTAAGATAAACATAAAAAGTAGCCTAAGATCAAGTAAGGACTTTTAACCTATCCTGATTTTGGCATACTCTTAATGGAAATCTTCAAAACAGTTGTTTAAGACTAAACAAGGGACAGGGCTAACCATAAACTTCCTTGATTTGGACTCTACTTAGCATGCAGTGAAAAGATCATTCAAGAACAACATCTCAAGTTCTACTCAGCAAGATATGGGCTCACCAACATTCCTTGACTGGTTATACTCTATTGAATTATCCTCAAACTCACAATTAGAAGAAAACATATAGATAAAGCTTATCAATGAGAAATAGGGTACTTTGAAGTAAATCCTACTCTATATTTTTTGTTCTTTATCAGAGAAAATGAACAATATGGAAACATAAGGAGAATAAAAATTACAGTAAGAAAAACATCACCAATGATATAGACTAGGATCCTATGAATCTTCTTGTTTATTTTATGTCCAAGACTAGTTACATACTCGATTCCAATGGCTTTCTACAATCCAATACTTCTCTTCCCATCCTACTATATTACAACTACTTAGCAACTCTTACTCAATAACAGTTCAACAATTAACAATTTTCCAACCCTTTACAATGAATCTTCAATGAGTACTTATAGGTGAATGAGGAGGTGGAGTGAAAGAAGTGGTATTAATGATCATTTAAGACAGAATAGATGTGTATCAAATGCTCCATTCTGCTCAATGAATGCTATATTAACTTGTGAACCACTCTAGTTGCTTTTGCTTGACTTTGGGATTTTTTAGGTAGGCTGGCAATAAATTCTGAGCTGCATTTGCAAAATATCTCTGACTGTAATAACTTTGTGTGTATCTTTGAGAAAAATAGGCCGACAAGTGGCATTTTGGTCCTTTGGAGGAGTAAAGGCTTCAGTGATTTGTCTTTCGAAGCCATCTTTTTGTTGATTTGTCTTAAATACTTTAAACACTGATATGAACTTTAATTGTGTTTTAAGGATGATTATGCCTTTTCAGATCATCTCCGGTCTTATACTGTGTCTTTATCTTTTAACTGTGGATTAACTTTAAATCTTCATACTTTTTTCTTTAATCCTTTTTCTTTAATCTTTGATATCTTCACTGTTTGGTCTTCATTTGATTTCTGACAGGTACTTGCACTGGAGGGCTTCACTGAATGACCAGTGTTCATGATGCACTGGCTAAACTTGGATATTAACTCCCTCTATGTCCCTTTCTATATTTAATTCGGCCAGAGAGGATCATCATCCTCGGCCATGTCCCTTTACTGGACTGTGGAACAACTTTTATAGCTTATCTACCATTAAACCTGCAACAAACCATCAAAATATTATAAAAAACCTGCGAATGAGCTATAATTTCTTCAGAGGGCTCGGTGGAGGGTGAAAGGGTAGTGAGGAAGGAGGAAAATGCATCAAGGGAGGGTTCCATGGCAGAAGGGTGAAGAAACCGGGGTTTAAAAGGAAATATGGGTGCAGAAATGATGATAAGCAGTTTTGGGAATACCGCAATGGTATTTGCGTGGAGGGAGAGTGGTAAGTGGTTTGGGGCTAGATGAATGCGATACGGTCGAGAAGATGACATGTATCATCCAAAAACCGCCTATTTTGCGTTGAATCGTTTTGGGTGGACTAGGCGTGAAAATAGTTCTAGACCATCCGATTTGGGAGATCGACGGTCAGGATTAAATGCAAAGGGAGAAAGGATGGGCGAGAGGAAGAAAGGTGGGACCCAGTAGATGATTTCATCTATCTTGGCGTGTAGCAGAGAGCTATTGGGTGGAGTTATAAGGAGAGTATTAATGGGAGTCGTTGGATCGTGAGGATCAACGGTCGAGATCTATTGATGGGGGAGAATGAAAAGGGCGGGGTTGAAATGTAGGAGTAATGTGGGTCATTAGATAAGGGGAACTGGATGGCTATGATCGAATTAGGGGATCGGTATTTAGCGGAGAAGAGGGTTTGGGAAGGAGGAAATTGGAATTGCGATGTGCCGATGGCCGATGGGATGAGCAAGTGCGATGGCTGATGGCCGATGGGAAAGCGAAGTGTGATGGCTAGAGGACTGTCAGATCAGGATCGAGATCAATGGTGGAGATGCAATCGAGGCTTCGCATATCAGCGGAGAAAAGAAGGAGACAAGTAAAAGGTGAAGGGCGATGCGATGGAGCGATGCGATGGAGCACAGAGTGCGATGGGCATCAGATCTTGGGGATGGACGGTCCATATCTCATCGGAGGATTGGCATATCAGTGGAGTAAAGGGTCTGGGAACAAAGGAACTGGGATCACCACTGTGCAATGGCCGATGGACTTAGCGCTCGGTCACGGAGCATGGTCTTATGGCGGAAAAGGGGCTCGGGCTTTAAGCGAAAGGGGCTTAAGGCCTTATATTAAAAAATGAAAGTTTTGAAGGATTTTGGAGTTTTCGATAGGGGGAAAAAATGATTAAAACCTTAATAAAATGATTTTACATGGTTTAAAGGGGAATTTTGAGGAAAATAAAGGGTAAAAATGGGAAAATGGGTGACATGAAGGGAATATTTTGAAATGGAGAAATGGTGGGAATTATGGCTTTGAAGGCAGTTTTCTTTTTGAATCATCAGGGCTTCTATGAGGAATTTTGAATGAGATATCAATGGAATGGATATTTTGGCCAAGGTACATAGCAAGGCTTCAAGAACTCACAATTTTGCTTAAAACTTGTTTCTTGAAGACTAAAAGACCTGTTTTATCCATCATCAGTTATGACAAAATTTTATTGATGGCTAACATGTCCTTCTATCTTAAGAGTTTGAGGAATGGTAATTCCTACCAATGCATTACACAATATGGTGAGACTCATTCCTTCTTCTTCTAGGGTTGATTCCTAGTGTATATCCTCTTCCTTTGAAGATTCTTGTTCATTTTCTTCCTCCTCTACACAATCTATGTAAAATAATTTCTTCTCAGCACAATTATGACCTTTAGTGTATTTTCTATCACAACTATAACAAAGCCCTTTTCCTCTTTTTTCTTCCAATTGTTGTGGTGTCAACCTTGTAGGTTGTGGAATTCTAGGAGTAGCAACACTTCCATCTTTATAGATGTGAGTGGTAGGCTTCCTTGTCGCCATAATTTTACATTCAATTTTTCTTGCCATCCTGAATGCCTTCTCTAATGAATCAGGTTCCCAAACACGAACCTTGTGTTGGATGTTATCCTTTAAAGTCCCTATGAATACATCAATCCTATGTTCCTTTGGAATATTATTTACCCTTATATTAAATTTTTGGAAGTCCTCAATGTGCTCCACCACTAAACCCTTTTGTTTGAGGTTTATCAATTGGCTAAAAAATGTGTTTCTCTTTGTATCCTCATAATGTGCTATCATTTCCTTCGTAAAAACTGACCAATTGAAAATATTTTTATGGGATAAAAGCCATCGATACCATAAAAATTTATTTCTTTCTAAATATAAAGTTACAATTCGTACTTTTGTGTGTTTTTCACATTATTGAGATCAAAATATTGCTCCATCTGTAGTATCCATGTTACGGGATCCTTGCCATCAAACTTCCTCATATCGATCTTTGGAATATGGTGGGTCTTCCATCCAACATTAGAGTTTATGAAATCACGATTAACATTTATTTTGTTCTCATCATGAGTTTCCTCTACTATATTTTCGCCACTAGGAAACATTTCTTGTATCAAATTTGTCAAACCTTCCATGTCTGCTTTTAGATCATTCTTCATTTTTTCCATTTTTTCATCGATCTTAGCTTCCATGTCATCTATATTAGCTTCCATGCCAGATTCCATGCCATCCATCTTAGCTTCTATGCCTTTCTTCAAACCATCCATCTTAGCTTCCACACCTTTCTTCAAAACTTCCATTTCATTTTTTGTTGCTCTTTACGAGAGAGAAATTTGGTGCATTTTCTCTTGTAATTTTTATATTTCATGTTGCACTTCTTCATCTTCATGAGTCATAGTAGAGCCTTTTGAAGGCTTAATGGGTGAGGGGACATTTTAGAACCCAATACTGATATCTATTATACAATATTCCCTTGGAATCAATTCAAAGTGATTATTCAAACAAGACTTATGCAATTCGGGAAAAAAAATACACACCGTTTTCTTGCTTTTGAGGAGATCGATATTGAAATTAAATTATATATGTGATTTAGGATCTTCAATATCTGAAATTTTTTCCTATAGTATCCCTCTAAATCTTCTTTCGAATGCCACAGGTCAGACCTGATTTGGATTCTTCAAGGCAAAGTTATGCCCACTCTCCCCCAATGACCTAATTATGGATTGGTTCAGTAGAGAGAACTTGTACAGTGTGCCACGTGACATTGTTTCCTCCTTCAGCTCTCAAATTGATACACAAGAAGCTACAGTCCATGTACTTGTGGCCAATTTTTACATAATTCCAATCTGATTCTTAGAGAGAGAGTTATGATGATTTTCCCATGGTCACCTATTTGAGATGAAATTCAGTATCCTAAAAAAACCCTAACTTCCATAGATCATATCTCTGAAAATATTTTGAACCAAGATCTAAAATTTTTACACGACTTTCCTTAGGATTTAGGCTTCTCACTGTAAAAATTTCAGCTTTTGAACCTTCATAGAAAAATTTTTATAGCAAAAATTACACAATGTCATGTTTAGGTGAAATTGGGGAGCTTGAAAAAACCCTAAATTCTATGAATCATATCTCTGAAAAAATTGTCAACAAATATCTAAAATTTTGACATGACATTCCTCAGGATTTTGGATTCTCTATGTAAAAATTTAATCTTCTGACCCTTTTTAGAAAAACGTTATAGAAAAAATTCCACGATCACCTGTTTGGAGCAGCGAAACCCTAGAATCCAAAGCTCTGATACCAAATGTTATGAAACCAGCTCCAAAAATATAAGAAAAGAGAGACCAACACCTTATAATTTAGCCACTTCGAGGGGGAAACCTCCTTTACATTACATAAATGAAAAATTCTTGGATGATACAAATGAAAAAACCTCCAAAGATCTAATACCAAATTTTATGAAACCAACTCCAAAAATAGAAGAAAATAGAGATCAACGCCTTAGAATTCATCCACTTTGAGGGGGAAACCTCCTTTACATTACATAAATGAATGGTTCTCGGATGATACAAATGACAAAACCTCCTTCTATATAGGAGTCAATGGGGTCACAATATAATCCTAACCGACCTAACAATAATAATCTAAGGGCACAATAATAACAATATTGGGGTTATAGGAGTACGCCAATAACAATAATGGGGCTATGCTAATAGCAATAAGGGACTAAACTAGTAATATAGGGACCTAACATCCACACTGTTGGGATCAATCTTCACTCCTTCCCTTTCCACTATGTGACCCAACAACTTACTTTCACTTAGAGAAAATTGTGATTTCTTGGGATTCAAAGACAAGCCATACTTCCTGCACTTTTCAAAGGTGAGATGCAAGTGTTGGAGATGTTCTTCATTTCTCTTGGAGAATTTTTTTTTGTCATCTAGCTAAATTTTGTGAAACCAGCTCCAAAAATAGAAGAAAAGAGATATCAACGCCTTATAAATAAGCCACTTCGAGGGGGAAACCTCCAATACATTACATGAATGAACAATTATTAGATGATACAAATTACAAAACCTCCTTTCTATATATAGGAGTCCATGGGGCCACAATATAACCCTAGTGGGGCCACAATGTAATCCTAGTCGACCTAACAATAATAATTTAAGGGCCCAATAATAATAATATGGGGGTTATAGGGGTACAATAATAAAAATAAGGGGGTTACACTAACAACAATAAGGGACTATACTAGTAATATAGGGACCTAACATGCCCCTCTCCTTAAAAAATTTGTTTTCCTTAACGCTTGAGTAGCTCTAGGTACTTCTGTATAAAATTCTCATCCTCCCATGTAGAATCTTTAGTGGGTAAGTTCTTCCACTTGATGAGATACTCTGAAATTGATCGATTTCGTAGCTATCAAGTTCTTGTTTCCATGACTGCTTCAGGTTCCAAAATGATTTTTCCTTCCTCATCAAGTTCTGGAAATATTGTTTGAACTGGAATATTTTCACCTATAACCTTCTTTAAGCATGAAACATGGAAAATTGGATGCACTTGTGAAGAAGCAGGAAGCTCCAATTTGTATGCCATAGTACCAATATTTTGCAACACCTTGTAAGGACCATGGTACTTTGGCGATAATTTATTATCATTCTTAGCTTGCTTGAGGGACATTTGTTTGTATGGTTGTAGCTGTAAAAATACCCTGTCTCCTACATCAAAACTTCTCTCATTGCAATGTTGATCTACCTATTGTTTCATTCGATTTTGTGTCAAATTCAGGTTATCCTTTAAGAGTTGGAGAACTTCTTGTTGATGCTCAATGTGATCTTCCACTTCTTGAACCTTCGAATTTTCTCTTAAATATGATGTGATGGATGGTGGATGATATCCATAAAGTGCCATAAATGGGGTCATTTTTGCTGCAGTATGGAAGGAAGTGTTATACCACCATTCAGCGAGAGGTAACCACTTGACCCATTGTGTTTGTTTATCAAATAAAAAACAACGAAGATATCCTTCCAAAATTTTATTTACTATCTCAGTTTGACCATCGAATTGAGGATGATAAGATGAGCTATGAGCTAATTGAGTACCCAAACAAGAAAATAACTCCGTCCAAAAATTTCCAGTAAAAATGGGATCTCTGTCACTCACAATAACCCTTGGGTGTCCATGTAGCTTTTGAATTGTGTCCATAAATGTAGTAGCAACTGTACTTGCTTTAAATGGATGAGATAATGCACAAAAGTGTGCATACTTGGTAGGTCTATCAACTACCACCATGATGACACTCTTTCCTTCGGACTTAGGTAAACCTGTGATAAAATCCATTGAAATATCCTCCCAAGGTTGACTTTGAATGGATAAAGGTTGTAGAAGACCCAGGGTCTTAATTGTCTCAACTTTATTCTGCTGGAAAACCAAACATTCCGCCACAAAATTTTGAATATCAAATTTAAGGCCATCCCAAAAAACTTCTTTCTTCACCCTATGGTAAGTTTTTAAAAATCCTGAGTGTCCTCCTAAAGGAGAAGTGTGCAATTCCAAAAGAATCTTTTGTTTTAGTTGGGAATTATTACAAAGATATAAGCAATATTTGTAACATAAGGAATCATTTTTCCAACTAAATGTATCAGATGTACTAGGATCTTACTCCAAATTTTGAATGAGTGTCCACACTTCTTCGTCCTTCTTCCATTCATCTCTTTCTTCGGTTATCCAAACTGGTTGGATAATAGAAATGGCACAAAGAAATGCTTCCACCTCTTCATTCTTTCTTGAGAGAGCATCTGCAACAACATTTAGCTTCCCTTTTTTGTAGATTATTTCAAAGTCATAACCTAGCATCTTTGTGACCCATTTTTGCTTCTCTTCTAAAGATAGCCTTTGTTCCAAAAGTGTTTAAGACTATCATGATCAGTTTTTACCTTGAAGAGTCTTCCCATTAGGTAAGTTCGCCATTTCTTTAGTGCATGCAGTATTGTTAACATTTCCTTCTCACAAATAGGTTTCTATAAATACTTTCCATTGATTGGACAACTTTAAAAAGAAATGGGTCTTCCTTCTTGCATTAAAACAACACCAATTCCATTTCCTGAGGCATCAAATTCCCCAATAAAGGTTTTTTTGAAGTCTAGTGTAGCTAAGACCGGTGCTAAGCACATTTCCTATTTAAGATGTTCAAAGGCCTTAGTTGCTTCAGAATTCCATGAAAATGCATATTTCTTCAATAATGTTGTTAGAGGTGCTGCTATTCTCTCGTGTTCTTAAAAAACTTGTGATAATACCCTATTAACCTGAGAAATCCTCGCAATTTCTTTATGGTTGTGGGGACTTTCCATTCCTTACTGGCTTTAATTTTGTTAGGGTCTACCTTAACACCCTTGTGAGATACAATATGACCCAGATATTCCACCTCTTGTACTCCAAAGAAACATTTGGATGTTTTTGCATATAATTGTTTCTCCTGCAATAGTTTGAGCACGCCGTCAACATGTTCAACATGATCCTTCCAAGACCTGCTGTAGATTAGTATATCATCAAAAAATACTAGCAAAAATTTTCTAAGGAAGGGTTTGAAAATGGAATTCATCAACCCTTGAAATGTAGAAGGTGCATTGGTAAGGCCAAAAGGCATGACCAAAAATTCATAATGACCCTCATGAGTTCAAAATTTTGTTTTCGGAATATCTTCAGTCTTCATTCTAATTTGATGATATCCTGAATGAAGATCCAACTTGGTAAAATAAATTGCTCCATGTAATTCATCCAATAATTCATCAATCACAGGAATGGGAAATTTATCTTTAATGGTGAGCTTATTGAGCTCCCTATAATTTGGACACATGCGCCATGATCCATCCTTATTGTGTACCAATACTACAGGAGCAGAGAAAGAACTTTGACTAGGTTGAATTATACCCGCCTCTAACATTTCTGCAATCATACGTTCAATTTCGCTCTTTGGAAGTAAGGATATCTATAAGGCCTGATGTTTGGAGGAACACTTCCTGGAATCAAATGAATAGCATGATCATGATCACGAATAGGTGGGAGTCCTGTGGGAGTTTCAAACACCTTGGAATGATTGTCCAAGACTTGTTGGAGATCTGCAGAAATAGATGATTTTGATGTTGGAACTTCTAGTGAGCATAATTGTGCAATTATGCCTCACTGTTCTTTCTTTAGAATATTTTTCATGACATTAGAGCTTATTATCCTTCCTGGCTTCCCCGCAATACCCCGTAATTCGACTTCCTTTCCTTCTGAAAAAAATTTCAAGAAAAGTTCTTGAAAATTAAAAGCTACCGTTCCCAAAGATTGTAACCATTGTACTCCTAGTACAACATCAACACCTCCCATAGGAATGGAAAGCATTGGACTATTCAATACATATTCCCCTATGGTTAGCTTGATATTATGGCATTTTCCAGAGCAATTTATAGTTCCTCCATTTGCAACCATCACTTGACATTCTGGTGTTGGGTATAGGAAACAATTCAATTCCTTGGCTACCTTACAATGAATAAATTATGGGTACTACTTGAATCAATCAACACTATTACCTTTTTCTTCTTGATATGTCCTTCTATCTTGAGAGTTTGAGGAGTGGTAATTCCTGCCAATGCATTACACGATATGGTCGGAATCATTTCTTCCTCTTCTTGGGTTGGTTCCTGGTGTATATCCTCTTCTTGTTCATTTTCTTCTTCCTCTTCACAATCTATGTAAAATAATTTCTTCTCAGCACACTTATGACCTTTAGTGTATTTTCTATCGCAACTGTAGCAAAGCCCTTTTGCTCTTTTTTCTTCCAATTGTTGTGGTGTCAACCTTGTAGGTTGTGGAAATCTAGGAGTAGCAACACTTCCCTCTTTATAGAAGTGAGTGGTAGGCTTCCTTGTCGCCATAATTTTACATTCAATTTTTCTGGCCAACCTGAATGCCTTCTCCAATGAATCAGGTTCCAAAACGCGAACTTCATGTTGGATGTTATCCTTTAAAGTACCTATGAAGAGATCAATCATGTGTTCCTCTGGAATATCAGTTACCCTTATATTCAATTTTTGGAAGTCCTCAATGTGCTCCTCGACTGAACACTTTTGTTTTAGATTTATCAATTGGCTAAAGAAAGTGTTGTTATTTGTATCCTCATAATGTGCTATCATTTCCTTCATAAAAATTGACCAAGCGACAATTTTGTTAACAGGAGCAAAGCCATCGATACCATACAAATGTATTTTTTTCTAAATGTAAAGTTGCAATGCGTACCTTTTGTGTGTTTTGCACATTATTGAGTTCAAAATATTGCTCCATATGTAGTATCCATGTTACAGGATCCTTTCCATCGAACTTCCTTATCCATTTTTGGAATATGGTGGTTCTTCCCTCCAACATTAGAGTTTATGAAATCATGATTAACATTTATTTTGTTCTCATCATGAGTTTCCTCTACTATCTTTTCACCATTAGGAAACATTTCTTTTATCAACTTTTTTCAAACCTTCCATGTCTGCTTTTAGATCATTCTTCATGTTTTCCATCTTAGCTTCCATGTCATCCATCTTAGATTCCATGCCAACTTCCATCCCATCCATATTAGCTTCCATGTCATTCTTCAAAACATCCATATTATATTCTGTGCCTTTCTTCAAACCATCCATCTTATTTTCCACGCCTTTCTTCAAAACTTCCATGTCATTTTTTGTTTCTCTTTGCGAGAGCGAAATTTGTTGCACTTGCTCTTGTAATTTTGATATGTCATGTTGCCATTCTTCATCTTCATGAGTCATAGTAGAGCCTTATAAAGGCTTAATGGGTGTTGAATTATTTTTAGTGGCCATTTTAGAATCCAATACTGATATCTATTCTACAATATGCCCATGGAATCAATTCAACTTGATTCTTCAAACAAGACTTATGCAATTTGGAAAAACAAATACACACATTTTTCTTGCTTTTGAGGAGCTCGATATTGAAATTGACTTATATCTATACTTGCAGATCCTAAATATCTAAAATTTGGCCCTATAGTAGTCCTCTGAAGCTTTTTTCAATTGCCACAGGTCTGACTTGATTTGGATTCTTCAAGACAAAGTTATGTCCAATATCCCACAATGACCTAATTATGGACTGGTTTAGTAGAGCGCACTTGTATGACTTTCCACATGTCACTATTTAATCCTTTGGCTCTAAACTTTATAGAAAGGAAACTATAGTCCGTGTACTTCCAGTCACTTTTTACATAATTCCAATCCGATGCTCGGAGAGAGAGTTATGAAGTTTTTCCCACGATCACCTCTTTGAGATGAAATTCGAGAGCCTGAAAAAGACCTAACTTCCACAGATCATATCTCCGAAAATATTGTGAACCAAGCTCTGAAATTTTGGGAAGATGTTCCTCAAGATGTCAAGTTCATGCTCTAAAAATTTCAGGTTCTGAACCTTCGTAGAAAAAAGGTTATAGCAAAAATTTTGTGATGACCTTTTTAAGTGAAATTCAAGAGCCTGCAAAAATCCCTAATTCCACAGATCATATCTACGAAAATATTGCGAACCAAGCTATGAAATTTTGTGATGATGTTCCTCAGAATTATGGCTTTTCACTCTAAACCTTTTAGCTTCTAAAACTTCATAGAAAAAAATTTATAGAGAAAATTCCACGATGACCTGTTTGGAGCAGTGAAACCATATAATCCTAACCTCTGATACCAAATATTGTGAAACCAACTCCAAAAATAGAATAAAAGAGAGATCAACGCCTTATAAATAAGCTACTTCGAGGGGGAAACTTCCAATACATTACATGAATGAAAAATTCTTGGATGATACAAATTACAAAACCTCCTTTCTCTATATAGGAGTCCATGGGGCCACAATATATTCCTAGTGGGGCCATAATGTAATCCTAGCCGACCTAACAATAATAATTTAAGGGCCCAATAATAACAATATGGGGGTTACAGGGGTACAATAATAACAATAAGGGGGTTACACTAACAAAAATAAGGGACTATAATAGTAATATAGGGACCTAACAGTAAATTACCAAAAATTTGTCTTTTCTCCAAAAAAACGCTATGTCCATTTTTCTTTGAAAAGTGGATCCAAAATTTATGAGACCAAAACGAATCTAAGAATTCATAAAATTTCTCCAAGGTGGGGTAAAATTTTCTTTTTTCTTATCCTGAGGGTGTACAACAATCTATTTATATCTAGAGACCCCATTCATCATTGACAGTTTGGATGATCCCACCACTTTTTGCATAATCTAATCCATTTTGGGAAAGGGGTAATCGTCTTTCAGAGAAGACCTATTCAAGTTTCTGAAGTCCACACATAGTCTGATCTCCCCATTTTCTTCTTGGTAGGTACTGAATTGGCTACCCAATATGAGTATCTTAGAGGCACAATTATTTTATCCTAGAGCAACTTCTTAACCTCCTTTTCAATCAGTGGGAGTAGCAAGGGATTTATTTTCCTGAGCTTCTGCTTGTAGGGCTTCATTCCAAACTTCAAAGGAATTTTATGTTGTATGATATTGGGATAAAAAGTCTTCAAATCATCATAGGACCAAGAAAAAACATCCATATAATTTTTAAACAGATCAATATATCTCTGTTTATATTCTTTCGGAACTCCTTTAGCCAACATAATAATTTTAGGCGCTTGTTCTATGCCAATATTATAGTCCTGTATATCCTCCTCAAGATATTGTTTAGTTGGCTTGACAAATATGATATTTGCATTAAATAGTATTTCTAGTGGAACCAACCCTCTGGGAATTGTATTTCTATTCAACTGCGAAATTTTATGACCAACAATTTATTCCTCCAAAGTTGCATGTTGTTATTCCACTACATATTCATCTTCCTGGTTAATCAATGAATTTGATATTTCTCCATTGACCTCCATAAAATGCTTAATATGTTCCTCATCCTAAAAAATCGTCCAATATTTCACATTGTATGATATCAAGGTTCATACCTGAGCTCAACTTCATACCTAAGCAAGAAGTTTTAAGGAGGCTTAAATTTGCTGGCAACAATTTCCAAGGAATTGACCATCCTATTATGCTCCCTGGGAAGAAACTGAATATTAAAGGATAGGAAAAAAAATTCAACCAGATCCCATATCTCACTTATGTAGGACTTCAATCTTGGGTTCTTGGTTTGACATTTAATCCTCACTAGTTTCACCACCAAATCAAAATCCATGAATACTTTCAAGCACTCAATATTGGGATTTTTAGGAGCTTTCAACCCTAAAATCAATGCCTCGTATTTAGCAACATTTTTTATAGAATCAAACTCTAATTTGAATGAGAAAGGGACCAGGTTACATTCCAGGGATACCAATAATACACTAGCCCCATTTCCTTCCTTGGAATAAGCACCATAAAAATACAATTTCCAAATATAGCCAGAATTTGGTTGTTGCTTATCGGTTTGATCATGAGATTCTACTTGGGTGTTTTCCACGGTTTGATTATATTCTTCCAACATAAGACATGAAAAATATCTTTCTTGGCCATACATAAGAGAATTGCTTAAACAATAAGCTTTAGTTACTAACTTTACAAATCTAGACTCTCTGTATAACTTTCGTTGTTCTCCACTAAATAATGGGATGGTAGAATATGTCAGATCAAGCTTGATAGATACTACAAGTTTCACTCCTCGTGAACTGAACAATATCATGCCAAATCTTGAAGGGATGTCAGCAACTACAATGTCTATCACCACACTCTTCACTAGGATTTGAGCCAAATTAGCCACTAGATATTTGATCATACCCAGAAATTTTACTCTTTTGGAATCAAAGGAATACAAATACTTATATGGAATTGTTATCTTCAGGCCTAGATTTTCTATCACAGATAGTGGAATTAAATTGTGAGAATCTCTTGAGTCAAGAATATAATTATGTAATAGTAAATCATGGATTACTAGGGTGACATATAATGGAGGAGTGGAAGGCTCCTTCTCCTCCACACGTGGGCCAAACATAACCACATGTCTTTCCTCCTATAGGTTAAGACTATATTGAAGTGGGGTAATGGTAGATAATTCCATAAAATTAGAAACTTGTTCTTTATAAATGGGTTGTTTCAATAATTCAGTCAAAGGAACAAATATATTGACTTTTTCTAACTCTTTTTGTAGGTTAAAGGTAGAGGGATTCCTATCAACTTTTACTGACTCAACAGGTTCATTATTTTATTTATGGATTAGCTTTGTTTGTACTAGCTTTTTCAATGTATTTGGGACTTCAAACTCAGGATGAAAAGGATGGGAGGACTCTCCTTTGGTCATTGGAACAAGGTCGATTGGTTTCTTCCCTTTATCAACTGGTTTAAGGGAAATGGGTTGAGTAGATTCCTCATTTTTATCCTTCTTCCTGGATATTTTTCTTGACCTAAAATCATATTTCCTATGCAACTAGGCTTGCATGAAATCAGAAAATTGTTTATAGTAGGTGTATATATCTTCACCATTCAAGGGGACGTTCAAATCCTTCTCTTCTCCTTCTTGTGCTTCTATCTCATTTTCTCATTCTAAAGAGAAGAGAATTGGTTTTTCTACACTTTTATAGCATCTTCAATATTTTCCTTGGGGTCATATTCCAAATAAAAGGGAGGATGTATTTGGTCTTGTTTATCCTTTATTTCTCTTTGTAAAAGCTACAAAGGGGACCTCCTATACTGGGGATTAAAGTTTCTGTCGAGACCTTGTTGAACTTGTCTGGGAGGATTTTTACTTTCCATCTCCAACTTGACCAACTTATTTGATAGGTTCCTGATTAGTTTATTAATTTAATCTAAATTATTCTCTTGAGCTTCCCTGACTAGACTAGAGGAGCTAGATTATTCCCTCCCCTTATTCTGTCACCATGTTCTTCCTTTCCTTTCTAATTTCCAATGGATGCAAAATTTTCTTCAACTTCTATAAAATCAGTCTGGATTTGATCCAGTGTGCGGGATTTCCTTTCCCTAAGGGTAAACCAAAATTTTGGCTCAAAGGATCCAAAAAATACCACTTTAGAAGCTTCTTGTGGAGGTTTGATCTCAACAGGGGGACTTTTATATCATTTATTAAACCTTTTTATAAATTTTGAGACATCCTCATTATTCTTTTTCTTTATTGCATTGAACTCAGTGAGGGCATACCCATGGTCATTCTTTTCTCCCCATTTTTTCATGAAAGAGTTCTCCAATTCCTCCCAAATATTGATTGAAGCGTTTGTTAGGGTTTTGAATAATTTTATGGTTTCCCCATATAAATATTGAACAAAAAGTCTCGGGACTACGTCAAGATTCTCTACATATAATTTCTCAGCAAATGCACAAAATAATTCTATGTGTTTTTGGGTTGAAACATCATCCTCCCCAGTGAATCTCGGAAGGAGATTAAGATAATATTGATGCATTCCATTCAAAGTTAGTTTCAATTTAAGTGGGGCATATTTTTTAAGTAGGAAGAAAGGGAAAACCATATTTTGCAGTGGAGTTTGGACAAGATTTGCAACAGGGCCTAGTTGAGAAAAAGTGTGAATAGTACATGATGGAATTTGGAATGAAGTATTAGTGGAGATTTGAGAAGGAATAGGAATAATAATATCCTTAATTTCTTCAGCTTTTGGATAGTTAGGGAACAAAAAAGTTTGATAACTGATAAAGGTCTCTTCAGATTTGATTTTCGAGGAGTGAGAGCCAACCAGAGGAAAACGTTATTTTGAAAAATCCAAAACTCTAGATGAGGTCTCAGGACACTTTATCTCGGCCTTTTGTGAGCAATAGGTTGAGGCTTCTGAAGAAACGACCACATGATCTAGAGTTCTAGGAGTTATTTTTCTCCAAATTCTTCTAGATACAACTCTCTATGGGTCGAATATAGGAGGATTTTTTTGTTGTGTAGTATCAGAACAAGTGTGAGCCCTCTTGAGAGCCATAATGTCCAACCGAAAAGTTTTATAGTGAAGTTTCCAAGGTGAGATATATCAACCCACACCTCCTTTCCTCACCTAATAAATGGAGTGTAGAAATGTCTTACCCATGGAAAATATTATGATTCACTCCTCGACAATGACGCTAGAAGATGTTGGGGCTCCTAGAGACAACCTCCAGGTGGAGAGAGGTCATTGCCTATGAAATCTTAGATTTTTTGAAGGATTTATCATTCTCATCCATAATTTAAGACATATTATGAATACAAAAAGGTTCAGATATCTCTTTCAAAGGCAGTGTTATGTGGAATTATGGATAAAACACATTCCCTAAATGTGGTGCTATGCATTTAAAACAACAAATTAAATAATTTGCAGATACTTTTCCTAATAGTAAATAGACACACCGAATAGATTAAGAAACTTACTTATATTCCAAGCGATTCCTATTCTCCTTCTGTCACTCTTGCTGTAGCTTCCAATCCATGCTAGATCGCAAAAATATTTCCTACAATTATGAACACTAAACAAAAAAGTGATTGCAATATACAGATGGGTATTCATGTTAATAAATGAAATCAATGAAACATGAAACATATACATCAGATGAGAATCCATAATATGAAAGAAAAAATCTTATACAGATACATATGTGGGAAAGAAAGCAACAATATTTATTAATGGATAGAAGGGGAGGTTACAACTAGTGATTGATTTGATGTCACCAACTCCAGAATCATCCCAGCCTCATCACAATGAACATCTCTCTAGTAGCATATCACTCAAATCAAACTCTCAATTGAGATTCCAACAACATTTATCTACCAATTTTCTTCCTTCCCAAGCACTAGGATGTATGCTCAATTTATAGTTGAGCTTAAGGTAGTTTCACAATCAATGGATTTCTAATAATAGGCAAGACATGTTCCCAAGCTCAGAGGTGTTGAATGGACACATGGATTCGAAGTTTGACACAAATGCACTCTTCTAGAAGGCATTGGCCATGTGGAGATTCCGGAACAATGAGAATTTCACTCCCAATTGACCAACACACCCTTCAGTGTCGGGAAGTGCTTTGTAGAGCACCCTTGAATGGAGGTGACTGCATATGCAAAGTAGCTAGTCCCTTGAGGGATTGCGTTGGTGAGCTCATTGGTGATATAACATATACTTCAAATCTTGGAAACTTTGCAATGGAAGTCATGGATGATTTGTTATTGTTCTTTGTCTTAGGGCATGTAGCAACTGAAATGATAAGGGATGATAGGCCCTATTCATTGGTTTTTGGGATGATGTCCATTTTAACCAGGTCATTGGGAATGGTGCCCAAATTGACCTATAACAGATTTCCCCCTAAATCATGAAGTCAGAACAATAATAACAATATTTTCTTAATGAGATCCTTTACAGTGTGATAAGCTGGAGCTGGAGCGGAGTGGCGACCTACATCAATCTTACAATACATTACATCATGATATATCCTCTTGATCATGAATTTCTGAGGGAAAAAATTCCCATGCTTAGCACATAAACTATCTAATAAGATGTACATAGTGCAGAAAGTCATCTACATTGGAATGTTTCCCAATATAGACATGCGTACAGATATAGGCCCATGTTCGGATGATGATATGTATGTAAGGTCACCGTACAAATGATGTGTACAACAATCCTGAAATCGTAGCCCAGATGGCTGAAACTAGATCTGGGGTCTTCTTATCTCGTTCACTCTATCATTCGGGTACAAGTCTAGCCATGCCAATATATGATTTGTAGTCGAACATGGTAAGACATCGTTTGATTACTGGCCAATGATGTGAGTTGTTAAAAAACGCGAGAGAACCACCATTGATGTTAATGGCCCTCAAGGTACTGTAGTAGATTTCATAAGGCGTGAATAGATGATTTGATGTTGAACGCAAAACAAAATATTTAGGTCAAAAGTTCGAAAGCAAGGATCTTTTTGATGCTGTAACATGCCTCATGGTACTGGAATATGATGTTTCTAAGTAAACTTCCTGGATAGTGATTTGTGGTCAACAGGAAGCTACTTTATTGCGAAATGGGAGTTACTGATTCCAGAGACAAAGTATGACTTGATATAGCAATTTTCAAGGATGAATGTCATGATAATGAAGGTTTATGAGTATTGCAGAAGGATGAGTATTCACTAGATGACTTCTCTTGAACATATCAGCGACACTGAGATGAGTTGGAAGAATTGACCCAAAACCGAAGTGAAGGTATGATGAACCATAGGTATGAGTGAACCATCAAGAAGATTACCCAACCCAAAAATTCACGGTGATGGAGTGAAGTGTCATGTTCAAGAGCGACCTTCTACTGTAAAAATTTTTGTTCACTTTCCCAAATTTTCCCCAGTAATTTGTCGACCAGTACCTCTTTATTTTTTTAACAAGCTTGAGGAGGATAACATATGATTAATATATAATTCAACCCTTCGGGCGAATAATGTATCGCTATTTAATAATTTAATGAGTCTAGCGATGAATGAAACTCAATTCTTGCCATGATCAACAAGCCCATCATTATTTTATGTTTTAACAAGCCTAACAACAATCACAACCCAGTCCTTTTTCATATTTAGAGAGTTTGAAAAAGAGGACGAAAGAAAACTCCATAAGTAATTCTTTGTAAATTTGTTTCTCATATCCAAAAAAGTGTAAAATAATATCTAAGAGAACCTTCTAGCCATGTTTGACTAAGATATTCCTTTTTCGTAGATAATCTATCTCAGTCCGAAAAAGGGTTAAACTTATACTGAGTAGATACCAATTCATTTAATTTTACGATCTCGAAAAGACAAGTGCTCAGTAATATTTTCACATTATCGGAGTCTGAAAAGAGCTAAAAGAAGACTCCAAGTGTTCCTTTTTCACTGTTATCGAAGCTCGAAAAAGACATAAAAGTGTGCTTTAAGTCCTTCGTCATTTTTAACAAAGCTCGAAAAATAAGGATAAAAGTATGCTTTGTGGTCAAATCATTCTTGAAATAAATCTGCATGACTAATCTGCTCATCAATTTTAAAACCTGTTCAGAACAACATCAAATGGATTAAAAATACACATTTCATGATGAAAATAGAATAAAACCATAGTCACAGTAATAAATATGATTTTCAAATAATCAAATGACTAATAAAAAGAGTTTTACTATTCAATTTTACCATTTAAAAGTTACCATTTTCATTTTGGAGCTCTGAACCTATTTTGGTCCCCGAACTTCAGCAGTTGATTGCGATCGATTCTGTGGACAATTTTCATCATCGTTTGATCCAAGTTGATGCCATGAACCCTCTATTTCTTTCAGTAGTTAATTTATTTCCTTTCATTGCAATTTTTTAGGGATTTGGGTCCCTTAGGGTAAATTCTTTTTCAAAAGAGGGAAAAGCACCCTTGAGCATCAAAACTACATTGTGGAGCACCTAAATTGAAGCCTAGGTGCATATGCAATGCACTGTCCCTTGTTCAAGACTAAGTTGGGTGCAATTCTCATTTTTTATTCTTGCAATGCACCCAAAATTTGCCTAAATTTTTGCATGAAAAGGAGTCTAATGGGTCTTATGGTTATGATTCAAGATTCCATTGGACTAGAATGATGATTACTTGGAGAGAAAGAGAGCATGAAGAACAAAATATGGTTGCCCTAAATGATCTGGGTACAGTAAGAGCCCTAAGAGATTATGGGTCGTTAAAGTACTTCCGCTTGTCAGGGATGAGGCAACAAATAGAACTCTTGGATTTCCTAGTTCGAGCATGCGATCCAGCTATTGAGGCATTTCACATTAGGAACAAAGTGGTTCCTATTACAGTGGAGGATGTATACTTTATTACAGGATTGTCGAGGAGAGGCTTTCCCATTTCCCTCTCAGGGTCTGCTCTTGGAGGAGAGACTGTGAGAGATTATGTTTTGAAATATTGCTATCCAGGGGCAGAGCCAAGAAAGGATGGGAAAATAAACATCCATGATGTTCAATATTTTCCTTTGAGAACCATTCTTTTCATGATCGCAAAACTTTTCGGCACCGTTACACTACATGTAGTGAATAGATCATATATGCAGTATGAGCTAGAGTGCATGGAGCCAACATTCTTCAACTGGTCTGAAGCTGTACTTTCTCATATAAAATAACAACTGAACAAGGAAAAGGGAGGAAGGAATAAAATCTTCAGTTATGGTTTGATCCTCATTTCATTTGCCTTAGAGCGGATTCCACTGATGCAGCCTCAACATGTAACACTAGGTGTGTCTAATACTAGAGTTCCAAGGATGCAGAGATGGGTAGAACTAATGGTTAGGCATGCAGGTCAATCATCCATTGTGTTCTTGACTGCATTCTTCACCTAGTTCAGGCGACAGGTTGTCGCCATCGATGAGTATTCATACACAAGCATCGATTTCCGAGGAGATATAGACTTATGTTTACTAGAAGGCACTCAGTGGGGTGCAAAAGGTAAGAATGTTTTGACCATGTTTTTTATTTTTATAAGGTTTATAAAATGTTTTTTTTATTTTGATTTTTTCCCAAGACTAAAATAAA
This sequence comes from Pinus albicaulis, assembly GCA_034641835.2. Lineage (NCBI taxonomy): Eukaryota > Viridiplantae > Streptophyta > Pinopsida > Pinales > Pinaceae > Pinus > Pinus albicaulis. The sequence goes on along the minus strand of CM076584.1, from coordinate 392,308,422 downwards.
GTTTTAATGTAATGCATATGTTGGTCGAGTTCAACCGGTGGAGGAACCAGAGCATGGAGCGGATGAGCCAGCAGAGAGGGCTGTCGGGAGAGAAATCCTTCATGATTTAAACATGGTTGAGACTCTATCTGAGCTTTAGCAGCTCATAGAAGGGTTGACCTTTGGGATTTCGGATTTTTGGATCAAAGAGTTACCCATGCGACTACAGCGCCACACTATAGGTGTTCATAACCATTGGATGCAGTTACTACGTAGGATAGCTAGATCTATAACATGTTACCATGAGCATCACTATTTTACTTTTGACATGTTACATACATTTTGAGGTCAGATGACCAATGTGGCTTGGGAAATTTTTTTGTAAAAAACCTATAACTATCTATCTATTTGATTTCAGCGTTTTCCTATGTTTATTGTGTAATCCTATTCAATTATGTGAATGTATCTTTACATGTGTTGCAAACGCCGTCTAAAACTTGATTGGCCAAAGAATCAATCAATGTGTTCAAGTTTTTGGAAATGTGTTAATATTTAATAAAATCAAATTGTCTTTCCAAAAGTCGAACTCTTAGGAAAAAACGATGCAGTGTTGGATTTATAACAGTATAAACACTAGTAAGTTGTAATACTACAAGTTTTGAGTCTAACCTTATGATGATGCGGTTAATACCAAATGAAATGGCATCAGAGAGAAGTTCGATCAACGCACTATACTCAACGATATTGTTTGTCGATCTACCAATACAAATCCCTTGAAAACTCACTAACTCGCCGTTCGGAGCGAAAATTTCCCACGTTGCAGAGGATATATTCTACATACTACGACTGGCACCATCAGCATATCCAACAAATGGTTCCAAAGATTCAGACATCTGCGATGAAATGTAAAGTGGATTACTAACATCAAGAAAACTCTAAAAAACAAACTAAGACAGTGAATGCAATTCAACAACATATATATACAATATAATACAAAAAATTACTACGTTCATGATTAAGCATAGTAACGTTTTAGATACAACCCATTTCGGGGCTGCGCCAACGAAATTTCATTGTAATCCACCAACTCATAGGCACCCTTAGCAAGAAATATTTTGATAATATAGGGGCCATGCCATAATGGCTCAAATTTCCCTATACCTATTACATCAGCTTCTTGATCATAAATAAGGACCAAGTCGCCCTCTGAGAAAATGTGCGGCTGGACATTTTTGTCGTATTGCGCCTTTATACATCTTTTATGTGCTTCATTGGCTGATTGGCCTTCACAATGCATTTCATCAAGATGGATGAGGTTAAAAATACACGCTTCTCCTTCTGAGGTGTCAAGTAACAAGTTTATTGAGACTTTTAATGACAGTATTTCACATCGGATTGGTAAGATAGCTTCCAAACCATACACCAATTGAAAGGGGGTAAATCCGGCTGTGTTTCTCACCGAGGTTAGGTACGCCCAAAAGGCCAAGTACAGGATCAAATTCCAGTTTCTTTTACAAACTCCTATCATTCGTTGAAGCATATGTTTAAGAATATTGTTGATAGCCTCAACTTGTCCATTTGATTGTGGATAAAAAAGAGTAGAATTATCATGTGATAATCCTAACTTGGCAGTTAATTCAATCATCATGTGGTTGTGAAAATGCTTCCCAAGATCTGTAACTATAGCCTGTGGGACCCTAAATCGTGCAATAACATGATTAAAAAAAAATGCAGTTGTTTGTCCTGTGTTTTTGAATGTAGGCATCGCTTCGGCCCATTTGGTAAAGTAGTTTACTGTGACAATAATATAACCATGCCCCCCAGACGAATGAGGGTTACAGGTCATGAAGTCAACACCCCATTTTGAAAATGGTCCTGCAGAGACAACATGATGCATTGGCCCTAGTTGTTTGCAGATTTTACGATCAAATATCTAGCATGCATGACAACTTCTGACTGCGAGGATGCAGTCACAAAATATGGTAGGCCAAAAGTAACCGACACGGGTATCTTCTGTGCGGTAGCATATCAAAACAAGTTTCCACCACAAGCCCTAGTATAGCAATCACTTAAAACCTTTTCAGCCTCCTCATGAGTGAGGCACCTTCTTAAAATTGTATTGACACCACGACTATAAAATTTATCGCCAAAAATCAGATAATCTTTGGCTTGGTATCGAATACGTTGTTTTTCAGAGCGAGAGGTATCGGGCCGAAAAGTTTGGGTCTGGAGATAAATGATAAAATCTCAATACCAAGGATCAGATGATTCGATCAGAAACAGAGACTCGTCAGGAATAGATGGTTCCGACGTAGTTGCAATACTATAAGAGGGAAGGTCATAGAGAAGCTCAGCCAAAACTAAAGACTTCTTTCACTTGTATTTGATGAATTCCAAATCAAATTCCTACAAAATGACATTCCATTTTAAATATCCCCCCCCCCATAAATTGACGTGATAAGATATAAGTCATGGGGTTGGAATCCGAAATGAAAATGGTCTTCCAGAACAGGATATAGTGGCGAAATCTTTGGATGTAATGAATAAATAATGTAAATAATAGGTAAATAAACCATAAATAGGTAAAGAATTCAAAAATAATTTTTTTATCGATAGGTGATATAGTTCACTAATATTATTTTCTTCATAATTAGGAAGATGGGAATAATGATGATAATATTCCCATGGTTCTCCTTTTGACATCATGGTTTCCAAAATATTCTCATCTGTCAAGAAAGTTGATGAAAAAGGATCAGATGGAGTACCAAAATCTAAGGAACAATCAACCCAAACAACCGATGACGCTGATTTTGGATTCGCTGCCCAAGCCAGATAGATTGATTGCTATGCCAGCTCAATAGGGTTGGGTAGTAGAAACTCATCCAATGTAACAATTTCAGAATCACCCATACTCCTCCTTAAGCCAGATGGAGTGGAAGAGATCATGTAGCAGGTATCTATGCTTGCAATTTCTTCCGACGTCACAAGTGGTGGTAATGCAAAGGTTCCCATGAGAGTGGAATAATTTAAGAGTCCTACACCAATGTTCTAAAGTGCAAGTTGGGGTTCGTGAATGAAAAAAACGCTTCCAGTTACCTACGAAGCGGAGGAAAATAAGGATAGTTGATTGATGGCTGTGATGGCACCTTTATATGGAAAAGCGACCATTCTAAAATATGTAGAAACAATTGCAGTCATAGCATATACCCATGACCTTCCAAGTATAATATTGTAGTCAAGGGGTCCATCAACAACCTCAACGTCAACATTCATTATTTTCCCCCTTAGTTCAACATGCAGGTTATTGATAATACCACAAGGCTTATATGTATGTCTGTCAAAAGCCTTCAACGTCATTGATGATTGAGATAGGCATGGCGAGCCGAGTGACTTCCAATAGTTTAGAGACATAATGCACGTAGATGCTCCCTCATCAATAATACTACGATGAACAAGGTGATTGATAACATTTACTTGTATGGAGAATGTCAATTCTGTTGGTAGTTGTGGCACGTAGCTCGTATGATTAAATACTACGATATTGGAATCAGTTAGATCAATTCCACCAATAGCCAAAAATAAAGCATGTTTATGGTAGGGACAATTTTTTAATACCTCAAGAGCTTACATAGCTGAAGGGGATTGGGCCAAATCTTCAACTATATTATAATTTTTAGTAGCTCTTGCTCGAGGATTATATGTCGATTTATGAATGAATCCCTACGGTGGCTTGATTGTCAATTCAGGAATATCAGTAGGCAGTACTGATTCCATAGAAGGATTCTGCTACTGCCTCGACCAAAAATCCTTCTATTGGGTACGATACTTGTTGAAATGAAGGTTGAGGCATTTGCGCCTGAGGCTGCAAGGGGTCAATCCACCAATATTATAACCCAAATTAGAATAACATGGATTTAGTTGAGGATAGCTATAACCTGGTTGTGGCTATGACATCCCATAATATGGTAATCCATCTTGTGAATAAATGATTCTGGGTACAGGTTGGTGTTGTAAATTAGCCGGAGGAGTTGGAGTTTGAGGGTCCAATACTTGAGGTATTGAGTTGAACTTGAAGGACCCACCTGAAACATTTGTTGTACAACGGTTTGATTATGTAACAGGGGTAAATATGTATTAACAAGTGGAATTGATGTGGGTGAAACAGGTTGAACCGGTTGATACGAGTGTACAACCGTTTGTGGTTGGATAGGCAGAGTGGGCTGCCATTGACAAACATTCATTTCGACATTAGGTTGACCAAAAAATTACGGAGTACTTTCAAAGTGGGTGACCAAAGGTTGCCCCGTAGCATGATGAGGGTAATAAGACGGAAAATATTGTTCTCCAAATTTAGGGAGTCTAGTTGATATGGTACTGGATGGAATAGACCCAAAAGGACCAACTTGATATTGCCCTGATGATGTATATAAAGGATCAAGCCATTGAGTACTCACTATAGGTTTACCAGTTAGAATACCAGACGATGAAATTGGTGAAGTCCATGGGTTTGAAGATGCACCATAGAAGATTCTAGATAAATATTTATAACCTAATGGGACCAAAGGGCCACCATGAAAATATGACTCTAGTGAAGTTGTCAACATCGATGGGGTAGCGAGAGCAAGTGCTGGTGCAATTCGAACAGATGGTCCAACTGAAGATGTTGGTTCAGGCATGGTTACTTGACCAAGTGTATACCGTTTTGAATTTATGGGAATTTTAATAGGTGTTGGGTACCATATTTGTATATTTTTATCTCCCATTTTCACCCACCTTTCTATCTCTTTGTGTCATTGTTATTCTTAAACATACTAGGTAAACCCCTTTCTCCTACTTTACATGGGATATTTGATTAATGAAGTATTAGTCCAGGAGGTTTTACCTTTTTTCAATGTTAACTTCGATGTTTTTATAGATTCAAAAAAAGCGGGAAGTTTACAACTGTGAGCCATGGAGCATCTCCTAATTTCCAGCGTTTCCTTCACTTATTGCTACAGTGCAACAAACTTCGTTGCACTCCAACAACATTTCAGGATTTTTCATGGTTCCCTTTTAGACAAGTAGGTTGTTGTTGCAATGAATGGTATAATTTTAAATATTTAGCTGTTGAAGGAAATCTAGATTTGCTGAATAGTTTGTATAATGAGGGTCTGCAGGCTGTAAATCAGGGTGAAGCCCATTACCTACAGATTTTGTAACAATATATTATGCAATTAATTGAATGCACAACATCCTGTTGTTTCACCTGTAATTCGTGAGCTTGCCACAGCCCTGATATGAGAGTTGGGCCCACTCTTCTGATCAGGTGTTGTGTTTCCTTTATTTTCATTGTTTTCATGTTTTAGTTTGATTCTGTTATTGATGTTCCAGTGTAATCTTTCAATTGTTGTGAATGTATTTTTAATTCTACAATCTATTTTAAATGTTGTTACAGTAGTCTGTGTGTTTATGGATTTAAGCCTGTGATCTATAGTAGGTCATGTAATTTCTCCTCCATATACTGTGTCATTAGTCTTTAAATAACTAATGCCCTCGGGTTGATAATTTATGTGGAAAAAGGGTTGAATATTGTTCACATCCGGACCACAAAAATTTTGGCATCGTTGCCGGGGAAGGCTAACAGGTGCAAGAACAGGATCTGCAATTGATCTAAGGGTCAATCTCTCATCTTGGGGAGGGAATTTATTTCCCTAATTCGATCCCTGAGCATAGTGCTCTTTGTTTTCTTTTCTTGTTTTTATTATTGTTTTCTTTAGAATTGATCCCTTGTCTTGGGGAGGGCATTTTGCTACCCTGCCCTAAGTCCTGGGCATAGTTTTCAGCTTTTTTCTTTTTGATTATTTTCTGAAGGGCCAACTTCTCATCCTGAGGAGGGTGTTTTATTACCCTACTTCAGGTCCTGAACTTTGATTTTCATTTTCTTTTAGTTTATTGTCTATTTGAACCTACTCTCTCGTCCCAGGGAGGAAGCCATCTGTCCTGCTCTGGGTCCAGAGTGCTTTTGTTACTTTGATGAAGCCTCTTCACAATTTGTATGAACAAGGATCTGAATAAGAGGGGTAGAGGAAGACCCCCAAAGAAAGGAAATGATCTGGGAATGAAGACATATGTTCAGGAGATCATTGAAAAATCTAAATTTGAGACATCATCTCGCGCTGCTATCAGGGTAAGGGTTCAAACGAAGTCCGAAGGGAAATATATGGAACAACCAATGACATCAATGGTACTAGAGGGAATTATTTTGACAACGGAAGAAATAATAAATAAGGTACCGGTGGAGGAGACATCCTTGCTGTTAGAAAAAGGGGAAGAAATAGCTAGTAGAGGATCAGAAGAACTGAGCAATTCTAGTTGGGAAGAAGAACCGCCAAAATGGTTTTCATCACCACGAGACCAAGGGAGTGTTGTGAAACCTCCGGTAGTCAAATTAAGAAATTTCAATTTGGAGAGAGAATTCCTGAAGGATTTTGTATCACCAAAGGACTAGTGGAGTGCAGTGAAACCTCCTACAGTTGAATCACTCCAAGTACCAGCTGCAGAACTAGTTGAAATTCCAAGTGAGTATTGGAGGGTATTTATGGCACCTGTAAGTTATTCTATTGATTTTTCGATCGGAAACGTTGTAGGTGATGCACCGATGAGACCCATCCATTTAACAGCTCTGCCTAGTTTCCATGGGCTTTCTTCTGAATACCCTGATACGTTCCTCTTCAAATTTGACATTGTTTGTTGAGGACATGATTATATTTCCGATGCTCAGAAATTAAAAATATTTCATGCTACCTTAAAAGGGATAGCCCTAATATGGTTCATGGGTTTAGGAGGGAGCATGATTACCTCATGGGAGGGGATGAAAGAAGTCTTCTTGGAGAAATACCAAGAGTACTGTAAATCCTGTGACATTAAGGAGGAAGTCTTTAAGTTTGCACAGAAAGAGGAAGAAAACCTGAAAGACTGTGTGGAACTATTCAAATACATATTGCAGAGGTCAGGCCATAGTGACCTGGATAAGGACATTCTGAAGATCATTCTTCTCCATGCACTTAGGGAAGATTCCTTGCAACATCTGAACATAGTAGGAAAGGGGGAAATTTCAAAAGAAAAATTCGACACTATCTGTGACTATTGCATTAAGTGTTCATGGGGGGCTACAAGGAGTGGAAAAGGAATTTAGTCATCAAAGACTTCTGATGGAGGGGTTAAAAAGGCAGAAATTGGAAACCTACTAGATAACCTAAGGACTGATATCCTGAGTACATTCTCCACCCAGATGGACACTCTGCAAGAAAAACATAAAAAAATGGAGTTGGAAAATACTATGGCTATATTCTGCCCACAGTGCAGAAAGAAGCATCCTTTGAAGGAATTCCCATTAAACACAGTGGAAACCTACACAATCTGTAAGAAAACTCATGCGACCAGCTTGTGTCCTTCCTTGCCCGGACTGAAGGCATTTTTTTAAGGGGCAAGTGAAGAAAATGTGGTAGAATAGTTATACTTCATGGGGCAGAAAAGGCCATGGCAACCTCGACCACCAGCTATGAATCCAGGTATGTTTCAGGACCCATATTAGTATTTTAATAATTTTAATATGGGTCCTAAATCTACACCCTTTTCGGCTATGTGGTCTCATTATCATTATCCCCCATGGAAAAAATGGGTTCCCCAGGCCAGTTTGAATCCTTCATGGAATCAGAACTAGCATGGACCCTCTCCTACTGGCCAGTTTCCTCAATCTATTCCTCAACTACAACTTCATTTTCCCTCCAATGTACCTCCAGGAAACCCAGCCCTTAGACCCCAGCTTCCTATCCAACCCAATCCAAATCCTAATAATAAAGGGGTCCAACAAACAGACACTCTTAACCTTCCATCTTATAACATTTCTACCACGGGACTTAATGAGATAAACCTACGATCTGGGCGGGTAATAAATGCTCCCACTGCACCTATTATTATAGAACAGATTGACAGTGAAGATGCAGAACCAAAACAAAAGATAGTTAGGGATAAATCAGACCAAAACATAATGAAATAGACACCTCCCCAATCTGTTCCTAATCAAGGTCATTCAACTTCTCCTCCAGATCCTGAAATACTAACCTTGAATAAACCAAACCCTCAAGCAGAGTTTGATTTCCTAGGGGAATTGCAAAATATTTTTTTTAAAATACCCCTATTATAGGCTATGAGGGATGTATGTAGAAATTTGAATAACTGATATATTATTCACAGATATTCTCTTGATCACACGCTAATTTAGCTTCATGCATAATACAGAATCTCTTCTACCATTGATCATCACATGCGGAAATAAAATCAATTGCATGCATACATTAAAACCAAAAACAATCACACATATGAAAACAGTATTTAATGGGAAAGCTTAAAGCTGAAAACCCCAACTATCTGTATGTTATATGTCATGGAGATCATGTAAAAATCATAGTAAAAAGCTCCTCACAAGATCTCATGCACACCCTCAATTGCTACACACTATCAAGCTAGATCTAGCAAAACACATGCTCCAATCTTTTGCCACTTGATAGCCAGCCTCTATTGCATTATCAATGCTATGGGATGGCTTCATTAAATAGATAAACCACCTAGCTTGTACTGCGCAATCCTCATGGGCTTCTCCACCTATCTGTGTGTTGCAAATAGCAACTGTATAGTCACAACTGATAGTTAACCTGCTCTTTCACCTATCTCTGCACTGGTCTCCACTGAAACTGTCCATGCACTGAAGTTAACTGATGCATTCTTTAGTTGATTAATGAGTTTATAAATAGTGAATTAATTAATAATTAACTCACACCACTCTCACTAATTGTATCAATTAGTTAAACTAGATAAAATAGCTCAACTATGTGTAGATTAGTTAAACTAAATACAACTCCACTAACTTCCTCAATCAACTCCACCAAAATCTGTCACATGAGTTCTAACTGAAGTCTTCATGCAATAGCTCCACATAACCCTCAGGAATAGCATAATTCCTTCTGTTAGCTCCTGTGCCACATCTATGCACTTAACTGAAGTGCTCCAAGAGAATAAGATAATGTTTCGAGTCTAAATATTATTAAGAGCTAATAATATTCGACATATCTATTTTTAGACTGGCAATCTAAAAATATATTCTGCCCAATATGTCTAAAAATAGAAGTTCATCTACTTTTTCCAACTTGACCAACCGTCCACAAATAGCATCATGCAACTCATAGAACATGATCCATATGTCTAAAAATAGACTTTGTAAAGAAAAATAGCTTGCGGGCCCACTTAGTGAAGGCGACTCCTTTCCACTAAGCTCGTCATCTTGTTGCAATCTCAACACTCCCTCTCAACAAGATAAGGATTATATGCAACCCCTATCCTGCCCCTGTGGTATTTGAATTTTCTCCTGGCGAGCGCTTTCGTCAAGATATCAGCATCCTGATCCTCCGTGGGAATGTATGAAAGTAACATGATTCTCCGCTGCACACAATCTCTGATATGATGGTACCTAATGTCGATGTGTTTGAATCTATCATGAAATACTGGATTAGCCGAGAGTTTAATGCAATTCTGGTTATCACAATAAATTACAGTAGGCTCCAAGTGTGACCCGAACAACTCGACCAGGATCTTCCTCATCCATATGGCCTCGCATGCAGCCAAACTCGCTGCCATATACTCGGCCTCTCTGTTGAGTATTAGGATCTTTCTTCTGTTGTAGCTAGCAGTGACAAATCTCATAGATCCCTCGAGATGTATCTTTCATTATGTTTGTTGGGCTCCCTGCCCAATCTGCATCCGTGAAGCTACACAACTTCACCTCATCTGACTTTCTGTACCATAATCCATATCCCGATGTGCCTCTGAGATATCTCAATACATGCTTTCCTTCCTTCCAGAAGAGCTTGGTTGGATTAACCATAGCTTGTGAAAGCTGGTTAACAACATAGCATATGTCGGGTCGTGTATTGACCAGATACATAAGCGACCCCACCAACTATCTATAAACGGTGGCATCCACTTCCTCATTGGTATCATCCTTCCTCCAACACAAGGAAGGGTATGAGTGTCAACGGGCTTGCGGCCTTGCATGTTGAACCTCATTATCAGGAGTATTTACAGAAACCGCTTGATGAGAAGGAAATGTGTGCCAAATTTCCAATCCCAGGAAATAATGAAGGAGGCCCAAGTCCTTCATCTCAAACTCCTTTGCAAGATCATCCTTGCATGAGTGTATCAACAGTTCATCACCTGTCAAAATCAAATCATCTACATAAAGTACAATGATCAGCAACTTACCCTCCACCACAATCTGGTATAGGTTAGGATCTGCCTCACTCTTGGAGAATCCAAGTACGATGAAATAACTGTCCCAGCTCCATGTGTGCAACCTGTAGTGCTTGTTGCTCCTGCTCTCTTGAGCATGCACACATGTGACTTCATTTCTTGAAGATCAGAAACCTTCAGGCTTCTCTATGTGCACCTCCTCCTCAATGACTCCGTTGAGGAATGTAGTCTTCACATCTATCTAATGAATGTGCCACCCCATCTGCGCTAAGAGAGCAAGAATCGTCCGTATGGAAGAATACCTTGCGACAGGTGCAAAGGTGTCCTCATAATCGATCCCCTCTATCTGTGAAAAGCCTCGGGCAACAAATCTTGCCTTATACTTCTCCACACTCCCATCAGCTGCCTACTTCACTTTGTAGATCCATCTCGAACCCACCACTGATTTCCCCTCCGGCCTCGGGACAATCTCCCATGCATTGTTTTTGAAAATCGAATCATACTCTTCCACCATGGCATCTACCCATGCGGGGTCCTCCACAACTTCCTCAAAAGAGGATGGCTCCACCACGATACACTTGCTCATAAGAGCCATGTATCCAGTATACCGTTCAGGTGACTGTCTTTGTCTGCGCTGTGATGTAGGTTCTCCTACAACCTTCTCTGCATCTTGAGCCAGTCGCTCAGCTTCTGTAGTGTGCTTCCACCCTCTGATGGTTGCTGCTGCTTGAGTGGTCTCTTCCACTCCATGAACCTCATCTTGTGGTTGATCCACATCCTGAGACTCATCCTTAGGAACTAATAGCTCCTCATCTGCATGCAAGTGTGGCTCCCTCTCAAGCGAACACTTCATGGCTTTCTCCTCATGAAATTTGATATCCCGTCGCACAACAGTCTTGCGATTGTCTGGAAAATACACACGATAGTTGTGGGGTGTATCAGTGTACCCCACAAATATCCCAACCTCTGCAGTCGGCTCCAGCTTCTTCCTGGCATCCTTCGTCACATGAATGTAAACAGGTGAACCAAAAATCCTCAAATGGGAAATATCAGTCCTCTTACCAGAAAACGCCTCCTCGGGTGTACTCATGCCAAGTATCTGCAATGAGAAAACGATTCTACACATATGCCTCTGGGTATTTTCTGTCAAACGGCCCACAGTGCTATAGGTAGGCCACGATCCATGTCTACAACATAAGTAGAAGCACCACGATAGTCTGTTCTTCAGCTCAAACAGCTTAAAGTTCTAACAGCAGTTAAGAAATTCATCAGCTCTCTTGGAATTCATACTGTGGAAGAGCAAGTTCTTGGGTCACAGAGATGAATTCACCACCATTGTCGCTCCTAAGAGCCTTCACCTGCTTCCCTGATTCTTTCTCAACCGGTGCCTTGAACTCACAGAACTTTGAGTATGTCTCGCTCTTCTTCTGCATGAAGAAGATCCAGCACTTACGAGAAAAATCATCAACAAATATCACATAGTACCTGTGCTTTGCTGTCGAAGCTACTGAGAAAGGTCCACACACGTCTATGTGAATTCTCTCAAGGATCATCGTGGCGCGACTATCCTTCTCGTGAAAGGTGGCTTTCACAAATTTTCCTAAGGTACATCCCTTGCACTGATCTGACTGCGCAAGAGTACCCTTAGGAAGCCCAGTAGAAATCTGTTGCAGTATCTTCAAAGCTCCATGGTGAAGGTGGCCCAATCTCCGGTGCCACAACTCGCCATCATCCCGGCTCACCACTCCTTTTTCCTTGCCTTCCATTGCTGCGCAGCCATCTACCTGCAATTGATAAAGGTTCTTAACGATGTTATCTGGTCTCCACAGTTGCCTTACTGCAAGAGGCCTTTCACCATTAAAAAGGTCATCATATCCCTTGTCTTCTAACATCGCCACGAGAGATAAGATTCTTCTTCAATCCTGGAACATGCATCACTTCCTTAGCAGTAGAGGACACAACTCCCTCTCAAAGGAAATGGTACCCATACCGGTCGCACTGTATCTACCATCATCGCCCATCTCGATGTGCACTCCAAGATATTTCTCATCCAGATCAGTAAACAAATCTCGATCTCCTGTCATGTGAAAAGACGCACCACTGTCAAGAAACCACATTGATCTCGTCATACTTGAGACCAAGCATGCGATCAATGAAAAATCCAGCTCAAACTGCGAGGCTAGGGCCTCTCCAGCTGTAGTCCCAGAAACTTTCTTATTTTTCTTCTTATGTGGACAATTAGTGGCATAATGTCCATGTTGGTGACAGTGAAAGCACTTCACCTTGGACATGTCCTGCTTCTTGCCTTTCGCACCAGATTGAGAAGCATGCTTCTTGCTCTTTCATTTCTTTGCTTTGGCATCCAAAGCGCAATTCTCTTCATCAGAGTTCTTTGATGAAGATCTGTCCCTGGTACTTCGCCTTATCTCCTCTTGCACAAGATCCGACCAAAGTCGCTCCCATCCTGGCAATTTCTCCCGACCATTGACAGAGTCCTGATAGGAATGCCAACTCTTCGGAAGCCCAAGGAGAGCCAAGCTCACCAATTCATCATCATCAATAGTCACCCCCACACTTCTGCTTCCCCGACTCATCCACCAATGCATGAACTTCATAAAGTGCCAAATCTTTATCACCTTTCTCATCTTATGTTCTACGGTTGTCCTTGAGCGCCAGCTTCCTTTGGCCGCTCTTGCTTTGGAATAAATTTGTCAAAGCTTTCAACATCGAGAATGGAGAAGCCTTACCATGAAGGTAAGATCTTATGTTATCCTTCATACCCTCAACGAATAATTCAACACTTTTTTGTCTTCTTTTTCCATGCGTCAAGTATGGCAGCATCACTAGAAGTAGGTTTTGGAATTTCTGCATCTATGAACTCCTTCAACCCATTGTCATCCAGCACCGCCTCCATCCTTTCCTTCCATGCAATATAATTCGAGCTTCCCTCAAGGGCATACTCCAATCACAATCCGTTGAAAGACATCTCAACTTCAACACCAAGAAAACACTACTGCAAATTCGAATTCCACCAGCTCAAAACTCAACCGCTTCAATATTTTTCAATTGCTCCAATGATCAATATCGCTCTGATACCATGTATAAATTTGAATAAATGATATATTATTCACCGAGATTCTTCTGATCACACACTATTTTAGCTTCATGCACAATACAAAATGTCTTCTACCATTGATCATTACATGCGGAAATAAAATCAATTGCATGCGCACATTAAAACCATAAACAATCACACATATGAACACAGTATTTCATGGGAAATCTTAAAGCTGAAAAACCCAACTATCTGTATATTATATGTCATGGAGATCATGTAACAATCATAGTACAAAATCTCCTCACAAGCTCTCATGCACACCCTCATTTGCTACACACTATCAAGCTAGATCTAGCAAAACACATGCTCCAATCTTTTGCCACTTGATAGCCAGCGTCTATTGCGTAATTAATGCTATGGGATAGCTTAATTAAATAGATAAACCACTTGGCTTGAACTGCGCAATCCTCATGGGCTACTCCACCTATCTGTGTGTTGCAAATAGCAACAGTATAGTCACAACTGATAGTTAACTTGCTCTTTCACCTATTTCTGCACTGGTCTCCACTGAAACTGTCCATGCACTGAAGTTAACTGATGTATTCTTTAGTTGATTAATGAGTTTATAATTAGTGAATTAATTAATAATTAATTCACACCACTCTCACCAGTGTATCAATCAGTTAGACTAGATACAACTAGCTCAACTATGTTTAGATTAGTTAAACTGAACACAACTCCATTAACTTCCTCAATCAACTCCACCAAACTCTCTCACATGAGTTCTAACTAAAGTCTTCATGCAATAGCTCCACTTAACCCTCAGGAATAACGTAATTCCTTCTGTCAGCTGCTATGCCACATCTATGCACTTAACTGAAGTGCTCCAAGAGAATAAGATAATGTTTAGAGTCCAAATATTATTAAGAGCTAATAATATTCGACATATCTATTTTTAGACTGGCAATCTAAAAATAGATTCCGCCCAATATGTCTAAAAATAGAAGTCCATCTATTTTTCCTGACTTGACCAACCATCCACAAATAGCATCCTGCAACTCATAGAACATGATCCATATGTCTAAAAATAGACATAGTCTAAAAATAGACTTTGCGCCAAAAATATCCTGCGGGCCCACTTAGTGAAGGCAACTCCTTTCCACTAAGCTCATCATCTTGTTGCAATCTCAGCAATGTACCTATATATGAAAAAACTCTCAAAGAGTACGGCTCTAAGAAACCAGGGAAGAAACCTAAGGATCCATTAACCATTCATGTTATGGGTAGATTATCCAACATCATGTTAGTAAAGATCATGCCTGTAAAATATGGAGACCTAGGAAACCCGATTCTAACAGTACATATCAATGGGGTTGAGATCCCAAAAATATTGGTAGATTTGGGAGCTTCCATCAACATTATCACCGCTGAAACAATAAACACACTAGGTATTGAAGACATTAAACCAACCCCTACTATCCTAGAACTAGCAGATAGTTCTACAATTAAACCGGTAGGGAAATTGGAAGACGTGATTATTTCAGTAGATTCATGGCATTATCCTGTGGACCTCCTTGTATTACAGAATTGGTCTTTAGTTGGTGGTCATCCATTGATTCTGAGAAGACCTTGGCTCGCAACTGTAGACGCTTACATAGGGTGCCGATCTGGGCATATGATCATATCAAATGGGACAGTTACAAAGAATCTTACTCTTTACCCTCCCGCGGAAACCAATCCATTTGAAAAATGATTAACCAATCAGAAACCTCTACCAATAGAAGAGCCTGAACCTGAAAATCAATAAGTTAGACCAATTCTTACTATTGGGAAGGCCCTTCAATTTAAAAAAGAAACTGAGGACGATGCCATTAACGCCTTTATTAGTGATTCCAGTTCTGTTTCAAATTCAACTCATCAAATTTTAGAATCTGTTATGAGCTGTGAAACAAAAGAAAACATTAAACCAGAATATGAAATTGAAGACATTCCTGTAACCTCATCCCATGATAGTATTACAATTAAGATTGAACCAGGGAAAACACTTAATATCAACCCAAAGTTGTCTGAATCCTAGACAAAACGGCTTTTGAAAGTCCTTCAAGATCATCAGGAAGCTTTTGCCCGGGATTATACCGACATGAAGTGGATCCCTACTAACTTATGTACTCATCATATTTATATTAAGGAATTTTGTCGCCCTATAAGACAGCCCCAACGGAGAATGAACCCTGCTCTCAAGAACATTGTCAAAGAAGAATTACAAAAATCATTGGATGTAGGATTCATTTACCCCATCTTAGATAGCCAATGGGTAATATATTCGCTAGTGATTGTTCCCAAAAAGAATGGTAAAATGGCAGATTTGTGTAGATTACAGGGAGCTAAATAAGGTAACTCAAAAAGACCATTTTCCTTTTCCATTCATTGGCCAAGTCCTAGATACCTTGGCTGAGAAGAAGTTATTTTCCTTCCTAGACGGATTCAGTGGATATAAACAAATATAGATAGCCCCGGAAGACCAGGATAAAACAACTTTCACATGCCCATGGGGAATCTTTGCATACAGAGTCCTCCCATTTGGCCTATGTAATGCTCCTACCACTTTCTAGAGGGAAATTCTAGGAATATTTTTTGGGTTATTAAAAACTCAGAAACAGGTTATTCCTCTTTTCTAAAATATTTTTCACCTGTATGGATTCTCTTTTTAACAATATTTTCTGATTTTGTCGATGATAGCGTTGAAATCTATATGGATGATTTTACTCCATATGGAAATTCATTTGAGGAAGGATTGGAAAATATGGAGAAAGTACTCAAAAGATGTAAGCAAACCCATGTATCTCTGAGTACAGTCAAATGCCATATGATGAGAGAAGAAGGCATAGTACTGGGAAATTTTCTCTTAGCTGCTAGAATTCGAGTTGATCCAGCTAAAGTAGAGGTAGTATTACACTTCCCGGTACCCAAAACACCTACACAGGTGCGTAGTTTTATTAGGTGTGTTGGTTATTACAGATTCTTTATAGAAAATTTTGCTAAAATAGCACATCCAATTTTTCAATTGCTAACAAAAGATGCATAATTCTTGTGGAATGAAGATTGTGAGGTATCTTTCACGAAAATTAAAGGGCTAGTTTGTAAGGCTCCAATCCTCTGAGGACCTGACTAGGCATTACCGTTTCACATACATGTAGATGCTTCTCAGACAGCAATAGGAGCTATTTTAGGACAACAGGTAGACAAAACACCATACACAATTTATTATGTCAGAAATAATTTAATTCCTACTGAATTGAATTACACGGTGATGGAAAAATAATTCTTGGCTATCATTTATGCTGTCAATAAGTTCCAACACTACATCACTGAGTATTCTACTTTTTTCCATACTGATCACCCAATAATCAGGTATTTGATGAATAAACCTATTAGTCCTGGCTGTGTTACAAGATGGTTGCTATTGCTTCAAGAATTTGATATCACAATAGTAGATAAACTAGGAAAAGATAACGTAGCTGTTGATTTCCTATCTAGAATGGATAACAATGACAAATGCACACCTATAGAAGATAGTTTTCCCGATGAACATCTTTTTGCAGTTTATGCAGATATTTCTAACTATCTTGCTACAGGGAAAGTGCCTCTTCATTTTTCATACAGGAAACAAAAAAAATTTATTCATCACAGTGCCTGATATTCTTGGATGGCAGGGTGACTCTTTCATACAGGAGCTGATAAGCATATTCGGCGCTGTGTATCTGAGGATAATATTTATGAATTATTGAAGGCTGCCCATGATGGCCCCTGTGGATGGCATTTTTCAGAAAAAATAATGGGCCATAAGGTGATACAAATGGGATATTACTAACCTTCTATCTTTCGGGATGCACGGAATTATGTCAGGAGATGTGATAGTTGCTAACGTGTGGGGCAACCCGGCTAATCCTTGAACCTTTTGAGAAATGGGCTATTGACTTCATTGGACCCTTTAACCCACCCTCCTAGCAAAAGGTCCACATCTTGGTCTGTACTGATTACGTGACTAAGTGGGTAGAAGCCAAAGCTATTGCGAAAGCAACAGTGCAGGTGGTCCTAGATTTTATGTTTGAAGAAATTTTTGCTCGTTACGGTACTCCGAGAGAAATTGTTTCATATGGAGGAGCACAGTTCACATCACACATGATAGCAAAGCTTATGCAAAAATATGGGGTCAAGCACAGGGTGATGTCTCCATACCATCCCCGGGAGAATGGATAAGTGGAAAGCACAAACAAGACATTGGAAAATATCTTGACAAAAACTATAGCATACCATCGTTGGGATTGAGCTCAGAAGCTGCATGAAGCTCTCTGCGCGTACAAAAAAACATGGCAAAATACAACTGGATTTTCACCATTCAAGTTGGTTTATGGGAAATCCCCATTTTTTCCAATAGAATTTGAAATTTGTATGCTCAGAACAGCTCTTGAAGTTGGTTTGGATCTGTCAGATGCCTAGAAACATCGGCTGGCCTAGCTCAATGAACTAGATGAAATCCGTTCAATGGCTATCTAGAGAACTACAACTATTCAAAAACAGAGAATGAAATGGCATGATAAGTTTATTAAGAATAAGGTGTTTCAGAGGGGAGATTGGGAACTACTTTATGACTCCCGCTTTAAGGATTTTAAGGGAAAGCTTTGCACTCTCTGGATGGGATCTTACGAGGTGGACGTTTTATTTGATAATGGAACAGTCAGGCTAGTCACGATTGATGATAGACGTGCTTCATTCATAGCCAATGGACATCGCTTGAGATTATACCACCACCCAGGCTCTAAGGATGCTTTCTTTAAACACCTCTATGAGAAATATTGTTTGAAGGTTATCAGCACAGAGAAATCTTCCTCTGCATCCTAGCCCTAAAAAAAATAAAATAAAATAAACAAAACAAATAAATAAAGAATTATATTGTTACTATTTACCTTGCTGTCTTTTTGCAGGAGTTACTACTAAGGAGTAAAAATCAAAGAAATTTTTTCCTAAGTATTGGTTGCTGCTACTCATGATGTTGTTACACAATTGCTGCTACTCATGGTGTTGTTACTCAGTTCTTACTACTCATGATGCTATTACACAGTTGTTGCTACTCATGATGTTGTTACTCAATGTTGTTACTCCTTGATCAATGTTGTTACTCCAGTTGCTGCTACTCATGGTGTTGTTACTTGGGTGCTGCTACTCGATGTTGTTACTCCTTGATCAATGTTGTTACACCAGATGTTGTTACTTGTACTGTTGTTACTTCGGATGCCACTACTCTCATTACTGTGACCCTAGATGCTATTACACCGGATGTTGTTACTCGCACTGCTGTTACTCTAGATGTCGTTACTCACACTGTTTTTACTCTGGATGTTGTTACACCAGATGTTGTTACTCGCATTGCTGTTACTCCGGATGCCACTGCTCGCATTGTTGTTACTCCAGATGTTGTTACATCAGATGTTGTTACTTGCACTGCTCTTACTCCGGATTTCGCTACTCACATTGTTGTTACTCCGGATGCCGCTACTTGCACTGCTGTTACACTGGATATTGTTACTTGCATTGATGTTACTCCAGATGTTGTTACATCGAATGTTGTTACTTGCACTGCTCTTACTCCGGATGCCACTACTCGCACTGTTGTTACTCCGGATGCCGCCACTCACACTATTGTTACACTGGATATTGTTACTCACATTGCTGTTAATCCGGATGTCGCTACTCGCACTGCTGTTACTCCAGATGTTGTTACATCGGATGTTGCTACTCGTACTGCTATTACTCCAACCGCATCATTACTGTTTCATCATCCTACCAACTATCACTTCGTCTAGGTAGGCCGCTAGGTACACCTCCATGTGACTTTTATCGATTTAATTACATATCCCATGTGATGACTTTAATTCCATGGACGTCAGACTTTAAGTTGGGGGGGTGCCATCATAATTTAATGACAGCTTAATGATGATTCCGTAAGGCATTATTATAAACCCGTGTGTGGTACACCCTACGATTCTAATAAATACTCTGTATAATCATTAAAAGCGTATTGGGATCAGTAACACATCCTTTCCACTCCATATGAAATAATTTCTATTTTATTCACCACAAAAACCATACTTTTTTATGATTTTTCTCGGTTTTCGAGAATTACATCCGTATTTACCGTTACCACCTTTCATTTTCACCATGTTTTTTTTTTCTGAATTTGGTATCCACCATTTCGCCCAATGGTCTGTTGTTCCAAGAAGTGCTATTATGAGTCCCCACAGTATGGGAGAACTGGTTGTGTGGCATGAGCCTAAAAACACAGCTTCGGTCTGCAGTAATCCAGAGGTATGGAAAATATTTTTTAATGCAGGGTGGGATACCTAATTCGACAGATTGCAGGGGTTTGACAGGGGAATCACAATGGAATTTGCACTTAATTTGGACAAGATTCACTCGTGGGTCAGAGGACTGGAAGTTCCTGTCATATAAGAGGTAATTGTAGAAGTTAGCGGGCTAATACAGCAAGGGCAGCAATGGTTTTCTCGAAGATTTTCTCTCCTAGAGTTTCCTGAATTATTCTTGTAGGCAGGAGAAAGTGTTGTCCAATTGGGCAGAGGATATGAGTGCAAGACTGTGTCGTATCCTTGGAACGCAGTCGCAAGTTTTGTAATGAAGTACATAACTTTCGAAGGCCGGGCCACAACTTTATTTAAGTATCATTTTAAAATTCTAACGCACCTTTTATTTCCACAAGCTCAGGTGCATGCCTTAAACATGCCCTTCTTCCTATTGAAACAGTTGCAGCACATGGCACAGTCCACTTGGTGTTCGCGCCGGATGCAGGCAGTGATCTCCAACCATGGATTGGTGTGTTTATTGGTCATGCATGCAATAAATAGACTTTGGGTCTCCTAGGTGGAACTCTGTGGATCCTCAGAAGAAGAGATAGCAGCCATTATTGCTACGAGATAAGAGGAACCAGTCTCTTCGGCTAGTTTAGTAGGAGAGGAAAATTTAGAGGGAATTGATCAAGAGGAACCCGAAGAAATGGAAATGGAGGTTGATCAAGAGGAACCTGAAGAAGTGGAAATGGAGGTTGATCAGGAAGAACCTGAAGAAATGAGAATAGAGGAGATAATTTGTGACACAGTCGAGGCTACCACACAAGAACTAGCCTCCCCTGAGGAGCCCACAGATGAAGGAATTATGGATATCGTGCATGAAGTCGAGACTATCATACAGTTGTCGAATTTTGTCAATGAAGAACAGGGAAGTGAAATGGTAGATAGAGGAATGGCAAGGGATGTTGTTTTGCAAGAAACAACATCACCTGCCCAAGAAGATATGGATGTTGAAACAAGTGGGGGTGCTACAAAAGAACCACCCCTAATTTGGCTAGAACAGGGAAATAAGGAGGAGTTAGCCTGTGAAATAGACATTGTCCCTTAAGGGCTAGTATCAACTGTGGAAAAAGAAGAAATCCATAAAGAACAGGAAGATAGAGGAGGAATAAACCGCGGGGTCGATACTATCCCACAAGAACCAGTATTGACCTTAGAAGAATAAATGATGAACAAAGAGTGAGAGAATAGAAGGGAAACAAGCTTCGAAATCAACGATGCCCCACAAGAACCAACATCAACCCCGATTGAGGCAGTAATGCATGAAACCCCAGCTCAGGCCAGAAATGATGATGATGAAGTTGTCCCTCGTTCTTAGTTCCAGTCTATGATGCCTAGAGGGGTGAGGGGATTCTGCTCACCCAAACGATTAATGGAGGAAGTAGCTATCCCACCTGTGCTTAAATTTGTTGACCTAGGAGAAGACATGGCCAAGATCGGCCTAGTCATTGCTGAATCTTTGTTGGAACACTCGGAGACTTGCAAAGAAGATGAGGTCCCTACGAAAACACTGGGACACACAGTGGTCGATGGAAATGCTGACCAGATGGCAGGGGTCCCTAAAGTGAATATAGAGGAAGAAACCCCTGAAGATAGTGAGCCCACCCAAAAAATCTTAACAAAATAATCCGCTGAGAATACCAGCAACATTCCGCCACCTCCTGAGCCTGTCATAGGCCCAGAAACTGAATTTATTGTCAAATAGGAATGGATTGAATAGTGTGAGAAAATTAGGTTACACCTCAAGAAGAGGTATCAGTTGCAGTTCAGTGAAACCATGAGATTGAAAAGGGAGGTTCGGGAGTTGAAAAGGAAATTTTCTCGGCTAAAAAAGAAGGTAAAAAACTACAAATGGAGGGCAGTAAAGCCAAAAATTGAGGTCCCCTCTACAGCTACATAGACTGGCCCAATTGAAGAGTTGTCTGAAGGCTAAGAATTTCTCTTGGCCGCTAAAATACAGAAGTGGCAGTCTGTTGCGAGTGACCATAAGAAAGAACAATGCGGGTTCGATAACAGGCCGCTAGGGTCATCACGGGATACATAGATTAGTTAGGTAAGGCGTGGTTGAAACAATCTAAACATAAGGTGTTGGCTTGAGGGGTCCTGACCTAGGTTTGGTGTGCAAGGTTTTCCAAAAAACCCCTATACTACTGGCCCTTTCTGCAGTGACCTGCTTTCGCAGGTCATAGTCTCACCCAAAGTAGTATGGGTGGGTGCTGGAACCAGGTTTCCGCACCCTGAGAAAGGAGGGGTAAGGCAAGCAGAGCTGCATTCTATTCAGATTAAATTTTGTCTTTGCAGGGTTAATTATGTATTTATTTGCATCCACGTGCACCAGATTTACAATTATACGCTTTTCATAACATCAACACAACATTATATAAACAAAGCGGAATAGATCTAGATCCAAGCATTCATTACATAGAATTTCGTAGCAGAAAGAAAAAAAATACATAACTCAGTAATTATCAACAGTTCATATAACAGTACTCACGGATTCATATTTCTAATAATCCTTCGCATTCATTCATTCATCAACCTTTCCTTACAATTCCCTTCCTAGCCTGTGCACACAGCAATAGGGTCCACACACAGCTGGACTAGGATCTCCACGCACATAGCCTGCAGGAGTCCGTTCCTCAAAAACCAAAACAGATAGCTTAAACAACAGATCGCACCAATAGCTCATCCAATCCCATCCCTTTCGATACAAAATACATCTCTATTTATAACAATCTAGCTCCAACTTTCCTATGGTTTGCAACCCATGGTTTTTGGACCCCTAGTTTACCCTTTGACCCATTACAATGTGTTCGGGGCTTTGACGCACCCCAAAACCCCTACGCTATACTAAATATAATCAAAAGTAATCAAAATGGACCATTTTTGTAGCTTGTTAGGAGACCCCGTTCCAACAGTCCCCCAACACAATCTTGTGACTCATCTCAAGTCACTACACAGGTGCATCATCGATATGCGTACGTAAAGTATCCAAAGCGCGGACAAGCGGAGGGAGTACTACCTGACTTTGGGACACATCATCCTATGCAAGATTGACCATATTCTGGGAAGGTGGATCATTGGTAGTCATGGTAACGCTTGCTAGAAACTGATTAAGGCGCTTGGTTGCGCCATCAATGTCATGTGTTAACTGGAGGGCTGAGGTAGTCCAGGGATTCAGATGTTCAATCAGGGCGTGTTGTTTCTTTCGAAGTTTCATAATCTCATCCTGTAGGTCATTGCTGGTTTTCAATCGTGCCAAGCGCTGGGCAGACACCAAAGTAGACAACGTAGCATTGATTTCTTCAACGGCCTTTTTGCGCTGTCGTAAGTCCTGATTGATTTGTTGGAGGACTGGATTGCGCTGGACTCGAGTCCAAAGATGTATGGATGACTCCATCAGGGTGGTACCTTGAGTAATTTTCTTTGTGATTGTCATCGTTGCTTCTTTGATAAGGGCGGTACGCTGGGTACAGACTTCTGGGGGTGTGTCGAGCTGTAGTCTGGACTGTAATTCCGCAATCTCCATGCGAGAGGCTTTGAAAGCAACAACCAATTTTTCCACTTTGCTTCTAGATGTATCGTCAGCCATGATGTCCTTTGTCACTTCTATGCAGAGCTGGTGGATCACAGTCTCAAGTTCCACCTATTATGACTTAGCCCGGACCACTGCAGTAGTTTTCTGCGCAATGGTGTGCTGAGCAGTCGCTAGCTGGTGGGTTATGGATTGAGCGTGGTCACTAATCTCCTGGGAGATAGCATGAAGAAGGATATCTAAGGTTGCGTAGGGTAGCTGAGCAAGGTCCAGATGGATTCCTGTGCCTTCCGGAGGCTGCGTTTTGACTAAGGTACCGGTAGCGATACTCCAGAGTTGACCGGCCTCCTTGATTGGTGCCATGCTGCTATCGCCAGACGAAAGTGATGTCTGGACCTCACGGGATGGAGGTGGAGGCACTTTGATCCAGAGAGCATGGAGGTCTTCCTGAAGAGAGGCGACCCCAGCTTGCCACTGAGCTATGATAAGTGCCCACTTACCCTCTGTAGCCAGGGTGACCGCATCTGCAATCTGCTCTAGATCTCCGCCTATTAATGTGACTGTCACATCATAGTGCTCGCGATGGGATTTCTATTTCTTCCTTGGTCAAGATGTCGATGGCCCCGTCCTCTTAGTACTGGGAGGAGGGGGAGTGGTAGTAGCTACTGGGTTTGGGGCTGTATCTGGCTGCTGCTATGATGGGTTATCTCTGGGCTTAGCTATAACTGATGTTGGTGTGATGGGGAGGCCCTTTTTCCATGCGGAGGGCCACAGTTCGATCAGTAGATCAATTTCTTCATTTGGTACCATATAAGGGAGTTCTACCCATGTCGGGTTGGCCAGACTGCAAATTCAGATCTGGTGCATAGTGATTTGAAATGCAGAAATATGCTTGTATTTTTCATAGATGGTGGGGGAGAGTCGAGGGCGGGAGTTGATGGTAGTGGTGACACTGCTCTGGAAGAGGACCCAAAAGACCTTTTTATCCTCAATACGCTGCTTATCCTTGGAGTCCCATAAGTGAGCATACCGAGTGCCTTTGCACATCCCATCACGGAGCTTGGGAACAACCGATTATTCCAGTTTGTCCCAGGTGACTAGGGCTATGAGGAATAACAACCATGAGTAGAAGAAAGGTGTCCCATGCTCTTGAGACTCACAGAAATTAGCAAGAAATTCTTCACACAAGTATTGAGCCTAATTAAAAAACACACC
This sequence comes from Pinus albicaulis, assembly GCA_034641835.2. Lineage (NCBI taxonomy): Eukaryota > Viridiplantae > Streptophyta > Pinopsida > Pinales > Pinaceae > Pinus > Pinus albicaulis. Next base: position 392,283,929 of record CM076584.1, on the reverse strand, counting down.
CTTCATGCACTGCCCGGCTAGCTGGATGACATAGACAGGGACAGTCACAACCTAGCACTTCTGCATGAGTTTGCAGGCTAACAGTCGAGTGCCCATTTGCGTAGCAGGGTCATTGATGGTTTGGATCACAAACCCTCGTTGATTTTGCTGAACCGCATAGGTTTTTCGGACATACAGAGCGGTAGCGGCTTCATATTTCTTGCCAACTTTCTCAAGTGGGTGCGACCCCTGCATTGGGAGGCCCGTGATCTTGTGGATCAACTTGGCATCAATAGGGACTCTGTCGCAAATCCATAAACAACCATTGTGAATGAGGGCAAGTAACTGGCATGCCAATTGATCGGTGATATTGTAGCAGCCGAAATATGGCATGCTGAGTAAATTCAGGAGTCCAGATCCTGCCAAGCCACATACCCACCATTGAGGTATCACCGTGATTCCATCATCCTCATGGATTGTGTCAAAGTATAATGCAGAGGCCAATTCTAGAAAAGTGTCCTAGTCTGCCAGATTATGATCATCGAACTTGACCTCATGGAGGTGTTCGCAAGGATCACCAAAGACGGGGACCTCGCCTAGGGTCAACGGAGTCTGCAGTTAGGTGATCAGGCCATCCAATTTTTTTGGTATCTGTGTAGATGGTCTTCATGGTCGAATGAAGGGGGGTAACCAGTTGATCAGGTTAGCCGGCAGAGCCCCCTCCTGCTCATCTTGTGCTGAGTGCGGAGGCCTCAGATGTCTCGGGGAACTTTGGGGTTTCTTTGCTACCTGTGGAGGAGCCCTTGAGCTTTGAGCTTTCTCCTTTCCCTTCCATGTGGTTCGTGGAGGGGGGAATTCCTCCAGCTCTAGCTCATCTTCCAAAACCTCTTCAACCTCAGGCTTAGTTGGGACGGAGGGTTCGACAGGAGCAGTGGTTGGCATCCTTGCGCAAAAAATGAATCCCGGATTTGGGTGACTGCTATTTGACGGGGGAGGTTTACTAGTCATGGGAGGGATGCCGCAACTATAACGAATTTTGCTGTTCGATTTCTTCTGCACGATACTTAAAGTAGGTCGCCTGTTTACCCAAGATAATACCGCTAACCCGATCATCCTGTCGACCTTTAAACACTTTCCATCGAAGGAGAGAGAGAGAGATGTTTCACGCCGGGGGGGGGGGTTCTCCCCAGTAAAGATAAGAATCCCCCGTAATTCGTCCTACCAACAGTTCAAGGGCCACTCCCTTCAACGGTAACTTCTTCTTCTCCCCAGAAGGTACAGTTCCAACGGCTAGTTGTCGCTTCCCTGGTATCTTAGGTGTACTTATTATGCTAAAGTTTCCAATTTGTGATAGCTGCCTGGCTTCCCCCAACACAAGCTTGCTGCCTAAGTAGCACTTGGCCCGAGACCAAGAGACCTTTATCGGCATCAGCTACCTGACCCCTGGTTGCGTCACTAATGCAAAAGTGGTTTGACGCAAGGGGCCCCTACTTGTGGAATCAACAGGTGTTATAGGGAATATGTTGCTTATTCGAGGGTCGATCCGCCCCTTGCTCGGGGTAGGTCTTAGTTTTACTCCCATATTTTCCTCAGGGGCCATAAAGAGATATTCCTTAGTGATATGAATACAATGCAGCATAGAGGCTTCTCCTAACTGGTTCTTCCAAGCTTCTAGACCCCTACTGGAATCCTCAGTATCTTTCTCGTAGCATGGTATTGCCAATTTATAGATATCAGTCCCCTTCTTAGGTATAGGTCCTCTTTAACATTTATCTTCCACCGGGTCTAGTGGTATGACGACCCGTCGGCCATGGTTTTCAAATATCGTGCTACGTTTTTTTAGATCGATAATGCCCCCCATGTTCATAGCCCAGTTTAGCCCAAGGAGCGCAGGGTATGGATCCACATCTTCCATAATTTCTATTACCTTGAAGTCGGCCAGGATCCTTGCCCCCGTAATATCCACCATCACACTAGGAAGTCTACCTAAAGGAATGATCCTTCTATGATTTTCCATTCGAAGCTGATGGTGGGTCGTTCCAGCTTAGGTTTTCCCATGCATTGCCAAGTGTGCTTAGGTAGGTGTAATATTCCTTTTTTTGAAATATCACAATCTATTCTAGAGATTGAATATAGGGTAATTTACTGGATATGTCACCTTAAATAAATGATTAGATCCAGAGGCTACCTGGCCCTCTACATACTCTGTCTATAGAATTTTTAATATTCCTTCGATAGGAATTACCCAAAGAATGGGGCTGCAGCAAATATATGAGCCAATAATGAAGCAACAATGTTATTTTAGTCACCCAGAGAATATGAAGGTGTAAATAGCCAACAAGTGTATATAACAGTAGAAATTTTATACAAATCCTTGAGGAATCAATCACTCAAATAAGCAAAGGGGGCCTCAATGAGACATGTACATCAGAAAGTGAAGAACCCTGCTATATATGACAAACCCAGGCTATGACTACGCAGTATATGATATAATACTGCTGCAGAATGATGTCAATACATGAATATGACAATATATGGCTAAAATACAATAGGGGAGCAAAGCTCTAACCCTTAGAAACAATAATACATCAATCCTCCAAGGGATTGGCTGAAATATACAAGATGGCAAAAATGCCAGAGTTGCTGGGCAACTGCTACAACTCAAAGATGGAACTCAATAGAGAAGGTTGAAGATGATGAACAACTGAATTATACCTCCTCAAATTTATCTCCAAAGTGCAAGGCTGATCCTTACACTTGAGATCTCACCCTCCAATCAACTCTGCAAAACCCCATAGCAAATGCACTATGAAAATAACGCAGTTATTGGAGAAAACTGCGTTGTAGGGGAAAATATATGGGTTGTCTTGATGCCAAGATTTGAAATAAGTGCTGAAACCTCCCTCACTATCTTCCCAAAGGAATGGAGACTCCCTCCTTTGAAAATTAGCTCCAGAAGTGGTGTTGAGGTCCCCCACTGCAACACCCTACAACACAGAGTTATGTTGTTGCAGCAATAACGTTGTCCTGGAGGAGGATGCTTTGGCCTTTAGCCAAGAGATGTGGAGAATGAAGAACCAACCTTAAATAGGCCTCTCAAGAAGGTGAGGAAATCCTAAATAGGAATTCCCCGGCAATTCTTGCTAAACGACAAAGAATGCACAATGTCTGAATAGACATGAAATCATAAACATATGCATGAATAAAAATGGCTCTCCTCCTCTCAATATATAGAAAGTGAAGGCTCTCTCTCCATGGGCCCCATCCATTAGGGTTTCATCCATAAAGTAATATTCCCTCCTCTATATCTGCACTGTCCCATGTAGTGCTTTCCACCTCATACCCTGCGTTGGTCGACTTGGTCAAACCTCTTTGCAAATGTCTCTTTTCACACATGGGGGTGTAAAATCTAGTTCCATGGCTGATCCCTTTCCATACTAGAGGTATTTTTTCTATTTTCTATTATCATTGGGCCACCTTACCCAATTATTCATCTCCTAAATGAATTTAGACAAAAATTAATGTTCCAGTTTATTGAAGAAAAATTAGGAACATTATAGTCCTCCCCTCCCAAATGTTGCTTGTTCTCAAGAAATTGCAAGGATAGAACTGGAAAGTCTCCACTCAAGGCATGGAGTCTAAAATTTGATGAGGAACATCTTCCCCATGTGGATCCTCCATCCCCAAGCAATCATCCACACAAAATGAGCCACCTCCCAATAAGGCAACTCCTGAAAGTCTCCTTCCACCTCAAGCTCCGGAAATGAAGGTGGGCTGAAAACCTGAACTTGGCAAGCATCATAGCTTACCCCATGCTGTCCTTATCTCCACTCATGACAAGTGTAGAGTGTATTCTGATCCTAGGCTACAAACGTATTGCCCTCAAATGGAAAAATGAAGAAAAATCCTCCAAAGAGTTCTCCTCCGACAATGAAGAACAAGTTGGCCCAAAACATATCATCCATGATGAATAGGACATGGTCATCATAGAATATCGAAATGAGAAGTTTGATGTAGGTTCTACATGATGCTACAAATTCCATACAAAATCTCAAGAGGACACGACATTGTTTCATCCACTACAACCTCAAAAAATTACATGGCAAGCAATGTACAAGATCCATCACATCTACTAATGGATAGTAAATGGCTGAATGCAACAACAATACATGATCAAGAACTTGCCCATGGCTATACAATGGATGAATACCAATCTCATGGCCCACCTCAAAAGAGAAAAAGCATGTGGCTGTGGTGGCCATATCCCCTCCCATGCTCCCATTAGAACATGTAGTGCAGAAAATGTGAGAATTTTTCCCACTCAAGGACACATCCAACTCATGTGCCTCTCTCATAATCATTCTTCTTATACAAATCTGATCCATATCAGAAATTGAAGTCATGATCAGAAATAAAATGAAGAAAATTCTGAAGGTTTCAAGTGATGCAATAAGGTACCAACAGCTTCCCAAACAAGTACAATGCAGTTTTACAAGCTGCTGCTTGAGAAAAATACAAGGCAAAATGTTTCTTTCTACATGGTTAATCATGCATGTCTTCATATGATACATGTTATAGTGTAGCAACTGAACATACATGTGATGATAAAACATTTTCCCAAGGCCACAAAATATATGGCTGCCTCCATCATGTAGATTGGCTCAATAAAACTCATGGAGAAATGTGACAAGCTTGCCCTCTTGTGAAGCAATGCACTGCATAAGAATGGTAAGAGTGTGCAAATCAATGAATGTATATACAAACTTCTCAACATATTCTGGAAGTAAGATGGTACATGGATCCATGAATGAGTCCTCCATAGTGTGTTGGCATGCTATGAAGAAGAATGAACCATGTGCTGCAAGAAGATAATCCTCCTCATGCTTGGAAACCCAAGTCAAGAAGAATATTCCATAGTGATAGATATCTCTATCATCATTACCTCGTCTTTTTTCATCAAGTGCAACAAATATGAAATGATCCTGGGACCTGTGGGTTATGGATCCACCACACTTCCGCTGGGCACACTTCATCCATAAGTATCTGCTCCAAGGTGACAACGCTATGAGCTCATGCAAATAAGCCCCTGTCAATACAAAATTATGTTCTTTGACATGCTCCTTCTCAAAGATTCCTCTAATAATGTTGCAACAAATATGGAATACTCCTCAATATTGAAGAGCTTCCAAATCATCGAATACCAAGGATATAATGCCATCTCCTCCTCCTGCAACATCATGCAAAGCATGAGAGAAATTTTGCCCTTGCTCTCCCAAGCAAAGCAACAAGGTATTTTGCTACCTTCCCATACTTCCATCATACAACTCATGTGATGAATACACAATGAATCATATGAGTGTCACATCAACATCATGCATCCATACTCTATGTTGCTCAATGATGCAAGTATACTGCCATCTTTTCTCCATCCTCCTACTCTTAGGAAGAGTGTTTTCCAAGTGATGGCCAAACTCTTTCAAGAGTAACTAGCGCAACCAAGCCTCCTCCTGCCCAATATCATAGATCTGCAAGTAGCCTCCTAGCTCCTTTCTCATCAACCACATCCACTCAATCACTTGTGGATGCCTCCTTCTTCTCTTCATCTTGGTACTCCTCCCATGAGGGCTACCATCCTCCCAAATCAAATTCCTGTCTTTGCACTTCATGGGATGTTGAAATGCAATATTCTCAAGGATCAATGAGACCCTATCAAGACCAAAATAGGTGGTAGGAAAAAACCTCCCATCATGATGTGTATGGCTCAAGGGATGTCCAACACAAGCATGAGAGATGTTATCCATCCTAAGATGTCCTCCATCTTCTATCTGCTCTGGTGAGAAAGGAAGAAAATCATTGCACTCCATGGTGTGTTGAAGTGCACCTCTGATGAGATCTCTCCTTGAGACCTCCCTCTCATCAATAGTCTTCCAAAAATAATGAGTTCTTGGATCTGAAAGTAGAAATTCCTCTTTGAGCTGAGAGGAGCTCATTGAGAAGGTTTCATCTTGAAGGGAGAAAGGGTTTCTCACTTCAAGATGTCTACTATCATCCTTCAAGGCTTCAAACCCCAACCTCCAATGTGATACACAATCCAACAAAGGCTCATGAATATGATGGTTTATTTCCTTGAATTTTTGCATGTTGCACAGCGCAGTGCAACCAAGCTGCTCTATGGTAGCAATGTGATTTGACCCTTGGTCATTCAAAAGAAAATTTCCACATTGATCAAAAGAATTTGCTGCAATAAGATATTGTGGAAATATTTTCATACCTTGATGTGAATTTGGAACTTCTTGTAGGGCTGCAAGAGTTCCTTCCTCAAAAGTGTTGGCTGCCCCAACTGTTGATGCATGTGGCTGCTCCTCCATGAGTGTGACAGCGTTATCACAAGGCTCCTCAAGTGGTGATGTGATCTTTTCTTTCTTTTCCCCTTCATCATCAAAGGTTTTGATCAACCCTTGGATGAATTTTGCAAAAGGTTTCACCCCTTCATGGCTCAAGTGGCTGCTCCACCAATCATAGGCTTCACCCTTCAAGTGTAGCGCTGAGATTTCAACAGCTTTTTTCTCTACTATAGGATGTAGAAAGAAAAATGCTACCAACTCTTTCATCCAAGTTCTTGTAGTATATGATCCATCAAAGGTAGACAACAAAAATATATTTCCTTTGATTTCTTTTTTGCCACATGGTCTCTTCTCTTCCTTCAGCTGGATGAAATGAGGAAAATATAGAGTCTCCTTGAAGATTCTAGTTTGAGATCTATACTCAACAAGGTAATCATTGAGTATTTGATGATCCAAGTATCTTCCATACTCAATGTCTTCTCCTTGATGAGAATAGGAAGTGCATGGTACTTCCTCTTCTTCTTCTTCAATCTTCTTGACCTCCTTGGAGAGGTCTCCTCTGGATCTGAACATAGATGAGAATAAACTCATCTTCTTCAACATTCTGTTCTTCTTGGGCTTAGAATCACAGGCTGAGCCAAGAAAGTTGCTCTGATACCACTGTAATATTCCTTTTTCTGAAATATCACAATCTATTCCAGATATTGACTATAGGGGCATTTACTAGATATGTCACCTTATAGAAAGGATGAGATCCAGAAGCTACCTGGCCCTCTACAGAATCTGTCTATAGAATTTGTAATATTCCTTCTACAAGAATTTCCCAAAGAATGGGGTTGCAGCAAATATATGAGCCAATAATGAAGCAAAAACATTATTTTAATCACCTAGAGCATATGAAGGTGTAAATAGCCAACAAGTGTATATAACAGCAGAAAATGTATACAAATCCTTGACGAATCAATCACTCAAATAAGCAAAGAGAGCCTCAATGAGACATGTACATGAGAAAGTGAAGAACCCTACTATATGTGACAAACCCAGGCTATGATTGCGCAGTCTATGATAAAATATTGTTGTAGAATGATGTCAATACATGAATATGACAATATATGGCTCAAATACAATAGGGGAGCAAAGCTCTAACCCTTAGAAACAATAATACATAAATCCTCCAAGGGATTGGCTGAAATATACAAGATGGAAAAAATGCCAGAGTTGCTAGGCAGTTGCTGCAACTCAAATATGGAACTCAATAGAGAAGGCTGAAGATGATGAACAACTGAAGTAGACCTCCTCAAATGGATCTCCAAAGTGGAAGGCTGATCCTTACACTTGAGATCTCACCCTCCAATCAACTCTGCAAAAACCCGCAGCAAATGCACTATGAAAATAACACAGTTACTGGAGAAAACTGCGTTGTAGGGGCAAAGATATGGGTTGGCCTAATGTCAAGATTTTAAATAAGTGCTGAAACCTCCCTCACTAGCTTCCCAAAGGAATGGAAACTCCCTCCTTTGAAAATCAGCTCTGGAAGTGGTGTTGAGGTCCCCCACTGCAACACCCTACAACACAGAGTTATGCTGTTGCAAAAATAATGCTGTCCTGGAGGAGGATGATTTGGCCTTCAGCCAAGAGATGTGGAGAATGAATAACCAACCTTCAAGAGGCCTCTCAAGAAGGTGAGGAAATCCTAAACAGGAATTCCCCGGAAATTCTTGCTAAACAGCAAATAATGCACAATGTCTGAATAGACATGAAATCATAAAAATATGTATGAATAACAATGGCTCTCCTCCTCTCCATATATAGCAAGTGAAGGCTCTCTCTCCATGGGCCCCATCCATTAGGGTTTCCTCCATAAAGGAATTTTCCCTGCTCTATCTCTGCGTTGTCCCATGTAGTGCTTTCCACCTCATACCCTGCACTGGTTGACTTGGTAAAACCTCTTTGAAAATGTCTCTTTTCACACATGGGGGTGTAAAATCTAGTTCCATGGTTGATCCCTTTCCATACTAGAGGGATCTTATCTTCTTATTTTTTATCATTGAGCCTCCTTGCCAAATTATTCATCTCCTAAATGAATTTAGACAAAAATTAATGTTCCAATTTATTGAAGAAAAATTAGGAACATTACAGTAGGATATTTATGTCTGATCCAAGGTCTAAGATCACCCAATCCATTCGATAGCCGTGGATCTAGACTATCAGTCGCATCTCCCTACCGGTGCGTCGCTGATTTTTGTGCAACGTATGGACATCCTTAACGCTAGTTGTCCTGCTAGTTGCCCTGATATCGCATGTTGCACATCTTTCCAGTAAAGCCTGTAGGTTTCATACTACCCGAGGGTTGCAGAGCAGCCCCGTGCATGCTTGTAAGAATGGTTTAACCTTAATTATTGCCTCATCCCCCATATATGTGGATGGCAAGACTTTAGTTTCAAGGAAGTCCTTACGAGCATCCCTAAACATTTCCCTTACTTTGCGCAGATCAAGACCTTCTTGGTTGCTAACTACACTACGGATCAGCGTATCAGCTTCATCCTTCTCCTTAGCCCCTCTCGTCGCCACTCTACTACGTGTTACTACATTTACCTTTACGTCTGGACCCCTCAGTTCTATCTGGACCCTTCGCACCTTCTATGCAGATGAAATTCGCTTTCCCCATATCCTGGTTTTTACGGTTGGGTAGTCTTCCAGCGCGTGGCCCAACTATCTACATTACCTACAGGATTTTCGTACAGGGTGCAGGAAATCCTTCGCAAAATTCCCTATGCCTCCAAAATTATAGAAGATCGATTGGCCTCGACCCCAACCTGCACTTCCACTTTGGCTCCCGTCCCTTCTCCTAGGGGGGGAGTCATCCCTACCCGAGGGGGTTCTTGGTGAGGTAGGATCTTCGGTCATTGCATCCTTATGGACTTGGCAGTCTTGCTCCTTATGGCCAACAGACCAGCAATGTCGGCACCAGCGTCACTCTAATGCGGTACCCGGGGTGCCTATACAAGCCCTTAGGTTTACCTTACGCCACCCGGCTGCGCATCTTCCTCCATGCCCCAGCTTAGGTCCCCTCGAGCCCTACTGTTCTAGGCTACACACTCTTGGTCCCTGTTCTGTGCCAGCCTGTCAGATTCCGAATTTCCTGGTGCATGGCCTCAATCTACTCCTAGATCTACTGGATGTCTAACGTATCCCCCTTATGAGGCGTAGCTTCTAACTTCATAATGGCTTCCAGGGCCTTGTTTTGCGAGTCAAAGGCCCGGCGATCCATACTTTCCAATACCCGATCCCTTTCTCAACCTCCTTTCAGTCTCGGCAACGGAACCATTTTTTGGCTTGAGGGGTCCTGACCCAGGTTCAGTGTTTAAGGTTTGCCAACAAACCCATATACTACTGGCCCTTTCGGATGTGACCTACTTTCACAGGTCACAGTCTCACCCGAAGTAGTATGGGTGGGTGCTGGAACCAGGTTTTCGCACCTTGAGAAATGAGGGGTAAGGCAAGCAGAGCTGCGTTTTGTTCAGATTACCATGTGTCTTTGCAGGGTTAAGTATGTATCTATTTGAATCCATGTGCACTAGATCTACAATTATACGCTTTTCATAACATAAACACAACATTATATAAATAGAGCGGAGTAGATCTAGATACAAGCATTCATTACACAGACTTTCGCAGCAGAAAGACAGTGTTAGAGTCGGTATCTTCATCCCTCCGTCAGAGATCAAATTTCTCTTGTTGCATTTCATTTTAGGTGTCTCACTCAGTTCAGTCAGCTGCATTCTATTAGGAGCATGGATCATCTGACGGAAGGGTATTATCACTCATATCCCTCATGTCTTGTACCTTCTGGTCTAGTTCCGTTCATCGAAATCATTTACAGTTATGTTTGGTCTCCTGGTTGGCAAAGAGTCATTTTAGGGTTTTTAGTCTCATTAAGTCTAGGGTTTTATCAATCTGGTCTCAAAATGTCTAATAATGGCCAGTAGGCATATGAGGAAGCTTAAAATAAGGTTTCACTGCAAAAATTTCATCATCATAATGCTTGATAATGATTTTCCTTCAAAACTCTATTTTGAAGAAAATTTGTCTATTTTGTTCTTATGTAATAAATGCAATGTAATTTTTAAGTTCTTCAGTTGTAATAATTCTCCATTCGCAGCCCTGGTCACCTTTGCCAAAACTCCATGCCATCCATGACTACAAAACAGACAAGAAACTCATCATTCAGTTCAAAAATCATAACCAAGAAAAACAGAGTTCTTTTGAAAAAGTGCCAAAGTTTTCAAACATTGTAAAGTGGGTTTTTTCAAATAAAAAATCAAAGTCTTTGGTACAAATATGATTTTTGTGTTTCAACAATTCATTTTCATGCCAAAGATAGCATTGATCCAAGAAAAATCGTGGAGGAAGTGAAGAAACAAGTTTGGAGCGAAGACAATGTGTAAATTGCAGAGCATGGCGCACTGGGCATTGGTCGCGGCGCATAGGGCCGCTCCACTATGGGTTAAATTGTTCCTGCACGACGCATTGAACCAACACGGCACACTGGGTTTAGCGCGCGACGCACAAGGCAGAAAACTAAGTTATTGCCATCTCTTCCAAATTTTTGAACCAGTTCGGTCAATCTTTCTCCAATTGTCGTTTACAAATGTTTGAAAATGGATTATGAGAGTTTAAATGCAAAACTCAAACCCTATCATCTTGTTGAGAATTTCTCCCTTAGGGTTTAGAAGTTGGTGTTTTAAAAATAATTTTGTGCCAAATAATCCATTCCCCACCTTTTTTTTCCTCCCCCTCACTGTTATCTCATTACTACAGTCCATTCCCCTATCTCCCTACATCCCTAAAGCCACTCATATCCATCTCATTCCCATTATCCCTATCCCATTTGCAAAATTTCCTTAAATTCTAAGTTTATCCCAAAAAATCAAGTGGTTGTCCCCTTGTCCCTAAATTTGTCAAAATCACAAGTTTTCAAAAGGCAAATTCCACTTGACAAAACTTCATTGTTCCTACTCCCCTATTTCTCTACAGTCCCTCCCATTTGACACATATTTGGCAATTAAATAAAAAACACCCAAATTCTCATTTTCATCTCATACAAGCCAAAATACACCTTGCATAGACCTTGGACATCATGGAGACAGATACTGATACATCATATGACCGAGATAGTGATTCCACCACTGAGTTACATGCACCTAGAAGGCCTCATAAGAATGGCAGACATGTGAGAGAAGAGCCCACCTCATTGGCTGAATTGCGGGCTTGTCCACTTGCCATGGCATGTTTTTGAGAACAGTCTTGTTATCAATTTTGTGAAATGATTGCTAGGATCCATTATCATCAGGAGTTGGCTCGTTTTTTTGTATTACATTTACAAGATGGTCAGGTAACTCTTGCTGTTGTAAATTTCACTTTGACACCGAAAACTATTTCTCAAGCAACCGGAATACCAAATGTGGGAGAATAGTGGAACAAAAGGCAGCAGGTGGACAGAGTGCATTATGAACCATATATCAATCCTAGATTTGTGAGACAACTCAGCAGAGTGTTCCCATTCCGATTCCTAAAGGAGTCCTATGCACCTCTGATGAAACTCATTATCATATATTTCAGTTGTGAGGGCCGGTTTTCACACCTCTATGCCTATCATATCAGGTTATTGATGCATTTCACCAAGGTGAGGATGATGAACCTCCCTTATTTCATGTGCCAGAACATCGAGAGAATGACCACTCTCGTGCAGAGGAAAACTCCTGAGCAGCAGTACAACAGTATTTATCACTATGCACTCATTAAGATTGTGGTTGTACATCAGCTTGGATTGCAGGGTATTTCATGGGAGGATTTCATTTCACATGATTTATTCATAGCTCCTCAGGTTCCTCCAAAGGTTGTCCATGATGCAGGTGAACCTTCACATCAGTATGGAGGTCAGGAGGCAGAGACTACTAGTGTGTTGATGTATATCACTTATCAGAGAGGCACTAGAGAATTATTTGCAGCAGCCCGGCGAGTACTATCTCCACCTAGGGTGGAAGGGGTCTCGTTGCCATCATCAGCAGCATAGGTATAGGTACAGGATAGAGGTAAGAGGCCTATGCAGGATGAGGGGCCTTCAGGAGGCCAAGACACAGGTTTCATATTGATTGATGAGGATTTGAGCTCTCCAAGCTCAAAGTTGAGAGACTATTCAGGAGCAGAAGGCGAAGATAGACACATTGACCGTCAAGTTGAAAAGAGCCCAATGGATCATAAAATACCTAGAGCAGCGAAACAAGCAGTTGGAAGATCAGCAAACCATCATGGAGTTGCAAAACATCCATGAGAACCGGCAAGCTGCCCAAAGAAGCCAAACCGAGATGACATCCATTGAGCGGGAGATTGAGGCTGATAGAGAGACTTGGCTTGAGAGGGTCAATATTCATTTGTAGAAGTTGTTAGAGAAGGCCAATAAGGAAAATAACATGCTCAGGCACATGAAGAATCATTATTGGGCGAGGAATCATGTTTGCAAGGCACAAATTAAAATCCTGAAAGCAAAGCTAAAGAGGGCACTAAAGCGTCGCAAAAGACATGATAGACTCCAAATTTTGGCCGAAGCTTCTTTGGCTCAGCATAGCACTTGATGGTGGAAATTCAGCCCAGATTTCAAGAAATTTAGGAAACATTTTGACAATTTTGAATTTTTTGGCCTTAAAACAGAGTTTCCTGCACGACGCGTCGCGCCACTTGGCGCGCGCTTATAATTGGCAGCTCCTCTTGAGGAAAACTTTGCATTTCTAGATTTTTCATCAAAATTTATGCATTCCTACCCATTACCTAAGGATTTTTACAAGTTTTGGGTTGCTTGAAGGGTCAAAAACACCCTAAAAATGGCCTTTCTGCCACTTTTTGGACACACAGGAAGCAGTGTTGGGAGATTTGAATTTTGGAGGGGAAAATGGAAACCAAATTCAGAAATTACACTTGGGTTGGAAATTATACAGGCATATATTTCCAACGAGCTATCCTGTACTCAATTTGGACTCCGGGAAGGCCCTCAAAATCAGCCTCAAATTGGCACGACGCATAGAGATTTCAGGCATGATGCATTGGGAATTTTGGCCTAATTTTCACTCAGCAAGTCAGATTTTCGCTTAGTTTTGGCCAGTTTGACTTTTTTATCTCCAAATGTGAAACTCCTGATGTAACTTGATGTAGTTTCATGACTTTTATGTAATTTTGGAACATTTTTACTCATCCAAGTAGATTCATTCACCAAAAAGTGAAATGTAACTGAATGAATCAGTTTCCTATCTTATAGAGGCAAGCTGTTTCATTGCCTATTTTCCAGTTCTTAGTTTAGATCTTGTTGAAAAAGCTCCTATAATGGTGAGTTCGACCCCTATAGGCATGGGGATGAGTTAGGCTTGTCTATATTTTGTATTTTCTCAGTCATTTTTAGGGTTGGACACTTGGGATTGCTTGGCACTTCATTGTACATTTCATCTCTGCATTTTGGCAAAGGAAAGACCAGGGTTTGCAACACTCTTTGGGATCCATGTGGCTCTATGTTTTGATGGTGTGTTTATCTCTATGATTTTAAGTTTACTGATGTTTCATGTGTATCATCTTCCTTCTCATTTCTTCTTAAGTTAAACAAACAAGTAATAAAGGTGGAATTCATTAGATTTGCAGTGCTCTGCCTTGAAGTTTTGTTTAATTTTCCATGTTTTCAACTATCTGAAGAGGATTATTTAATGCCTCTTGCCCTCTTCAACTCCTCACCAGTCTGAGCTATCCATTTCATTCAATTTGAAGCATCAAAAAAATTGCCTTCCTTTCCCCATTCAGCCCTCTGCAAAACTGATCTTTTCTCGGACCCAAAATCTGCCTTTCCCTTTGATTCCAACAAAAACCCCCAAAATCAATTCAAACCATTTCACCTATATACCTAGCCTAAAATTTGCCTTTATTTCAATTCATCTCAAGCCTCATTGATTATTTTTGCTGAGATTGACCCGGAGAGAGCCCTCTCCCGATCTGGTAAGGCTAGCTACCAGATTAAGCGTGGTTTGATGTTACCCTGAACTCTACCTTCCTTCAGCCTGAGGTAGATTTAGGAAATAACATAGTGGCGACCATACTGGGGACTAAAATGGTTTGCTTGTTAGTGTTATTTGTTTTATAAGCTATAGACGGAGCCTGAAGTTATGCCAGGTAGCCTTCGAAACGCTCTTGCTTTGCATTAGTGAAAGTAGATAAACGTTTCTTCAGTCAGTCTCTGGTCTAGTTTGTAAATGTAACATCTAACTTGTAAATTTCCCCAGCACATGTATCAAGTTAGATCTGATGCTGATGGTGGATAGCAATTAGACACATATGAAGGCTGAAACATTCACCTAGCGACTCCAACTCAATCCAGAGATTCCAGTGCTCACTGATCCATTCATGCACTAAAATAAAATGGTAGGGTATGTGGAAAACCCTGTGCTTTGTGAAGTTTTAAAAGAAGTTAGAGATCAGTTAGTGGATTTTGAAATTGATGAAGTATTTTGCATTGCCGTGCTTCAATTTTTGAGATCTCCGAAGTTTCCTCCTAAAGCTAAAACTGGTTTCTTTGAGTTAGTTGTTGAAAAATTTGAGAAGGAGATTCAGTGTTTAAATGATCAGATCCAATCATATGAATTCCGAGATCCCAAAAAGTTCTTGGAAACTCTCCCTCCTTCAAAACAAGAAACAATAGAGCTGCCTGTGGATGTTTGCATTGACATTTTGTAGCTGGAAGCATGTATTGAGGAGTTGGGGCAGCAAACAAAGTCTTGTTTTTGCGATCCTATTGCAACGTACATGGAAATTTTTTTCAGTTTGAATGATAGATCAAATCGTCTTTTACATAACCAGACTCATTATGTGCATGTATGGCTATCAAAATTTACATTTGGGTCCTGGTTGAAGCACTTTCAAGCAGCATCTTTTTCACAGTTACTTGATTTTTTGATTTGGCATTACAACGTTACTTGATCTATTGGTTTTGCAGCAAAGTAGGGTAGATTTGTAAATAAATAAGCTGCCAAAGGCAACATTTCAGTTTCCGGTATTTGTTTATGTACAGATTGCAGTATGTATATGTTTTTGGATTGGTATGAGTTGTTTTGGGTTTGAAGTTATTGACTCCATAGCCCAATGGACGAAGGCACTGCCTACTTCCCCATAGATATGTAGTTCTTGGCACCTCCAAGGAGCTACCATCCCCATTGGAGCTAATGTTAGAGTCAGTATCTTCATCCCTCCGTCAGAGATCAAATTTCTCTTGTTGCATTTCATTTTAGGTGTCTCACTCAGTTCAGTGAGCTGCATTCCATTAGGAGCATGGATCATCTGACGGAAGGGTCTTATCACTCATATCCCTCATGTCTTGTACCTGCTGGTCTAGTTCCGTTCATTGAAATCATTTACAGTCATGTTTGGTCTCCTGGTTGGCAAAGATTCATTTTAGGGTTTTTAGTCTCATTAAGTCTAGGGTTTTATCAATCTGGTCTCAAAATGTCTAATAATGGCCAGTAGACACATGAGGAAGCTTCAAATAAGGTTTCACTGCAAAAATTTCATCATCATAATGCTTGATAATGATTTTTCTTCAAAACTCTGTTTTGAAGAAAACTTGTCTATTTTGTTCTTATGTAATAAATGAAATGTAATTTTTAAGTTCTTCAGTTGTAATAATGCTCCATTCGTAGCCCTGATCACCTTTTCCAAAACTCCATGCCATCCATCCCTGCAAAACAGACAAGAAACTCATCATTCAGTTCAAAAATCATAACCAAGCAAAACAGAGTTCTTTTGAAAAAGTGCCAAAGTTTTCAAACATTGTAAAGTGGGTTTTTTCAAATCAAAAATCAAAGTCTTTGGTACAAATATGATTTTTGTGTTTCCACAATTCATTTGCATGCCAAAGATAGCATTGAGCCAAGAAAAATCATGGAGGAAGTGAAGAAACAAGTTTGGAGCGAAGACTGTGTGTAAATTGCAGAGCGTGGCGCACTGGGCATCGGTCGCGGCGCATAGGCTGAGCGTGGCGCATAGGGCCGCTCCACTATGGGTTAAATTGTTCCTGCGTGACGCATTGAACCAGCGTGGTGCACTGGGTTTAGCGTGCAACGCACAGGGCAAACAACTAAGTTATTGCCATCTCTTCCAAATTTTTGAACCAGTTCGATCAATATTTCTCCAATTGCCATTTACAAATGTTTGAAAATGGATTATGAGATTTTAAATGAAAAACTCAAACCCTATCATCTTGTTGAGAATTTCTCCCTTAGGGTTTTGAAGTTGGTGTTTTAAAAATAATTTTGTGCCAAATACTCCATTCCCCACCTTGTTTTTCCTCCCCCTCACTGTTATCTCATAACTACAGTCCATTCCCCTATCTCCCTACATCCCTAAAGCCACTCATATCCATCTCATTCCCATTATCCCTATCCCATTTGCAAAATTTCCTTAAATTCTAAGTTTATCCCAAAAAATCAAGTGGTTGTCCCCTTGTCCCTAAATTTGTCAAAATCACAAGTTTTCAAAAGGAAAATTCCACTTGACAAAACTTCATTGTTCCTACTCCCCTATTTCTCTACAGTCCCTCCCATTTGACACATATTTGAAAATTAAATCAAAAACACCCAAATTCTCATTTTCATCTCATACAAGCCAACATACACCTTGCATAGACCTTGGACATCATGGAGACAGATACTGATACATCATATGACTAAGATAGTGATTCCACCACTGAGTTACATGCACCTAGAAGGCCTCATAAGAGTGGCAGACATGTGAGAGAAGAGCCCACCTCATTGGCTGAATTGCAGGCTTGTCCACTTGCCATGGCATGTTTTCGAGAACAGTCTTGTTATCAATTTTGTGAAATTATTTCTAGGATCCATTATCATCAGGAGTTGGCTCGTTTGTTTGTATTACATTTACATGATGGTCAGGTAACTCTTGCTGGTGTAAATTTCACTTTGACACCGGAAACTAATTCTCAAGCAACCGGAATACCAAATGTGGGAGAACAGTGGAACAAAAGGCAGCAAGTGGACAAAGTGCATTATGAACCATATATCAGGCCTAGCTTTGTGAGACAACTCAGCAGAGTGCTCCCATTCCAATTCCTAAAGGAGTCCTATGCACCTCTGATGAAACTCATTATCAGATATTTCAGTTGTGAGGGCCAGTTTTCACACCTCTATGCCTATCATATCAGGTTATTGATGCATTTCACCAGGGTGAGGATGATGAACCTCCTTTATTTCATGTGCCGAAACATCGAGAGAATGACCACTCTCGTGCAGAGGAAAATTCCCGAGTAGCAGTACAACAGTATTTATCACTATGCACTCATTAAGATCATGGTTGTACATCAGCTTGGATTGCAAGGAATTTCATGGGAAGATTTCATTTCCCATGATTTCTTCATAGCTCCTCAGGTTCCTCTGGAGGTTGTCCATGATGCAGGTGAACCTTCACATCAGTATGGAGGTCAGGAGGCAAAGACTACTAGTGTTCCGATGTATATCACTTATCAGAGAGGCACTAGAGGATTATTTGCAGCAGCCCGGCGAGTACTATCTCCACCTGGGGTGGAAGGGGTCTCGTTGCCATCATCAGCAGCACAGGTACAGGTACAAGACAGAGGTAAGAGGCCTATGCAGAATGAGGGGCCTTCAGGAGGCCAAGACATAGGTTTCATATTGATTGATGAGGATTTGAGCTCTCCAAGATCAAAGTTGAGAGAGACTATTCAGGAGTAGAAGGCGGAGATATACACATTGACCGTCAAGTTGAAAAGAGCCCAATGGATCATAAACTATCTGGAGCAGCGAAAAAAGCAGTTGTAAGATCAACAAACCATCATGGAGTTGCAAAACATCCGTGAGAATCAGTAAGCTGCCCAAAGAAGCCAAACCGAGATGACATCCATTGAGCGGGAGATTGAGGCTGATAGAGAGACTTGGCTTGAGAGGGTCGATATTCATTTGGAGAAGCTGTTAGAGAAGGCCAATAAGGAAAATAACATGCTCAGGCACATGAAGAATCATTATTGGGCGAGGAATCATGTTTGCAAGGCGTGAATTAAAATCATGAAAGCAAAGCTAAAGAGGGAACTAAAGCGTCACAAAAGGCATGATAGACTCCAAATTTTGGCCGAAGCTTCTTGGGCTCAGCATAACACTTGATGGTGGAAATTAAGACCAAATTTCAAGAAATTTGGGAAACATTTTGTCAATTTTGAATTTTTTGGCCTTGAAACAGATTTTCCTGCCCAACGCATCGCGCCACTTGGCGCGCGCTTATAATTGGCAGCTCCTCTTGAGGAAAAATTTGCATTTCTGGATTTTTCATCAAAATTTATGCATGCCTACCCATTACCTAAGGATTTTGACAAGTTTTTGGTTGCTTGAAGGGTCAAAAACACCCTAAAAATGGCCTTTCTGCCACTTTTTGGACACACAGGAAGCAGTATTGGGAGATTTGATTTTTGGAGGGGAAAATGGAAACCAAATTCATAAATTCCACTTGGGTTGGAAAGTAGACATGCAGATATTTACAACGAGCTATCCTGCACTCAATTTGGACTCCGGGAAGGCCCTAAAAGTCAGACTCAAAGTGGCGCGATGCATAGAGATTTCAGGCGCGACGCATTGGGAATTTCAGCCTAATTTTCTCTCAACAGTTCATATTTTCGCCTAGTTTTGTCCAGTTTGAATTTTTTATCTCCAAATGTGAAACTCCTAATGTAACTTGATGTAATTTCATGACTTTTATGTAATTTTGGCACATTTTTACTCATCCAAGTAGATTCATTCACCAAAAAGTGAAATGTAACTGAATGAATCAGTTTCCTATCTTATAGAGGCAAGTTGTTTCATTGCCTATTTTCCAGTTCTTAGTTTAGATCTTGTTGAAACATCTCCTAGAATGGTGAGCTCTACCCCTAGAGGCATGGGTTGAGTTATGTTTGTCTATATCTTGTATTTTATCAGTCATTTTCAGGGTTGGACACTTGGGATTGCTTGGCACTTCATTGTACATTTCATCTCTACATTTTGGCAAAGGAAAGACCAGGGTTTGCAGCACTCTTTGGGATCCATGTGGCTCTATGTTTTTATGGTTTGTTTCTCTCTGTGATTGTAAGTTTACTGATGTTTCATGTGTATCATCTTCCTTCTCATTTCTTCTTAAGTTAAACAAACAAGTAATAAAGGTGGAATTCATTAGATATGCAGTGCTCTGCCTTGAAGTTTATTTTAATTTTCCATGTTTTCAACTATCTAAAGAGGATTCTTGAATGCCTCTTTCCCTCTTCAACTCCTCACCGGTCTGAGCTATCCATTTCATTCAATTTGAAACATCAAAACAATTTCCTTCCTTGCCCCATTCAACCCTCTGCAAAACTGATCTTTTCTCGGACCCAAAATCTGCCTTTCCCTTTGATTCCAAAAAAAACCCCGAAAATCAATTCAAACCCTTTCACCTATATACCTAGCCTAAAATTAGCCTTTATTTCAAGTCATCTCAAGCCTCATTGATTATTTTTGCTGAGATTGACCCGGAGAGAGCCCTCTCCCGATCTGGTAGGGCTAGCTACCAGATTAAGCGTGGTTTGGTGTTACCCTGAACTCTGCCTTCCTTCAGCCTGAGGTATATTTAGGCAATAACAGATAGAAAATACATAACTCATAGATTCATATCTCTAATAATCCTTCACATTCATTCATTCATCAACCTTTCCTTACAATTCCCTTCCCAACCTGCGCACACAGCTGGACTAGGATCTCCACGCACACAACCAACAGGAGTCCGTTCCCCCAAAACCCAGACAGAAAGCTTAAAAAATAGATTGCATCAATAGCTCATCCAATCCCCTCCCTTTTGATACAAAATACATCTCTATTTATAACAATCTACTTGAATTTCCTATGGTCTGCAACCCATGGTTTTCGGACCCCTAGTTTACCCTTTGACCCATTACAATGCGTTCGGGGCTTTGAACCGCCCCAAAACCCCTGCGCTATACTAAATATAATTAAAATTAATCAAAATGGACTAGTTTCACAGCTTGTTATGAGACCCCATTCCAACAGAAGGCTAGAATAAAATAATTTTAAGAACAAGTGCAACTACTGCAATCAGATAAGGAGAATATGTTCTCCCTAGCACAGCAGGTAATGGCCGGCAGACCCCCTGCACATAGCTATGCCTTATTCCTTCATGAGAAATTTATTTTCTTTTGTCTTGAAAGTATATATAAAGAGATTTGGTACGAGATTGAGGACCCCATCCAATTTCTCCGTATTTTAAAAATTCATGTTATCATAGGACAACACTTAATGTGCGAGCTCTACATGCATGGATATTTCTTGAGGCATGATCAGTATTTTAACCCCATTCCATTCGTGGGGGACATTCATTTAAGAGCTTTTACCTCCTATACCATCAATTAGATTAAGTGGAGAAAGGCTTGGGATACGTTTGAAGAAAACCAAGTCGAAAGGCCGTTAATGATGAGGAAGGAGCATGGCCAGTCCTAAAATATTTATAACAAGCATTACACATTTCTACAGATTTAGGGGCATAGAGAACACATGTTGGCAACCTAGAAATGGTGTTCTGACCTATGTGTCAGACATATTACGATGTTCTATAAGGAAGCACTAGACAGTTGTCAGAGAAGGTGGATGTTGCCATCCTCAAGCGTTAGAGGAAGAGAACCATTTGGGGCACATAACTCTGTATGGGCTCTAGAGAGGATTCCACATTCCATAGCATGAATTAATACGTGTGGGGTCAGATGGATGGGGCTGAGGTTTCAGTTTCTCATTATCTAGTTTCCAGCTGAGCAATATACTCCTGCATACAATGTTAATCCATATTGTGGAAGGATGTTGTTTTGACGGAAGGTTATAAAACCCCTGGGATGAAAATGGCTAAAGAATATGATCTCACGCAGCTTCATTCCAGTCACATTCAGCCCAACCTAGATCTGAGGAGACGATGAGTTGCATGAGGACATGTAAATAAACCAGTTGGGGGGATATGTTGGGTAACGGATTTGTATATTTTTCTCTCCCATTTTCGCCCACCTTTCTATCTCTTTGTGTCATTATTATTCTTAAACACACGAGTTAAACCCCTTTCTCATACTTTACATGGGATATTTGATTAATGAAGTATTAGTCCAAGAGGTTTTACCATTTTTCAATGTTAACTCCGATGTTTTTACAGATTTTGAAAAAGCGGGAAGGTTACAACTATGAGTCGTGGAGTAGCTCCTAATTTCCAGTGTTGCCTTCACTTGCTACTACAGCACAACAAACTCTGTTGCACTCCAGAAAAATTTCAGGCTTTTTCATGGTTCCCTTTTAGACAATTAGGTTGTTGTTGCAACGAATGGTATAATTTTAAATATGTAGCTGTTGAAGGAAATCGAGATTTTTTGAACAGTTTGTATAAAGAGGGCCCGCGGGCTATGAATCGGGGTGAAGCCCATTACCTACAGATTTTGTAACAATATATTTTTCAATTAATTGAATGCATAGCATCCTATTGTTTCACCTGTAATTCGTGAGATTGCCTCAGCCCTGATTAGAGAGTTGGGCCCACTCTTCTGATCAGGTGATGTGTTTCCTTTCTTTTCATTGTTTTCATGTTTTAGTTTGATTATGTTACAGTTGTTCCATTGTAATGTTTCAATTGCTATGAATGTATTTTTAATTCTGCAATCTATTTTAAATGTTTTTACAGTACTCTGTTTGTTTATGGATGTAAGCCTGTGATCTGCAGGAGGTCATGTGATTTCTCCTGCATATACTGTGTCGTTAGACTTGAAATAAATAATGCCCTCGAGTTGATAATTTATGTGGGAAAAGGGTTGAATATTGTTCACATCCAGACCCCAAAAATAGGAACAGGATCAAAAAAATCAGAGTATGGTGATTGAGGAAAAGACTCGTACAGGTAAATATCCTCCCCAAAATGGGTTGGAATTATAGGTGTATCATCTTGTGGGATTTTTTCAATCGAAATTAAACCAAGTGGAAGGATTTTTCCATCAGGCCCAAAGTATATTTCAGGAGGTTGACTACGCAATATGGGAGAATCAATGGCTACAATAGAATGTGGGATGATCGATACAGGAACAACTTCTGGTCGTTCGACTTCGGGATGTAGATGTTCTAGCAAAAAAGAGACAGGATTTAGATCAACTTCCAGTTGAACAACATCGGCTCAGGAGGTATGGTCTCACTGATTGGATGGATCGTGAGCACGGGTAGTTGTGAGGAATCCATCTCAAAAATAGTAGATGAACCAGGATGTGTAGAAACAACTTGTGCTAACTTTGGTATATGGGAAGATGATGCTTCAATAGAGGTACTGATGGTACTAGTTTCGGTAGAGTGATGTCGCCTTCACCGACCAGAAGTGACTTCCGGTGGTAAAGGTGGTTTCAATGCAAGTATACGCGAATGACAGGGAAAGGGATTTTCTTCTTCCACGATGACTGATTTATTTTATGACCAAAAATAAATAAACAAACTAAAATGGTAATGCTTGGAAAAAGGTTTACCAAGAAAATGTGAACCGCAAAATACCTCCTGGTGAACCAAGAAGTATGGGCAGGAAATCTCCCGAAATGATGTGTTCAGTGTATCAAAATTTACAAGGCGACCGACTCGGTTCACTATGGATGGATAGAAACCTAATTTTGTCCTCCAAAATATACCCGAAGGTACGTGGCAGACTAAGTCCATATTAGTGTTGTCTAACGCGAAACCACACAGTGAGAGCACCCCTTTATACTTTTCATACTATAACACCGCCCGATATACCAGAAGGTACGTCGACAAGCTATGATATACTTACGTACGTGGAGTGAGGTACCACACTCAAAATGTATCGCAGAAAATTAATGACAGCTGCTATGTTTTACAATGTCAGAACACGTCTCTAGCCTAGACCTTCTAAATGTTATTGTTATGGTTCAAATGCTTTGTTAGGTAAATTGATGTAAATTTTAAGTTGATCTTGTTTATCAATTTTCCTTTCAAGGTTCACCGCGACGATGTGATGGAAATTCCTAAAATTCAAACTAAAATGATAAGCAAACTTTTCACTTTTAGTTTTTTTCAATGAAAATATTAGCTACTAAAGGGAAAGAGCAATAAGTTTTGAGAGTAAACAACAAAAAGCACAAACTAATATGCAGCTTTGCTAATTTGTTCCTATGCAAAACACACAATCCACTACATGCAAATGAAAATTTTTCTTTTTAGTCCCCTTAATGTGAATGCAGAAAGGAAACTAAATGCACCAAATCAACAAAAAACAAATTCTTTGTTCTTTGAGAAACGATGAATTTAACAACAATTTCTCTTTTAGGAAAAATAAAGAATGGAACTACAATTTTTCCTACAGGAAACGAAGAATTTGACGATAATTTTCTTTACAAAAATAAATGGATCAAATGAAAAAATTAACATACTTTGAATTTGATTTGTCGATGATAAATAGAAACACTTTAAAGAGACATTAAACAAACTTGCTTTTCAAAGGAGGAAGATTCAAGTAGATTCACTGGTCTCTATGAGGCATTAGGAAATTGAAAACAAAGAAAACAAAAGGCTAAAAGCAATGGAAATGAAAAATTTAAAGGGAATTTAGTTGTCTTAGGTGGAAGCACAGTGTGTTGGGCGTAGCAGAGAACAAAAAATCAAGCTGTTGACACACTTTTAATGCAATTCTTAATTTCAAAAAGCCTAATCTATAAGATTAGATGCTACTTGGTGGATAAACAGAGGCAAAAACACCAAGGACGAAGGGTAAACTCCCCAGCGGAGTCGCTAATTTGTTATGCGGAATTATGGCTAAAACACATTCCCTAAATGTGGTGCTATGAATTTATAACAACAGATTAAAGATTTTGTAGATACTTTTCCTAACAATAAACAGACACATAGAATAGATTAAGAAACTTACTTAAAGTCCAAGCACTTCCTATTTTCCTTCTTTCTCTCTTGCTGTAGCTTCCAATCCAAGATAGATCACCAAAATATTTCTTGCAAGTATGAACACTAAAAAAAAAAGAGATTGCAATATACAGATGGATATTCACGTTAATTAGTTAAATCAATGAAACATGAAACATATACATCAGATGAGAATCCATAATATGAAAGATATAATCTTATACAGATACATATGTGGGAAAGTAAGCAGCAATCTTTCTTAATGGATAGAAGGGGAGATTACAACCAGCGATTGATTTGATGTTACCAACTCCAGCATCATCCTAGCCTCATCACAATGAACATCTCTCCAGCAGCATATCATTCAAATCAAACCCTCAATTGAGATTCCAACAACATTTCTCTACCAAATTTATTCCTTCCCAAGCAATAGGATTCGTGCTCAATCTATAGATGATCTAAAGGTAGTTTCACAATCAATGAAATTCTAATAATATGTAAGACATGTTCCCAAGCTTAGAGGTGTTGAATGGACTCATGGATTCGAAGTTTGACACATATGCACTCTTCTAGAAGGCACTGCCCATGTGTAGGTTCCGGAACAATGAGAATTTTTCTCCCAATTGACCAACACACCCTTGAGTGTCAAGGAAGTGCTTTGTAGAGCACCCTTGAATGGATTTGACTGCATATGCAAAATAGTTAGTCCCTTGAGGGACTACGTTGGTGAGCTCATAGGTGATATAAAATATACTTAAAATCTTGGAAACCTTGCAATGGAAGTCATGGATGATTTTTTCTTGTTCTTTGTCTTAGGGCATGTATCAACTGAAATGATAGGGGATGATAGACCTTATTCATTGTTTCTGGATAAGATGTCCAGTTTAACCAGGTCAATGGGAATGGTGCCCAAATTGACCTATAACAGGCAGGTTCAACCATAAGCACACATTTAATGCTCTCTTAGAGGAATTAACATTTAGGTCTAGTGTCCTACTTGCATAATCATATACTTAAGTTGGTTATTATAGTATGGGTGAAAGAAGAGCACACGGAAGAGAAATTTTAATACAGAGGGATGATATCAGAACATTGTGCATCAAACTTCAACAGAAAAAAATAAATAAATAAATAAATTAATTAATTAAATTAAATTAAATGGATAATGTAAATGAAATTATAGAGGGCGCATAGCGCATATTATGGACATTAGACCTCATACATCATAGACACCTTTCATCATAATTTGACATAGATGATTCCATAATTGTGAGATTAAATCCAACAACTATAATTACACACTTTATGAGAGGAAAGAAACAAAGATGGAAATAAACAAAAGAAAGATCACATACTACACATTTCATGCATTTGGAATCACCATAACTTCTTTATTAATCCACAAAAAGAGCATACGTCTTCAGTTCTTCAAACACTTATAAACATAACAGTTTAGGGATGCCCTTGGAACCAAAAATTCAGAACCCCTTTAATGCATATCTTTATTTTGATAGGGTCTCATAGACAAGTACCCCTTAAAAAATATTCCTTCTCGATTTTCTCATAATTTCCTACCGAATAAATTATTCGAGCATGCTACTATCACAATTGTCCTAATTATCATATAACAACTTTGATTACATTCTTGAAATAAAATATTTACAAGACATCAAATAACATGAGGTGTTGTGATTGACACAATAAAATATCTTCATTGTTGGCTTGATGGTTCCGTCGGAAGGGACCCAAGATCAATGATTCGAACTTGACGTGGATTAACTAGTTGATCAAAAATTTTCCACAGGGTTGGGTTTGGAAAAGGAGAGAAAAAGTAGTACTAATATGCTACCTTCGGGTTGATCAAATCAATGTGATTTGGCTTATCAATGAATAAAGTTTTTACCATCCAAAGTAGTTGGAAATACCTCCTCATAGAATTAACTATAGTTTTCCCTTTGAGGGTAGAATTCTTCTCGTGATTAGAGTTGATTTTTCTCTTTTCCACTACCAATTATTGTTGATATTACTCCCATGAGACTAAGTTCCCTAAGGAATCACAACAGCTGGGAAAACAAGCTCTCATCCTTCTATAAAAATTCAAATCAAAGGCATCCAAAATTTTTAATAAATCACCTAAACATTCCTCGGGTTTGGCCCTAGCTGCTTCTTTCTAAACCATGTTGGAGATTTCCATGATTTCCCAAATCTTGTCAACAATATCCATGGTCCTCAGCTCACCAGCTAGTTCTTAATTTAAGTATATTTGATGGTGATATTATGCTCTGCTACTAAGGTGAATTTCTCCCAGATGACCTTCATTTCAGAGATGATATCATCCTATATTAATTTCTTGGACTCAATAAAGGTCATATTCCATTTTAATCTATCCTTCAACTCTGTGATCCTGTCATTGGCAACCTTCAAATTGTTGTTGACTTGTTCTATGTTTCCTCTAGTTTTCTCCAATTGTTTCTCTTTTTGTGTGATAAAATGTTGAGTACTCTCCATATCACTTTGCACCTTCTTAAGCTCAGTCTCGGAAAGTTGTAAATCTATGAGGGCCTTAGTCAATTGTTTAGTGGAATTTTGTGGGTCCTTTGGCATGATTACATCACAAATATGTGAATCAATCCTTTGTTGGAGATATTCCACTTGTTTCTTGTGGAATACCACCTCATGTTTCCTATCTATTAGCTTCTTGGCTAGAACTTCCTTTTCTCCCTCCACCTAGGTCAACGCTTTGGACTATACATGCTCAGATGTAGGAATTTTTATATTTTTCCTCGGCTCCTAGATTTTTAGATTACGAGCTCTGAATGATGGCCTCCATAGCAATTTTATCCTATGGGTTTACACCTAGTTTGATAATAACATATTTGTAATGTTCATTCAGAAAATGAAGGGCTCTAGAGTTGGCATTTTCTTTTTTCACCCTGATAGTCAGGGAACTTTTTCTCAACTCATTGTATAAAATTTCTCTAGCCTGCCTACACCAATTTATTTTTTCCTCCAAGGGAATTCTTTCCATTTATAAAGATAGTTCTACAATCCTGAATAGTGACCCTGATGGGAGGGACTATATTGTAGGGTGATTTAAAGAGAGCTTCATTTTATTTCTTTCCAGGTCCATGGTAGCTAGGAGCTTGGTCTGATAAGGGACTAATTGTGAAGGCAGCTACTGCTGCATCTCTTCTCTAACCTTTTCCTTTACTCCACCATTTTTCGTCCTTCTCCTTTTAGGCTTATTGTGGATAAACTTCCTAGAGAGCCCAAGATAACCACCTCTATGGAGGTGGACATTACAACTTGCAATGATATTTCGAAGGTGATGTGGGGGTACTTAGCTGGTAGGATGAACATATTTGAGCAAAATATTGCGACAGGGGGACAACGTTGAAAAAAAAAATGAAACTACAATGGTTCACATGGGAAGGTTTTATAAGCAGGGAGAGTGGTGGAGTGATGTGTGGATGGGATAATGATGTAGGGATTTTTGGTAAAGACATGTGGAGACACCTGATTGGACAGGAAGTGAATGGGGGGGAGGCCCTTGGCCCCAGAAAAATAATTCTTTATTGCTGACATCGTTGTTGTGTTGGCGTGTTGATAACGGTTGTGGACCCCCTACTCCAGCGGGGTGAATGAATAAGGTCAGGGGTGAGTCCTAAACCCCCAAGAATCAATCCTAGCCATTGATTGGATATTTCCACTTGCTGAATTTGAATTTATGGGGGTAGTGTTGGCTTATCTGTTGTGCTAGCTTAACACCTGAAGTTTCTCCCCAGACATGGCAGCCTTAGAGCTGACGATAATCCACCCACTAATTTCTCATTGATTAGATATTTTCATTCAATGTGGGGTGGGACCCCTTCCATTTGTATTTTTCATGTTTTAACTTTTCCTTTCACTTTTCTTGTACCTCCAAGATACACCTTTGATGTGTTACTGCTGAGTGGACCCCACCTGTTCCTTTACATCCCGACACTCTTCATGAATTAACAACCCCTGTGAGATTCCAGACATGACCGACATAAATTTTATAAGGAAAATTTTATCAATGGGCCCACTTTCTGTGAGGTTCCCATGACTCCGTCATTAAACAGATCTACGAGACAAAAAAAAAATTCATCTTCGTCGATTGTTGGGTCCCTGGTCCTCTAGTCCCTGGGTCCTCGACTCTTTTCTGAAATGGAATTGGAAATAGTTACGAGATTCTAGGATTCTAGGATGATGTCATGCTGATGTTGACCATGCCACACATCAACCTCATATTGGTCACGTGTCACATGGAAAACACACATTTAGATACCTAAAAATATTGAATATGATCATCACATGTCCTACTCTGATTGGGCCATGTCATTCTTACGTCATCAACCCATGTTGTCTCTTTGAGCCAACGAAATGTTGACACTTGTACTTGCTAGGGAAGAGAGAGAAAGGATCCTTGAAGCCTTGTTCTTCTATGAATTTCTTTTTTATTCCCACCGGGATACACTTTTGGGGTGTTACGGTCGAGTGGACCCCTCCCGCTTAGTGTCATCTCGACACTTCACTTATGTTCTGTTCATAAACCTTTATAAGACGTTGTTGCTGGGTGGAGCCTACCCACTCAGCTTCAACATGACTCTTTTCTTTTGTATCAGTTAAGTGTGCCTCCAGGGTTCTCTTGCTGGGGTGCCATCGTTGGGATGAAGTCATATCAATCCTCCTCTCTTGGCACTCAACTTTGTTCCCTATTAACATTCTGCCAGGGGAGCTCTGCCGAGGTAAGCCCGTCGGGTGGGTTCCACCTGTTGTAGCTCCTAGAGACATCCTTGAGTTGTATAAATACCAGTGACTAGGACATCTTAAATGCAAGGAGCATATGACTCAACCGATTGCAGTTGACAATGTTAGGCTCTCATGCTATTATCACTCAGATGAATGGTTTTAATAAGGGTGGAACCAAAACCCCAAATTTAATTACAATAGCTAGGAAAACTACAAAAACTGAATACAAAATGCAATGAGTAAATGCATCAGAAAACTCTAAAATAGAATGCTATAAAGGGGGCCGACTTCTAAAATGAACACACAGATATCAAGTTATATGTGAGCGATGACTATGGCAGAAGATGGAGTAAGATATCAACTATAACCGGGCTTATTCAAAGATAAGAATCCATATATACTGGGCTTATTTAGAGATAATAATCCATATATCTGGGCTTGTTCAAAGATAAGAATCCATTGTAGTTAGTATCAGAAGAATGACGGAAGAGATAGAAAATGAAACAAAGTATCATGCCTGAGCCATATTTAAAGCACTATAGATGAGAACATGTGAGTATCTGCTATGATAAATTCACATTTAAGCATGGGAGCACTCGCATTCCAGAGCATTAGATACAAGAAATGGAGAGAGATACGAAATGAACATTTGTATTAAAAAACATGGAGAAGAGTTACAAAATGTGAATAATTCAGAGCGGAATCCCCAATTCCAGCAAAGCTTCTTATTACTAAATCCCTACAGGAACTTCAAACATCCACTATCAAATTTCATACAAAAATACATACAGAATACTTGAGCTAGTGAGTCCTTTGGAAAATCTGGAACCTTTTGTTAGTGTTTTCTTCCTGTTTTTATAACCTCTGATTCCTATGCGCGAGAAGATATTTTGGGAAAATATCTTCCCCACGTGCTTGTATATTGTTTCAGGTCTAAATCAAAAACAAAAATAATGATGAGGTAGAACTGCCTCTCATCATCTTACAACGTAGGCCTAAAGCCATTTCTAACTGAAATGTAAACAATTTACTAACTGAATGCAGGAGTGAAATAAGGATTTCACCCGAAATAACAAAGTGAAAAGAACATAAGGTAAAAAGTCCAAACAGACCCAGACATGAATGATCATTGTTGTTTGATGAGGTGGAGCCCCTGCTGCTGTTGGCGAAGACAATACCGTTAGTCGTGGGTAGGACTTGCCTTCTACGTTGGAGAATGCGGTACTGCTAGTAGTGGAAGAGCTAGCCTTCTGTGCTGGAGGGTATTATAAAATGGCCAATGATCATGATCCATCGACTGAGACGTGAAACTAACCCTTTGCATATTTTTTATCTGCTTCCTGGGCGTGGAGGATCATCATCCTCGGCCTCGAGCCACTGTGATTGGCTATGAGATGGCCTGTGTACTTAAAAGGCCATGAAAACCTGCACAGACAACAAACCAATTAAATAAATCCTGTGATGAGGGGTAGACTTCTTCATATGGCTCAGTGAGGGGTTACGGAGCGACGCGGAGGAAGTGCGAATGTAGCAATGGAAGCTAAAACCATGGTAGAGACGAAAACCAGGGTTTAAATCAAAATATGGCACGAAAATATGATGGGAGGTTTCGCGGGAAACCATGAGTGTTTTTCATGCCGGGTCAAGGTGGTTAGTGGTAATGGGCCAAATGAATGTGATACGGCTTGGTGGCTGACATGTGTCCATGGGAAAACTGCCTATTTCATGTTCAAAATGTACAATGGAGGGGTATGGGAGAAATGAACGAGAAAATGAATGCGGACCGTCCGATTTGGGAAAAACAATGGTGGAGATTGAACAGAAGCACGATGAAAAGCCCAGCATGGTCGGGTGGGACCAGTGGGATTATATGGGAGGAGAGCCGATGGTCGTTGGATCTGGAGAAGGTCGATGACTGAGATCAAACACGGGGGGATGGAGGGTACGGACGGGTTTGCGGGCCGGGTGCCTCCATAGTGAATATGGACCGTTGGATGAAGATATTCCATAGTCAAATGAGTCAACTGCGGGGGCACTGGGGAGTATGGGCCACTTTGGTCAGGTGCCCCCACAGTGATCCTGCATCATAGATTCGGGTTAATTGGATGGTGGGGGACGCATCGCGGAATCAAACAAAGGCATGAATGGTGCGAGGGGAGGGGTGAAAGGCGAATGCTGCGATGAAGTGATGATCGCTAGATCTGCAAGATCAACGGTGGAGATTATCTCGGAAGATCAGCATATTGATGGGGAAATATAGAGTGGAAATGGATTACTGTGATGTGTGATGAGAAATGGAGCGAGGACCGTTGGATCTGGGGAGTGGGCGGCCCAAATATTATCGGAGGATCGGCCATCGGCGAAACAGAAAACTTGGAAGTGGGAACTTGGAAAGAGTGACGTGTGATCACCGATCGGCTTAGCGCTCGATCACGGGCCCAGTCTCATGGTGCAAAAGGAGCTCGAACTTAAGCGACAGGGGCTTAGAGGCCTAATATGTAAAAACGAGTGCTTTTAAAGCAAAAAGGTGGATTTTAGCCTTTTCAAGGGTTCCGATAGGTGAAAATGGGGCTTTGATAGTCCATGCAGTCCTTGTTGTATTTTCTTTGTAGAATAAAAGCTCCTTATCATTAGACATCCCAGCTCGATGAGGGATGTTATAACAACATTGGCTCCACTTGGGGATGACCCGTTTGTCCTCAAACGCGTCGAGAACTCCGCAAACCATCTGTTAGCCTTCTTCTTGCGAACACAGTCCCTTGATGCCTTCTCTTCTTTCATCATGACAAATCAAAACAACAAACATCATAATAAAAGAAACTGAATAATGTACAATATCATACAGTAGACCTTTCGTCCTGAATTAATACTGGAAAAAGGGTTTTAAGAATTTCCCATTCATAGGAGCTTCGAGCAGATCACCCTACAAATTTTCCAGTCTGAAAGTATTGTTTCCTCCGGCTTCTGCAATTTTGAAAGGTTCGAACCATAGAGGATCGAACTTTCCATGATTTCCTCTCTCATCCCTTCTTATGTCCCATCTTAGCACCAAATCTCTGACTTGCATCTCTTTATCTTTAACATGTTGATCGAACAGGTATTTCATTTTCTCTTGGTACTCAGTCAACCTATGATTTACTCGAATTCGAGTCTCTTCTAGCTCTACTAACTGATTTATTCTTCTGGTAAGATCGTTTGGTTCCTCTTGACAATCCTGCATGAACCTAGCCACAGGTAAGGCCAATTGTATCGGGAAGACTGCTACTCTACCATAGACCAATTCATATGGGGATTTTCCTGTAGACCTTTACTAGTGATTATGTTTGCCCATAGCACGAACTTGAGATGTGAATCCCAGTTCTTCTGGTTTTCATTTATGGCCTTTTTCAATTCCCTTACCACAGTTTTGTTTGAGGATTATACCAATCCATTTCCCTATGGATAGTATGCAGTAGAGTTTCCTAACGCAATATTATACTGTTGGCAAAAACTGATAAATTTGACATACTTAAAATCTTGAGCATTATCTGTGACAATCTTAGCAAGGCAGCCAAACCTTGAGATTATGTTATTTTCCAGAAACTTGATCACCACTGTGTCTATAGAATTCCTTGCTAGCACATCCTCTACCCATTTAGTGAAGTAATCGGTAGTTGTTAGTATCCACTTGAGTTTCCCGCTTGAGGCAGTATGAATTTCGCTGATGAAATCAATTCCCCACTGCTGGAAAGGTTCTTCTATGTGTACTAGGATCATAGGCAAAGGTGCGAACTTCTTCCTTTCAGCAAATTTCTGACATTTTTCACAGGTCCTTACCCAAGCATGAGCATCTCTGAAAAGTTTGGGCCAAAAAAAGCCTGCTTTCATAATTTTGTGTGTCGTAGCCCTCCAGCTGTAATGGCCACCACAGATGCCCTCGTGGAATTCTTCCATCACTTCTTCTACTTCATTTTCTGTGAGACATAGAAGTAGTATGCCCTATGGATCTCTCCAGTACAAATGAACATTTGCTACGATGAACTTCTGAGATTTTAGCCTTAGCATTCTATACTTTGTCTTGTCGTAGCTTGGAGGAAATCTAAGCGTTAAGAGGTATTCTACAATTTATTTGTACCATGCACTGAGAAGGTACTTCATATGGGTCTTTTGTGTAGCGGTTTCTATCCCGTGCTGCTTGTCTGCTCTCCCAGGCTCTTCATTGGCCACCATAGACAAATTTATCTCCAAAGCCTGACAGTTTGATTCAGAAAGGATCTTGGCTAATCCCTATCCCTTTATTATCTTAGTGGGGTGTATCTCCAACTCATACTCCAGTATCTTGGCTATCCATTTGCCTCTCTTTCCTTCACTATCTCCCTGAACCAAGATGTCTTTTATAGCCGCTGTGGGTATGAATGCAGTTATAGCTGACTGCAGTACATACATCCGAAAAGCCTTCAGGGATTTGACCAAGGCATAAGCTTGTTTCTCCAGGATGTTGTATTCTAGCTCAGCATCGCGAAGCACTTGGCTGAAAAAGGCAATAGGTTGTTCATGACCTTCCTCATTTTTCTGCAATAACACAGCTACAACAGTGTGGGGAGATGCGAACGAAAATATGATGAAGGGTTTCGCATAATCCGATCCAGCTAATACTGGGGCTTCTGCAAAAGCATTTTTTATTCTGTTAAAAGCTTCTCGTGACTCATTAGTCCATTTTACTTCATTATCCTTTTTCAGCATCTCAATTATGTACCAGACTATCTCTGCATAATTCGGTATGAATCTTCTCAAGAAGTTGATACATCCAAGAAAAAATTGTACCTCTTTCTTGTTTCTGGGAAAGGATATACCATTTATGACTTCTACCCTTTTCGGGTCAATTTTTACCCCTGCCTTTGTTACAATATTCCCCAACAGTTTACCCTCTTCTAAATCAAACAGAGATTTTTGAGGGTTTAAAGACAATCCATACCTGGAGCACTTGTCAAAGGTTCTGCGCAAATGCTCTATATGTTCAGTGTTGTCCTTTGAGAAGACTATGATATCATCTAGGTACACCACCATGAATTTGTCTTATTCCCCCACAAAAGCAATGTCCATGGCCCTTTGGAATGTAGCTCCCACATTAATCAATCCAAACGGCATTCGAGCATACATAAACGTTCCCCAAGGAGTAGTGAATACGGTTTTCTTTTGGTCCTCTAGAAGCACTGCTACTTGATTATACCCAAAAAATACATCCATCACAGAAATTCGTGAAGATCCTACCACCTTCTGCAACATATGGTCCATCTTGTGCAGCGGATAATTGTCTTTCAGAGATGCTCTGTTCAAGTTCCGAAAGTCAACACACAATCTTATTTCTCCATTCTTATTTTGGACTAGGACCAAGTTGGCCACCCATTCAGAATATCTTAATGGCACAATAATCTTAGCCTTCAACAGTTTCTTGATTTCCTTTTCTATGGAGGGAAGGAGTAAAGGATTAATCTACCTTAATTTCTGTTTGTGTGGCTTAGCATCTCCTTTTAATGGAATCTTGTGCTGGATAATACTAATATCAAAGGTCTTCAAATATTGATAGGACCAGGAAAAGACGTATTTATATGTTTGAAATAGCTTCCAATATTTCTCTTTGTATTCTTCGGGTACCTTATTAGACAATTTCACAAGCTTGGGATCGACCTCTGTGCCGAGGTTCAGGTCATCTACCTGATTTTCTTCAACGATCTTGTTTGGCCTAATGGGGACATCGTTCTTATTGAACAACCTCTCTAGGGGGACCAGTCCTCTAGGTATTACATTCCCTTTGAGCTGCAGTACCTTGTGCCCAGCTACGGTATCCTGCCATTTATTCTGAGGAAGCTCCTCAGTCTCTTCCTCGCCAACATCTATGTCCATATTCGATAATTCCCCAACAGTCTCCATGAATCTTTTCACTTGCTCTTCGTCTTCAAACACCTGCCAGTGTTTGAAATTTTCAGGGATGGAAGGATGGTAGCAAACCTCTATTTCGTACCTCAGGAGGGGGTTCTGAGTTGGTCGAAAATTTCTTGCAGCTACTGCAAGAGAGTCTACCATTATGTTTTGGTCTCTTGGTATGAATTGAATATTGAATGCTAAGAAGAAATTCTCTACCAAGTCCCATACCTCATTTCTGTAAGCCCTCAGTCATGGGTGCTTAGCTTGACATTGATTTCTTACTTGTCTCACCATCAGTTTTGAATCTCCCAAAACCTTCAAGCTCTGAATATTCATGTTCTTTGTTGTTTGTAGACCTAGAAGCAAGTCTTCGTATTCGGCCACATTTTTCGTGGCTTCATACTCCAATTTTAAAGATAATGGAACCAGTTGTCCAGTAGGGGAGATAAGGAGAATCCCAGCTCCATTCCCTTCCTTTGAGTTGGCTCCATCAAAGTGCAAGGTCCAAACCCCACCTTCTTCATTACCTGAAGACTGCTCGGTCTTTACCTGACAAAAAGATGGCTCCTACAAGTAATCTTGGTCTTCTTCAAGCATTAGACAAGAAAACTCACCCTCTTTGTTGTACATCGGTGAATTTACTGAATTATCGGCTTTAGTGACCATCTTCACAAACCTTGTTTCCTGGTATAATCTTCTTTCTTGGCCTCCAAACACAGGGATGGTCGCATAGGTTAGGTCTAGCTTTATAGATCCTCCGATTTTTGTACCCATGATCTAGATAACAACATCCCAAACCAAGCTGGCATGTCAGTCACTACTATGTCCATTACCATGCTCTTAGCTAGGATTTGGGCTAGATTTACCACCAAATTCTTGATCATACCCAAACATTTGACTCTTTTAGAATCAAAAGAGTAGAGATATTTATATGGGCAAGTGATCTGTAGCCCCAGTTTCTCCATCACCGACAGAGGTAATAGGTTATGGGATGCCTCGGAATCTAGCATACAGTTGTGCAACAACAAATCATGAATTACTAAAGAGACATATAAAGGAGGAGTTGAAGCATATAACTCCTCAACATGAGGACTGAACATGACCATAGGCCTTTCTTCCTGGAGGTTTAAAATATCTGGGATTGGGGCTACTCCTTGAGCAAGCATGAAAGAAGACACCTGAGATTGGTAGGTAGGCTGTTTCATTAGTTTAGTCAAAGGGACGAGAATTTTTACTTTTTCTAGCTCTTTCTGAAGGCTAAACACAGGAGGAGGCTTCTCTACGAGACTTTCCTTTGGCTCTTTACTCTCGGTTGGAGGTTTTTCTTCCTTTAGGATAGGCTTGACTTTTGCAATTGAGTTGGGGACTACATTAGAAGAAGATGGAACAGAGACATTAGGATGCAAAGGTTCGATCACAGGTTTCTTACCTTTATCTTCAACTTTCTGAACAACTGTCTCCTTCTGAGGCATCTCTTCTTCTTGTTCTTGTGTGCAGGTTCTCTTTCTAGAGGACCTAAGATCATATTTTCTATGAAAATATGCTTGCATGAAGTCTACAAATTGTTTACAGTAATCATCGATCTCTAGATATTTAGCAGCACTTGTTTTTTCTTCTTCTTCTTGCAAGGAAATATCCACTCCTTCATCTTCTTGCAAAGAAGACTCAACTTCATCACCGTCTGAGTAAGAAAGATATTGATCATCTTTCCCATTGGGAATGTCTTCAGCAGGGCCATTCATCTGCCCTTCTAGATACAACGGAGGCTGTATGTGATCCTATTGCTCCTTCCGATCTCTTTACAATATTTGAAGAGGAGGCTTTCTATATTGTGGGTTAAATCATCTATTTGGAGCAGTTTGGAATGTCTTGGAGGATGAGTTCTTTGCCTCAAGCTCAAGCTTCACCAACTTGCTCAAAAGGTTCTTGATCATTTTTCTCATCTCCTTTATTTTGTAATCTGCTACCTCTTTATCTTGACTTGAGGTAGACGCTTCTTCCTTCCCTCTCCGCCTAGCATCATGGTCTGACCTCCCTTTTGATTTACCTGTAGAATAAAAGTTAGCTTCCACTTCAAATGCATCAGTCTGGGCTTCATCTAGAGTAGCAGACTTCCTTTCTCTTAAATAGAATCCTAATTCTGACTCAAAGGCTGCTACAAACACCACTTTAGCAGCAATCTAGTGAGGCTTCATTTCGGCTGGGAGACTTGTACATAATTTATTAAATCTCTTGATTAATTCGGACACATATTCATTATGTCTCTTTCTAAGTGCGTTGGATTCTGTAAGACAGTATCTGTGGTCCTTGTTCTCTCTCCACTTCTTGGTGAAGGCATTTTCCATCTCCTCCCAGTTATTAATGGAGCGGTCCCCCAAGGTTTTGAACCATTTTCTGGCCTCTCCATCTAGAGACTGGACAAACAATCTCAACACCACATCTAGATGTTCAACAGTGAAATTTTCTGTGAAGGCACAGAAAACTTCTAGGTGTTTTTGAGCTTCAGTATCATTTTCTCCATTGAAATGACGTAGTATCTTTAAGTAATCTGAGGCATGTCGTTTAGGATCTGAGGAAATGCCAAGGGGGCATATTTTTTCAGTAGGAAGCTAGGAACAGCCATTGGAGGTTGTGGAGGTGGCGGGAGAGAAGTATGTATGAAAATGGGGATATACTGAACAACAGCTTGAGGGGTTGATTGAACTAATGGAATATGAGAAGTGGAAACCTTTGTGAATTCTTTAACTTCTTCGGCTTTGGGAGTGGGATGTAGAAAGAATCTCATGGTATCTATAGATTCAACCTCATATTTGACTTCAATATTTTCTAGGGAGGGGCTATCTGAAGTGTAATCAAGGGTTCTTGCGGTAGAATCAGGACCTTGATCTTGAGCTAATTGAGAGGAGGATAGAGAGTCTTCCAAGGAGAATCTGGGAATATCTGTATAAGATGATTGTCTTTCTCTCCAACTTCTCTTGTGAAAAATATTCTCTGGATCAGACACTAAAGGTGTTCTCAACTGGGATGTATCTGACCTCAGGTGTGGCTTTCGGGAAGCCAAGATTGCAAATAGATTAATCTTTGAATGACAGTGGAGTTGCCAAGGTGAGGGATATACAACTCCCAACCCTTCCTACTCACCTATTCTGAAGGGTGGATTAATATTTTTCAAGGCCCAGGGACATAATTCTTTAAATTCTTTCCCTCGCAACGACGCCAGAAAGATGTTGTAGCTCCTAGAGACAACCTTGAGTTGTATAAAGACCAGTGCCTAGGACATCTTAAATGCAAGGAGCATATGACTCAACTGATTGTAGTTGACAATGTTAGGCTCTCATGCTATTATCACTCACATGAATGGTTTTAATAAGGGTGGAACCAAAACCCCAAAGTTAATCACAACAGCTAGGAAAACTGCAGAAACTAAGTACAAACTACAATGAGTAAATGCATCAGACAACTCTAAAATAGAATGCTGTAAAGGGGGCCGACTTATAAAATGAACACACAGCTATAAATTTATATGTGAGCGATGACTATGGCAGAAGATGGAGTAATATATCACCTATAACTGGGCTTATTCAAAGATAAGAATCCATATATACTGGGCTTATTTAGAGATAAGAATCCATATATCTGGGCTCATTCAAAGATAAGAATCCATTGTATTTAGTATCCGAAGAACGATGGAAGAGATAGAAAATGAAACAAAGTATCATGCCTGAGCCATATTTAAAGCATTATAGATGAGTAAATGTGAGTTTTTTCTATGATAAATTCACATTTAAGCATGGGAGCACTCGCATTCCAGAGCATTAGATATAAGAAATGTAGAGAGATACGAAATGAACATTTGTATTAAAAAACATGGAGAAGAGTTACAAACTATGATTCATCCAGAGCGGAATCCCCAATTCCAGCAAAGCTTCTTATTACTAAATCCCTACAGGAACTTCAAACATCCACTATCAAAGTTCATACAAAAATACATATAGAATACTCGAGCTAGTGATTCCTTTGGAAAATGTGGAACCTTTTGTTAGTGTTTTCTTCTTGATTTTATAACCTCTGATTCCTATGCGCGAGAAGATATTTTGGGAAAATATCTTCCCCGCGTGCTTGTATATTGTTTCAGGTCTAAATAAAAAAAAAAAATAATGATGAGGTAGAACTGCCTCTCATCATCTTACAACATAGGCCTAAAGCCATTTCTAACTGAAATGTAAACAATTTACTAACTGAATGCAGGAGTGAAATAAGGATTTCACCCGAAATAACAAAGTGAAAAGAACATAAGTTAAAAAGGCCAAACATGCCCAGTCATGAATGATCATTGCTGTTTGATGAGGCGGAGCCCCTGCTGCTGCTGGCGAAGGTAATACCGTTAGTCGTGGGAAGGACTTGCCTTCTGCACTGGAGAATGCGGTACTGCTAGTAGTGGAAGAGTTGGCCTTCTATGCTAGAGGGTCTTATAGAATGGCCAATGGTCATGATCCATCAACTGAGACATGAAACTGACCCTTTGAATATTTTTTCTCTGCTTCCTGGGCGTGGAGGATAGTCATCCTCAGCCTTGAGCCATTGTGATTGGTTATGAGACGGCCTGTGTACTTAAAAGGCCATGAAAACCTGCACAGACAACAAACCAATTAAATAAATCCTTTGATGAGGGGTAGACTGCTTCAGACGGCTCAGGGAGGGGTTATGGAGCGAAGCGGAGGAAGTGCAAATGCAGCGATGGAAGGTAAAACCATGGCAGAGGTGAAAACCAAGGTTTAAATCAAAATATGGCGTAGAAATATGATGGGCAGTTTTTCGGGAAACCATGAGTGGTTTTCACACAGGGTCAAGGTGGTTAGTGGTAATGGGCCAAATGAATACAATACAGCTTGGTGGATGACGCGTGTCCATGGGAAAACTGCCTATTTCACATTCAAGATGTACTATGGAGGGGTATGGGAGAAATGAACGTGAAAATGAATGTGGACCGTCCGATTTGGGGAAAACAATGGTGGAGATTGAATGGAAGCACGATGAAAAGCCCAGTGTGGTTGGGTGGGACCGGTGGGATTATATGGGAGGAGAGCCGATGGCCATCGGACCTAGAGAAGGTCGACGGCTGAGATCAAACGTGGGGAGATGGAGGGTATGGATGGGTTTGCGGGACGGGTGCCTCCGCAGTGAATATGGACCATTGGATGAAGATCTTCCGCAGTCAAATGAGTCAATTGCGGGGGCACTGGGGAGTACGGGCCACTTTGGTCGAGTGCCCCCACAGTTATCCTACACCGTAGATTCGGGTTAATCGGACGGTGGGGGACGCATCGCGGAATTGCACAAACGCATGAATGGTGCGAGGGGAGGGGTGAAAGGCAAATGCGGCGATGAATCAATGACCGTTAGAACTGCTTGATCAACGATGGAGATTATCTCAGAAGATGGGCATATCGGCGGATAAATGCAGAGTGGAAATGGATTACTGTGATGTGCAATGAGCAATGGAGTGAGGACCGTTAGATCTGGGGAATGGATGGTACAGATCTTATCATAGGATCGGCCATCGTCGAAACATGAAACTTGGAAGCGAGAACTTGGAAAGAGCGACGTGCGATCGCCGATGGGCTTAGTGCTCGGTCACGAGGCTCGGTCTCATGGCGGAAAAGGAGCTCGGACTTAATCGAAAGGGGCTTAGAGGCCTGATAAGTAAAAACGAGCGCTTTTAAATTAAAAAGGTGGATTTTAGCCTTTTCAAGGGTTCTGATAGGTGAAAAAGGGGCTTTGACATTCCATGCAGTCCTTGTTGTATTTGCTTTGCAGAATAAATCTCCTTATCATTATTTATCCCAGCTCGATGAGGGATGTTATAACAACACCACCTATGACCAATAGGATTGTTTTCCTCTATTATATGTGTTGGTCACGTCCACATAGAGTTTATTGTAGAGGCTCCATTGTTCTTTCCACTAAGTTTTGAATTTTAAAAAACTTCATCTACGTGACAAAGGCTCCTCCAAGCACTTTTCAACTCTGTAATCATTTTAGTCCCCTTTTCCATTTTTCTATCTACCCTTATTTCCACACTGTTGGATGTGGAGCCTGATTATCTTCCTAATTCAAATGTCTTGTTTCAGCCGTGTTTGGATCCCAATCCCCAATGGGGGGTGTGGGGGGGCTTTCCTCCCCACTATTGTTGCTTGGGGGGTCCAGGGGGGTGACTGCATGTTTGGAGCCCCCCCTGGTAGGGGTTCGTGGGCAGAGCCCCCGAAGCTAAAAATAGATGAAAATTTGTCTTGTAAAATATTGTAATTTCATAGTCAATATGGGTTATTCATTAGGCAGATGATCTGACAGTTGAAGTTATGTTTAATTTAGTATTTTTTTCTATAGAAGGAAACCCCTCGGTTTATATGAGGAAATTGTATTGTGGATATGTATTATTATTCTAAGCGAGAAAGAGAGGAGATTTTGTGAGAGAAAAGAGGAAATTAAAATGGATCGGCTGTAAGTTGTATCTCTTCATTTTGATAAATGATATAAAGGGAAGGATTGGTTGTTTCTCTGTGGACATAGCCCAATTGGGTGAACCACATAAATTTGTGTCTGTCTTGTTTTATGTGTTTTTGTATTTTTGTTTCCACAATATTTTATGTGTTTCATTGCTCCATTAATTAATTTCTAACACATAAAATAATGAATCTCCTGCTATATGAAGAAAATTCAAGAAGGGGGATGAGGGGGTACAACTGGGTCTTCATATCCTAGACAATTTCTTTATAATTTCCAATAAACAACATATCATCCACATACAAGACCAAATAAATAACACGGTCACCAATTAATTTAAAATACACAGTGATCCTCTTTGCTTCTTGTGAATACAAGTCCCTATATATATGTATCAAATTTCTAATATCACATCCTTGGTGTTTGTTTTAACCCATACAAATATTTTTTAACATGCATACTAGTTCTTTCTTACTCTTCACTACAAAGCCTTATGGTTGTTTCATGTATATATTTTCTTCCAGATCCCCATAAATAAATGTTTTCTTCACATCCATCTTATCTACCTCAAAATCAAAAGCAACAACAACAGATAAAAGTAATATAATAGAAGCTAACTTGGAAACAGGAGAAAAAATATCACCAAAATCAATTCCTGACACTTGGAATAAATTTTTTCTACCAAACGAGATTTGTAATTCTCCACTTTTCCTTCTGCATTCATATTCTTCTTAAACACCCATTTTCTTCCAATGGGTTTTCTTCCAGCCGTCAACTCCACCAGATCCCAAGCCTCGTTTTTGTCCAAACATTTCATTTCATCAACAATGGCCTCCTTCCAGAGTTTTCCATCCTCTAAATCCATTGCCTCCATGAAATTTATGGGATCATCATCAGTTATAGATAAAAAAAAATTGAAAAAAAATCAGATGTACTATACCTCTCTAACTGCCTTCTCTCTCAAACTGATCTTCTCAAAACTGAAGTGTGTGGATATTCCTCTTCTAATTACTATTTTTTTGTATTCTGATTCTTCCTCCTTTAGTTTAAAATCTATCTTCTCAGGTTCCTTTGGTAGGACTTCATGTTTAATAACATCTTTCATCTCTCTAAACACCAGATCTCGGTTGTACACAACATTCCTTGTTTCTAGGTTCCAAAGCTTATAAGCTTTTAAACCATCCTTATACCAAATAAAGATGCACCTTTCAGATTTACTATCCAACTTGGTTCTTTTATCCTTTGGAACATGTACATATGCATCACAACCAAATACCCCAAGATGTGAGAGAAAGGGTTTCTTACCAGTCCATACCTCATGTGGAATCTTATCCTCCAACGCCGATGAATTTGATTTGTTAAATATGTAACATGCAGTATCCACTACCTCTACCCATAAGTCTTGTCCTAACCTGACACCACTGAGCATGCTTCTTGCCTTCTCCATCAACACCCTATTCATCCTTTCTTTAACTTCATTTTATCGAGGTGTGTATGGATTTGTCTTTTGTCATGCTATACCACACTTCTAATATAACTCTTCAGATTCCTTCTTGCAAAATTCTCCACCATTATCTATCCTCAACACCTTATTTTCTTCTCTTTCTGATTTTTTACCAGAGCCTTAAATTCTTCAAATATGTTAAAGACTTCATATTTTTTCTTGAAGAAATATATCCATTTATTCCTCAAGAAGTCATATATAAATGAGACATGGTACACAAAATTCCCTAGTGATCGAAATAACACAAGTCCAAACACATAATTATGCACAAGCTCTAATATCCCTTTCGCCCTCTTAGCATCAGAGGGGAAACTCACTTGATTCTACTTCCCATATACACAATTTTCAAAGAAATAAAAATACAGAGAGAAATTAGACATACCTTCTACCATCATTACTGTGCATTTTTCAAAGGCCCTTCTCTCCAATGTGTCCCAGTCTTTGATGCCACAACATAGTCTTTTCTCTAGAGAATAGAATATTTTCTGCTCCACCTTCAAGAACCACAAAATTGTTACACTCAATAATAGTACTGCCCAACAAATTATGCCAAGTTCTGATCTAAACTCCTAGCATCAATACTAGTGCTCACTGAATCATCTTGCAGGTATCGAACACTATTTTTACACTTGCATCATCCATCTTGCTTACAAAAATTATATCTCTGGCCAATGCAAGAATATGAAAAACACCAGGAAGTGTTCTAATTCTTCCACCTTGAAAATTTAGCTTGAATTTTGTGCGTCCTATGATTCTAGCATTTTTATCATCCCTAGGGAGAAATCACCACCATCATATTTCTCATACTCGTAGAACCACTCCCTATGATGAGTGAAGTGAAAGGGTGCACCTGATTCAATCAACCATGCCCCATGATCTAAATGTGTACGTGAAGAAGAAGCCAAGTACACATCCCCACCTTCATCTAAGGTGCTTTTCACCTCTGTGGAAGGAGCATCTTCAGATTCCTTTTCTTTCTCAGGAGTTTTATATCTATAGTCATTTTTGTAGTGCCCCTCCTTTTCACATTTCGAGCATACCTTTATAGATTTTCTTGGAGATTTAGATCTCCCTCTATATTTATATCTCCCACTTT
Organism: Pinus albicaulis; assembly: GCA_034641835.2. Taxonomy (NCBI): domain Eukaryota; kingdom Viridiplantae; phylum Streptophyta; class Pinopsida; order Pinales; family Pinaceae; genus Pinus; species Pinus albicaulis. The sequence continues at coordinate 392,239,814 of CM076584.1, read as the reverse complement.
AGGACTTCTTTTTTCCTCTGTTATGGGACTGTCCTCTCACAAAAAAGGCATCTCCATTTTGGCTCTACATATTTTTCCGTCTCATCTCCTCTAAAAACAAGTATGAGACTATTTCATTAAACTTCAAGGTATTTGTATTGCTACCTATTGCAACAACCAAACTATCCCACGAGTCTTGTAGAGAACACAACAAACTGATGCACTTATCTGCATCTAAAATTTTAATATCAATAGATAAAAACTGACTTACCACAATATTAAAGGCATTTAGATGCTCTATCACTGAATCTCCATCCTTCATCATCAGGTTATAAAACCTTTTTTGGAGGATTGAATTTTTCACTGAATGATTAGAATTATACAAAGTCCCTAAATTGTCCCACAAATCCTTTTTCATAGTTTCCCCTGATACATTCAACAATATTGAATCTGAGAGACAATCATATTGTGCTCTTCGCCTTCCGATTTAACTTCGCCTAGTCCTCTGTCGACATTCCTATTGGTTTAGCACCTGTATCTATAGCAATCCACTAATCTCTATCCACCAACAGATCCTCCATCTTGAGCTTTCACTACAAGAATTGATTCCACAGATCTCCAACTATAACAAGGTCTACCATAGGCTCGAGAAAAACCTCTCAGTAACAAATGCGTCCCCTTGAAGCTTAAACAAATAAGATGCCAAATGTAAATTTAACCTTTTACAGAAATTACCTGTAAACGAATTCTTAAAACGAAAATATATATAAAGGTGAGAACATAAAACAAATATATACATATATTTTCCCCTGGATCCCAAAAATGGGAATACCAGATTGATTTTTCATTATATTCCTTTTAATGTTACAATATATATATATATATATACCGAAGCATTCATAAACCCCAATCAACTAATCCTAGATTAGAAATTAACCGTAGTTCCCTTGACCGTATCTACAAAATACTATGGGCAGAAAACCATCATTCCCAAAACCATGTGCAAAACCCATGCACAAAACCATGGGTAGGTCTACCCACCATCTTTGGGTCTGCCCAACTATTATTGGGTCCACACAAAATAAAAAAATTATGTGGTGTTGCGCCGGACACCATGGCACGTGGAAAGAATATAACACACACCCAACATATTGGGGGTTGATGTTGTAACGAACAAGGTTTGTATACACAACAGAGTAATCTTACAAATACTTGGAAGACGTAAACATTCATAGTAGGATAGTAACGATAAATTTTATATTATATAAAATTTGATGATATATGATATGATTACAATGAGGGTGAGGGCATGCTTATATAGCCTAGGTAGGTACCTCTTCACCAATGGTTATGTCCTTAGGGACATACCTTTTCATTAACTAGTTATTAATTAATCATTATTTTTTATTATTATTATTTTACATTATATATATATATATATGTATATATATATATATATATATATCTATATATATATATATATATATATATATATATATATATATATAGATATATATATGACATTGTCTTCCTCTTCAAAAATATTTGTCCTCAAATCTTACTAATGAAAAGCCTCAATCTCCTTTTCAGCTCGTCACGGAACTATCATCTTCATTGTTAGAAGACAATATGATCCTTGGAGAATAAATAAAATTGTCGAATAAAAAATAGATTTGACCATCCTTGATTAATCCTCTATGAAAATTTTTCGACCACTGGAAATATGCAATGAATTGTTATCATCGGACTGGATTCTGAAAAATTCAGTATTCTTTGGAACATAAATTTGTTATTTTTGTTCTGAGTGATACTATTACATAGATTGATTGGAAAGTCAACTCTTATGATTAATATTTCGATAAGGAGTTCTTCTAATTAGACTTTCCCTTATCATGTTAGTGGCAATTCCCTGATTTCCTTCAGGCGTTGTTTTTGTTGAGTTAGCATCATCATCTGGAATGTTTAGCGTTTGAACTACAACTTCTAAATATGTTTTAACTTCTTTTGGTTTCTCATCCTCGAGTTATGATATTAACTGGGTCAATATTTATTCTTTTATCTTCAACTTGGACTTAAACAACTAGAGACTTCAATACTTCTTCTTGAAGTTGTTCTAACTTGTCATTTACTGACTTCTTGTCATTTAATGACTTCTTGTCACTTTTAAGCTTCTTTATTTGCATAATAAGGCTTATGTTATGATTCCATAAATGTAAAATTTTGTCATTTTCTGAATCATTGACTTTGTCTTTAGTATCATTCTGTTTATCTTTTATAATTTTGATTTTTTCTAATAATATTTGATTAAGGGTTTTTAGACACAAATTTTCTTCTTCCTTTTCTGATAGACTATTTTTGAATTTCTTCTTGGAACTTTAATTTTCTTGCTTAAATTTTTTCTTTTTAACCTTGAATTTCTTGACCTGTGAAATTAATTTTCATTGTGTTTTTTAAGTCAATGAATTTCTTCACTTTTATTGGATATGATTTATTCAAGCTCTTTATGTTTCTTTGATATTGTTTCTTGATTCTCTTGTAGCATCATCTTTGAAATATCCTTAAAGTCTTCTGATGACGAAAATCTTGACTTTGACTTCATTGTCATTTCTTGGAATCTAATCTTTTTTTTCTTATGAGGAAACATCAAAATATTTTTTTCTAAGTTTAGCATGAAAGTACCCAATTGTTTTAACCAAGGTTGACCAAAAAGTATGTCAAGTTTTTGGTTAAACATAGTTATCACACATAATTGAGAGGTGCATTCATAGTGGTCAATTATTACTTGTAAATTATTAATTTCATACTTTTTCGGCAAAAAATATTTGTTCTTTCTCCTATGCTTGACTCTAAAAGTAATAGTTCATTCGCCAAGTTAACATTGATATAATTTTCCTCGTCATTTGTGTTGATAGAGATATTAATCTCATTTCCTTAGGTATTTTCCTTTAATATAATTAACCTACAATCTGCAATTGGGATACTTTTATAGGATCATTTTCCTTCCCTCTTCATTTCCAATTTTCTTGTATTTAGTGATCATCTTCAAAATTTTGAAAAAGTATTATTTCTGTAGAAATTATATACACTAAGCATGCATACATCTAGAATCTCCTGATCTCACAATATTTAACTTCTTGCAAAATACAGAATCATTCGAATGTTAATATTTTGTGGAAAATTAATTGCAAACACATGTGAAGCATAAATAAAAACAATCACACATAACACAGTTGTTTAGCGGGAAAGCCTGAAGCTGAAAAACCAAACTATCATATATTATGTATCATGGAGATCATGTAACAATCTCATACAAAACTTAGTACATCAAGCTCTCAGTACAATAAATCATCACACACTAATCAAAAGAAATCTGCAAATCCATGCACCGATTTCTTGCCACCTGCTAGCCTGCCTCCACTGCGCAATCCCTGCTGAAGAATAGCTCTGAATGAATTCAAATTACCCTTGCCTTGACTACGCAATCCTCATTGGAAACTCCAATGTGTGTGTGTTGTAATCAATGCACCACTATAGTCACAACAGATATTCCATCTTGCCCTTTCACCTATCTCTCCATTGGGTCTCCATTGGAACTGACATGCATTGTAGTTAACTATTGTATTGTTCAGTTGATTAATGAGTTATTATTCGTGAATTAATTAACTAATTAATTCACTCCACTCTCACTAGTGTATCATTCAGTTAGACTAGATACAACTAGCTCAACTGAGTCTAACTCACTTCAACTGAGTTAAACTAAATAACAACTCCATGAACTACTCTTCCAATTCTATCATAACTTTGCCACTTTAGTTCTAACTGAGTCCTCCATGCATGAACCACTAGTAAACCCTAGGAATTGTGTAATTCCTTCAGCCCACTGATTTTCCAAATCTGTGCACTGAAACTAAGTGCTCCAAGAGAATAAGTTGTTGTTTATTGTCGGATTATTATTAAGAGCTAATAGTAATCGACACTTCTATTTTTAGATCGACGATCTATAAATAGACTTCGCCCAATATTCTAAAAACAGAATTTCATCTATTTTTCCAACTTGACCAACCATCCACAAATAACATCCTGCAACTTCTGAAATATGATCACCATGTCTAAAAATAGAAATATTCTAAAAATAGACATGCGCCAAAAATAGCCTGCAAGCCCACTTAGTGAAGGCGACTCTTTTCACTAAGCTCATCATCTTGTTGAATCTCAACACTCCCTCTCAACAAGATAGGGATTATCCTTCACCCCGATCCTGCCTCTATGGTATTTGAATTTTCTCCTGGTGAGAGCCTTCGTTAGAATATCTGCATCCTGATCTTCCGTAGGAATGTACTGAAGCAACATGATCTTCCACTGCACACAATATTTGATATGATGATACCGGATATCAATATGTTTAGATCTATCATGAAACACAGGATTAATCGAGAGTTTAATGCAACTCTGATTATCACAATGTATCACTGTAGGATCTAAATGTGAACCAAAAAAACCAACCAGGATCTTCCTCATCCAGATAGCCTCACATGCAGCTTGACTTGCTGCCATGTATTCTGCTTCCGCTGAACTGAGTGCCATGGATCTTTTTTTCCTACTGTACCAAGAAACTACCATAGATCCGATACTAAAAATACCTCCTGATGTGCTCTTTTTGTCTGTTGGGTTGCCTGCCCAATCTGCATCCGTGAAGCCATGAAACTTCACCCCATCCGTCTGTCTGTACCATAAGGCATACTCAGATGTGTCCCTGAGATACCTCAGGACATGCTTTCCTTCCTTCCAAAAGAGCTTGGTAGGCTTAACCATCACTTGTGAAAGCTGGTTCACCGCATAGCATATGTTCGGTCTTGTATTAAATAAATACACGAGTGAACCCACCAACTGTCGATAAACAGTGGCATCCACTACCTTTGCCAACGTAGCATCCTCTTTCCTCCAATTTCTTGGAAGAGGAGTGTCGATAGGCTTTCATCCTTGCATGTGAAACTTCTCGAGTATCTCCCGGGCATACTTGCCTTGAGACACAAACAGTTCACCTTCTCGCTGCCATATTTCAAATCTAAGGAAATACAAAAGGAGGCTCAAATCCTTCATCTCAAACTCCTTTTTAAGATCTGCCTTGCATGAGTGTATCAAATGCTCATCACCCGTTAGTATTAAATCATCAACATAAGGAACAATGATTAAAAGCTTACCCTCCACCACAATTTGGTACAGGTTTTCATCTGCCTCACTCTTGGTGAAGCCAAATCCAGTGAAATAGTTGTCGATTTGAGTGCACCAAGCATGAGGTGCTTTCTTCAGTCCATATAGTGCTCTTTTGAGCCTGCACACATGCGACTCGCTGTTGTAGATCTCAAATCCTTCAGGTTTATCAATTTACACCTCTTCCTCAATGATCCCATTAAGGAATGCAGTCTTCACATCCATCTGATGAATGTGCCAACCCATCTACGCTGAGAGAGCAAGGATGGTCTGTATGGAAGAATACCATGCGACAGGTGAAAATATTTCTTCATAATCAATCCCATCGATCTGTGAGAATCCCCAGGAAAAAAATCTTTCCTTATATTTCTCGACGCTCCCATCAACAACTTGCTTTACCTTGTAGATCCATATTGATCCTACAACTGATTTTCCCACCAGACTTGGAACAATCTCCCAAGCACTGTTTCTGATAATGGATTCATACTCCTCCACCATGGCATCTACCCATGTGGGCTCTTGCACTGCTTCTTCAAAAGAATATGGCTCTGTCACGATACACTTGCTCATAAGATCCATGTATCCAGTAAATCGGTCAAGTGACTGTCTCTGTCTGCGCTGTAATGTAGGGACTCCTACATTATGTGCCACATCAAGCTTTAGTCTCTCAACTTCTGTGGTCCACTTTCTGCCTTGTCTGATGTTTGGTTCTGCATGATTGGACTCCTCCACTCCATGAATCTCCTCTTGTGGCTGATCCACATCCGGAGGCTCATCTTTCGAAACAAGAAGTTCCTTCACTGCATGCAAGTCTAGCTCCCTCTCAAGCATAGCTCGTGCAACACCCACGATCATTCTGTTCTTCCTCTCCATGACCCCATTCTATTGTGGGTTATGAGGCGCTATGAGTTCTCTTCGAATTCCTTCTTTGCTATAGAAGTCTTTAAATTCGCCTGAGATGTATTCACCACCATTATCACTCCATAGAGCTTTCACTTGCTTCCTTGACTCCTTCTCCACCAATGATTTAAACTCATAGAACTTTGAGAATGTTTCACTCTTCTTCTGCATGAAGAAGATCCAACATCTATGAGAATAGTCATCAACAAATATAAGATAATACCTATGTTTTTCTATTGAAGAAACTGAGAAAGGTCCACACACGTCTGTGTGAATTCTCTCCAGGATCACCGAAGCACGGTTCTCCTTCTCATGAAAGGTGGTCTTCACAAACTTACCCATAGTACATCCCTTGAATTGATCTGACTGTGCAATAGTACCCTTGGGAAGTCCAGTATAAATCTGTTGCAAAATATTCAAAGCACCATGGTGAAGATGGCCCAATCTCCTGTGCCATAATTCACCCTAATCCTGGCTCACCACTTCTTCTACCTCCAGCTTGTAGATATTCTTAACTCAAATCCCTATCCTCTTGGTTTGACATATTGTTTTATGTCGCAGGAAAGCTTTTCCATCGCTAAAAACAACATCATAACCTTTGTCTTCCAACATTGCGACCGAGACCAAGTTCTTCTTTAGACCTGGAAAATGCATAACATGTTTCAACAAGAATGTATTACCAGACTCCCTCTCAAAGGTAATGGTCCCAATACTGGTCGCACTGTATCGACCATCGTCGCCCATCTCTATATGCATTTGAAGGTCCTTCTCCTCCAAGTCACTAAACAACTCCTTATCTCCCATCGTATGGAAAGACGCACCACTATCAAGATACCACACCAATCCCATATAGCTTGAAACCAAGCATGTGATCAAAGAGAAATCAAGTTCAAATTGTGAGGCTAAGGCCTCTCCAGCTACAGCTCCAACAACCTTCTTTTTCTTCTTCTTCTGTGGGCAGTTAGTGGTGAAATTCCCATGTTCGTGACAGTGAAAACACTTCACTTTGGACAAATCCTGCTTCTTGCCTTTAGCATCGGATTTTGAAGGAAATTTCTTCCCCTTCCCTTTCCTTGATTTAGCATCCAAAGAGAAATTCTCTTCATCTTAATTCTTTTATGAAGAGCCATCCCTGGTACCCCACCTTATCTCCCCCTGCACGAGATCCGACCAAAGTCGCTCCCATCCCGGCAGTTTCTCCTATCCATTGACAAAGTCTTCATAGCTATGACAACTCTTCGAAAGCCCAAGGAGATCCAAGCTCACCAAGTCTTCATCATCAACAGTAATCCCCACACTTCACAGTTCATCCCTACAGTGGACAAACTTCGTGAGATATTTTGGAACACTCTCGCCCTTCTCCATTTTTATTTTTTTGAGCTTGTCTTTCAGCGCCAACTTCCTCTAGTCGCTGCTACTTTGGAAAAAATCTGTCAAAGCCTTCCACATTAATAATGGAGTGGCTTTCCCGTGAAGGTTGGACAAAATATGGTCCTTCACACCTTCCAACAGAATTCTTCTTGCCTTTTCTATATTCTTTTTCCATGTATCAAGTAATGCAGCATCGCTAGATCCCGGTTTAGGAACATCGCTATCGATGAACTCCTTCAGTCCATTATCCTCTAGCACCTCCTCCATCCTATCCTTCCAGGATATTTAATTCGAGCTCCCATCAAGGGCATACTCCAATCGCAATTCATTGAAATACATTTCAATGTATACTCAACTTCTGCACCAAGAATTTTTTGTAGCAAATTCGAATTGTCCACCAGCACAAACTCAACAATTCTTCACAATTGAAATCTTCAAGAATTAACACTGCTCTGATAACATGTAGAAATTGTATACACTAAGCATGAATACATCTAGATTCCCCTGATCTCACAATATTCAACTTCTTACAAAATACAGAATCATTCCACTGTTAATATTTTGTGGAAAATTAATTGCAAACACATGTGAAGCATAAATAAAAACAATCACACATAACATAGTTGTTTAAAGGGAAAGCCTAAAGTTGAAAACCCCAACTATCATATATTATGTATCATGGAGATCATGTAACAATCTCATACAAAGCTTAGTACATCAATCTCTCAGTACAATCAATCTCACACACTAATTAGAAGAAATCTGCAAATCCATGCACTGATTTCTTGCCACCTGCTAGCCTGCCTCCACTGCGCAATCCTCATTGGAAACTCCAATGTGTGTGTGGTGCAATTAATGAATCACTATAGTCACAACAGATAGTCCATCTTGCCCTTTCACCTATCTCTCCACTGGGTCTCCATTGGAACTGACATGCACTGTAGTTAACTGTTGTATTTTTTAGTTGATTAATGAGTTATTATTTGTGAATTAATTAACTAATTTATTCACTCCACTCTCACTAGTGTATCATTCAATTAGACTAGATACTGTTGGGGTTCCCATGTTTTGGCTAGATTGGCAAGACCAAAAGATGAGACAACATCAAACCACATTCAGCCCTCAGGATCTAGCCCTCCTGGGTCCAGAGAGGGATCTCTCTATGATATGTCAAAGGTATATGACTTTGAAGCTCAGTGTTAAGATGTTAGGCTAGTTATAAGGCTCGGGGTTTGTTTGCTTGATTTGTTTTGGTTTGGTTGCTGGTTATCAGGAAGGAAGGATTCAATGTAAGACAAGGATGAGCAAAGAGGGATAAGGCAGAGGTGAAATTTTCTAGGAAATATTCAAAACCATTGGGCAATGGAGTCAGGAAAAGATTTTCTTACTATCCAATGTGGAAGCTTTCAATTGGGCTAGTCATCTAAAACATTAGATCTTAAATATGATTGTGTGATATGGAAAGGTAGGGGAGGAGAAGATAACATAGATTCAGAGCACAAATTTAAAGACCAGCTAGTCGCACAAGGATCCTAGTGGACAGGGCTAACTCTAATCCCCAGTGTTCCCAAATCTTCCAACTAAATCCTTAACAAGAAACATCTAAGAACTGAATTCATTTAATTCATACATTAGAGAGCAGGCAATAACATCCACTACATTGGTTAAACCAACTGAAATCAATTCTTAGATAACACATTCAGAAGAAAAACATTAATGGCAAGGAGAGCAGAAACATAGGGTACCTAACAAGGGTAAATCCTATGCCAATATTCCGATGCAAGCCAGTAGAAACGAAATGAAATCAATTAAAACACAAAGATAGGAAAACATCACCGCTGCTTTAGATCAGGATCCAAAGAAATGTGCTTGTCATATTAAATAGAAATACCAGTCAAGTACAATATTGCCACTAGCTGAATACTCAATCTGAAATCATATTCCTTAGCCTATCTAACACTTTACACAGAGACTGTGTCTCAAAAGAAACTACTTGCAATTCTCTGATAACTGATCAACAACCTTTTACAATGAGTTTCTTCATGAATTTATAGCTCCGGTGGAGCAGAGAAGGTAGGTGAGAAACTAAATGCAGCATTAAAAAATCAGAAGAGGAATATGGCCGAAACCCAATTCTGTATAAATCCTGTGCATTAATCTCTGGTGTTCTTTGGATGAAGATGTGGGTTTCGTCCAGGCTTCCATTTACCCTATTATGTCTCTGACGTACTTTGGCTGTAGGACTCTATGGTACTGTTGGTGAATAAGCAAATGATAAATAAACGACTGAGAAGTCTGCCGTATTTATGAAACAAATGCTCTGGTAGCTTCGGACTGTTGTTAGGGCGGAAATTTCTTCAGGAGCATGGTGTAGAATAAAAACTACATGGGCACTTTGTCCTTTATGGAGGAAAAACATTCTACTGCTGTAGAAAACCTTGATATGCATTGATTTCTATGTGTTGTACCTTATGCGTGGTCCCTGGGTCTTCAATCTGGTACTTTGCCTCTAAATATTTGAACCTAAGGCTTTTATGTCTTCATTTGCATGCCTTAAGCTCTCTGCTGCTTCATTTATATCTTTGACTGTGAAATCTGTGTGTTAATGGCACCGGAATAGTTTCACAGAGCTAAACCCTGCTCTTTAAATGAAAATCCCATTGTGGTACCTCTTCGGGACTTTTTTCATGATCTCTGCCTCTGCACACGGTATTTTCCTGTATTTTCTGTCACTGTGACAACGTGTGCAAATCATGGTGGCTTTCACCACCTCAAAACCCTGCAAAACACGAAAAATGGTCAGGAAAACTTATGCACGGAGGTGGTGGATGTAATGGGGGTGGCGAGGATGACTGTGCAGACGGACGAGATGGCGGAATAGCGCGGGACTATGGCGGACAGTGCAGTATGATAGTGAAACAGAGTTGGGTGGACGTGGGCGGATCGCAGCAAAAATTAAATAAAACCTACAAAAAATTGACCTTGGAACAAATATATATGGCAGGGGTGAATATATTATGGACACACGTGGAGAGGGTGACATGGCGATACAGGGCCAGTCAACGGTGGAACATGCAGACGAATCGGAGCCATCCGATCTTGGCGGAGATCGACGGTGGAAAACACATCGGAGCGATGGACGCTGGGCCAGGGGTATGACGGCTATGGGCTATCGCGTGCGCAGCTTCATGGATCGATCACCGTTGGATGGAGGGCTCTGGATCGGACGACTGATATGCATATTGTTGTGTGTCCACGGACGAATTTTAATGTGCGATGGGAGGGTGGTTTTCCAGCCGTACCGGTGCCACGCGTTGGAAGCTGTATGGAATCGCTCCGCGATCAGAAAATACCGCCCCTCGCCCGAAGGCGGTGCGATAGGAACCAGGTGGTTTTGAAATAGTGCGCTGGTGGGGACCACAGGGGCAGGTGCTTTCTGGACCGTCAGATCAACGACCAAACGGACAGTGATGGCGCGATCGGAAAAATGAACTGTGAACGTGGGAGTTTGCAGGAGCCGCGATCGTCATCCGATCTGTACAGATCGACGGTTGAAAATCATCCCGATAAACATATGGGACAAGTGCCTTTAGGGCTAGCACTCGGTCATAACGCTGGGTTCTATGGGGGGAAATGTACAGGGGACTAGGCTGAAAGGGGCTAGGCCCTATTATAATGTTTAAAAGTGGGTTTTTGAGCCCTTTCAATGGATTTTAAAGCCATAAGAGGGTAACGATAGGAGGACTAAGGGGGAATTTGGTAAAACAAAGGGGACTTTGAGAAAGGAAAAAAGGGGTGAAAATGAAGCATTTTGCAAGGGTATTAAGGGAAAAAATAAAGCCTTTTGGAGCATAATTATTTATCAGCAAGGCTTATTTACTCAGAACAGCAGAGGGAAATAGTCACAAGGCAGGGAACATGAAAAGGCTGCAAGGATGATGTGTTTTCAAGGGAAATGCATTCCTTGCAGGCTTATAAAACAAACTAGCCCCTTGCTTGCTTGTCAAGGAATTTATAAGGGGCTAATAGTGGCTCCACATGGGGATGGCTTCTTCTTGAAGGAGTCAAGAATTCAGAAAATGATCTTTGGTGTAGGCCAGATGCCTGCTGCTTTAAGCCACCTTCTTCTTTGATTTTCAACTGCCACAATTGCGAAGACATCAATTTAGCAGAAAAACTTTCCCAATCAATCTACCTACCCACACTACAATCCTAGCATTTTTTCTTCTTCTACGGTGCATTTGAGCTAGCAGACCTTTCACATCATTTTATTTTTACAAATAGAGAATAAACCTATTCTAAATCTACCCTTATTGCTCCATGAGACCAGATTAGACTGTTGGTCTCATATGTTTCTCTACCTAATCTAATATCTGTTGGGATTAGACTGTCCAACAGATTTCTTCTCTACATTCTACAATAGAAATTTAAAAACAGTCAAACTAGGACTAGACAGTTTATTTTGCTGTAGATCCAAGGCATAAAGACAGTTGCACATGGACAGAAACTTGCAGGAAACTGAAACAAAACTTTGAAGGCTTGGAATCTGAAGCTAGAAGTACCCTTCTTTCTTTCTTGTGACTCAAGTTTTGGGCATTTTTGAGTCACTTATTTCCTTCATCTCAGCTCTGATTTTAGGCATGTTCGAGCTGATTTTTCTTTCTTCCTTGTTGATCCAGATTTTGAGCATGTTAGGACTAGCTACTTTGCTTCCTTTGGCTCAAGTTTTGAGCATATTAGAGCCAATATTTTATACCCCAGAGGTTCATATTTTGAGCATGTCTGAACCTCTTTTCTCTCTCTATTTTTTAGAACATTTTCTCTTTTCTTGAAAACAAAATTCTGCAATGGTATGTACAATGGAACTGAAAACTAGAAATTGAAAATCAGCAGAAGTAGTGTTTGAGCATCCTGCCATTGACAGGGTCCCCAAACAGCTCTGTACCATCTAATTCCTGTAGGAAGAAGGCATTTGGACCCACAGTGGCCTGGATGATGTATGGACCCTGCCACAAACTGTCAAACTTGTTGTGTTTTCCTTTGTCCTCTCTCCTTGAGTCCCACTTCAGAATTTTATCCCCAATTTTGAAATCAGCAGCTTTGGTTCTCTTGTCAAACAACCTCTTTATGTTTTCCTGAACTTTGACAGCTCTGTTATAAACCTCTTCCCTTGTTTTCTGAAGATGAATTGTCTGGTTTATCCTTCTCACCATACTGTCTTCTTCTGTTTGAATCTCTTGGACCAGCTTGATTACTGGTACCCCAAGGCTGGTAGGAAATACTGCTTCTGTACCATAAACAAGCTGAAATGGTGACATGCCAATGGATTTCTTTATTGTAAGCCTGTCAGCCCACAAGGCATGCACCAACTTGTTATGCCATGACTTTTTGTTTTCTTCTAACAACTTTTTGATGATGGCCACGAGGCTCTTGTTTGATGATTCAGCAAGGCCATTACCTTGTGGGTAATAGGCAGTTGAATGAAAAAGCGCTATTTGATACCTGTGACAAAAATCAACCATTTTCTTGGATCCAAAAGTAACAGCATTATCGGTGATTATTTTCCTTGGGCAACCAAACCGAGAGAGGATATGACCTTCTAGGAACCTAATGATGACTGAATCTGTGGCATTCCTAGTAGGTATGGCCTCTATCCACTTAGTGAAGTAGTCTGTGGCTGTTAAGATCCACTTGTGTTGTGCAGAAGAAGCAGGGTGGATTTCCCTAATAAAATCTAGGCCCCATTGCATGAAAGGACCTTCAATAGTGATGGGATGTAAAGGGAGGGGAAGGAGTTTTATCCTGCCTTCAAAAATTTGGCATTTGTGACAGGCAATTACCATCTTATGGATGTCATTGAAGAGTGTGGGCCAATAATAACTAGCCCTGAGTATTTTGTTTGCAGTGGCCTTCTAATTCAGGTGGCCTCCACACTCCCCAACATGGAATTATTGTTTAATTCTCTCAGCTTCAGCTTTAGGCAAACATTTAAGCAATAGGCCATTTAGATTTTTCTAATATAAGTTTTCATTCAAAATGAAATAGCTTCTGGCTTTTAGTTTTATGAATCTGGCCTTAGTATTTGACAGTTCAGGTGGGGCATTTAGGTTGGTGAGCACATAAAGGGTATCAGAGTACCAAGGAGAGTTCTGAAACTTCTCCTCAACATTGAGGTCAAGCAATCCTTCCTACTCATCTAAGGCAGCTACCATGTTAATTTCAAGGGCTTGCAGATTTGATTCAGCCATTAATTTGGCTAAGCCCTAGCCTTTAATTAGTTTGGTGGGTTTAATCTCAAGGTCATATTCTAAAATCACAGCAATCCATTTTCCCCTCTTCCCATATAGGTCTTGGGACAGTATATCTTTGACTATGATGTTGGGCACATAAGCTATGGTGTGAGAATGCAATATGTACACCTTAAAGTCCTTTAAGGCCTTGACTAAGGCATAGGCCTGTTTTTCCATTATGTTGTATTTCAAGGGTGCATCCCCTAGTGCTTTGCTGAAAAAGGCTATTGGTTGTTCCATGCCCTCTCGATTTTTCTGCAGTAAGACTGCAGCCACTGTATGCTCAGAGGCAAATGAGAAGATCAGGAAATCTTTTGAGAAGTCTGGGCTGATCAGAACAGGATCTTGGGTAAGTGAAATTTTTACTGGTTCAAAAGATTGTTTAGCTCCAACTGTCCATTTAACTCCTTCACCTTTCTTAAGCATGTTAGTCATATTCTTAAGGTGTTCAGCTAGGTTGGGGATAAATCTCCTAAGGAAGTTGATTTTCCCAATGAAGGACTATAATTCTTTGATGTTTCTCGGGTGTGTGATCTATAGTATTCCCTCAACTCTCTGTGGGTCTATCTTGATTCCCTTTTCTAATATAATGTGGCCAAGAAGCTTTCCCTCTTGCAGCCCAAATACAGTATTTTTGGGATTTAATGACAGACCAAACCTTCTACAGTTTTCAAAAACTTTCCTCAGATGTTTTAGATGTTCTTCTTCAGTCTTGGAATAGACTATTATGTCATCCAAGTAAATAACAATGAAGTGTCCTATCTCATCTGAAAAAGCTATATCCATTTCTCTTTGGAAGGTTGCACCAGCGTTCATCAGTCCAAAGGGAATTTTTACATACATAAAGGTGCCCCATGGAGTGGTAAAGGTTGTCTTGAGTTGGTCTTCTGGGATTACTAAGACTTGGTTGTAACCTGAAAACCCATCCAGCAAAGAAATCCTTTTTGAGCCTACTACCCGCTATAGAATGTGTTCCATTTTTGGCAAAGGGTAGTTGTCTTTGAGTGAGGCCCTATTAAGATTTATGAAGTCAATACATAATCTGATCTCACCTATTTTCTTTCTCACAGCCACTAAGTTTGATACCCAATCAGAGAACCTCATAGGAACTATTATGCCTGCCTCATACATTTTTTTAATCTCTTTTTCAACTATAGGCAATTGTTTGGGGTTTATCCTACGAAGTTTCTGCCTGAATGGTTTCTGGTTTTCTTTTAAAGGTATTTTGTGTTGTATAATGTTCGTGTCATAAGCCTTTAAGTCTTCATAACTCCATGTAAACACGCCAATAAATTCCTTAAAAAGGTTAATGTATTTATTTTTCATGTTCGCGGGAAGAGACTTAGCCAATTTAATTATTTTGGGATTATCTTTTGCACCTATATTGCATTCTTCTACGTCAGAGTCCGCGTGCTCAATGGTGGGATGTTTTTCCACATCATCGAAGTCAAAAAGTTCTTCTAACGGCGCCAAACCTTGAGGTATGTTCTTATCTTTGGCCTGCAACACCTCTACTTCTTCGTTGTCTGCGTTTTCACACTCCGTGGTTGAATTTCCATTTTCTTTATTTAAAGCATTTATTTCTACATTGTGGGGTGTAGTTTCTTCCTCGTCCGAGGGTTCCTCACTTAGGCAGTTATCACTAGACGTGGAGTCTAAATCGGAAAACTCATACTCATCCCTACCCACCAAAAAATCTTCAATTTGTTTATCTCCCTCAAAAACCTGCCAGTATTTTTCGTTATCCGGCATTGCAGGTCTGAATTTGGTTTGAATGATGAGCTGTTGGTCACTTGGAGTCTCAGGGTATGAACTGGCTAGGCAAGCTAATCCATTTGCAATGGTGTTCTAATTTCTAGGAACAAACACTAATTCGTATTCAACAAATGTTTTCAATATGTCCACAGCATCGTTCCTATATGCTCTCAACCTAGGGTGTTTGGCTATGTATTCACCGTTCACCTGTTTTATAACCAATTCAGAATCTCCCTGCACGGCTATTCTACGGGCTCCTATTTTCTTCAACAGATTTAAACCCAGGATAAGGGCCTCATACTCTGCAATATTATTGGTACATTTGAAATGCAGATTGCAGGCATGGCTTTCCGCATAATCACTCTCTGTGTTACGTAGCCAAACCCCAGCTCCGACAGTTATTCTTGTGCAGGACCCATCGAAACTCATTTCCCACAGGGGTTCACTCTCTTTTTTGTTATCATTTCTTTCCCTACAACTAGGTTCACCATTATTTTTCATTATAGGGTCTGCACTAGGCTGTGGGTTGTTTAGTTTTTCGTTATGGGTGTGGAAGTCAGAGAGGTGACTAGTTGGCTGATCAAATTCTGTTTCTGGTTTACTTTGCGTTGTTTTTTTAGTGCATTGTTCAAAGTTTTCTACGTCTTCCTCCTCTAAGTCTAGGGTAGCCATTATGTTAAAGTCCATTGGCTCTGTTTCATCATGTGTACCTTTGCTTGTATCTACATTTTCAGATTCTGGTCCCCCCAAAGATTCATCATTGCAAAAGATAAAGGAATCCAGGTCTGTATGTACAGAGTATAGAGGAGAATTTTCAGGCTTTTCAGGGCTACTAACCAAAAATTTCATTTGTGCTTCCCTGTACAGTCTTCTAAGTTGGCAAAAGATTGGGATTGTGGCATAAGCCCCATCCATCTGGATTGTTCCTTGCAGCTTGGCTCCCCATGATCTTGATAATAACATGTCGTACTTGGGTGGCACATCTTCCACAACAACATCCATGACCATACACTTGGCAGGAATCTGAGTAAGGCTCACACATAAATCTTTGATCAGGCCAAGACACTTTACTCTACTAGAGTCAAATGAATATAGGTCTTTGTAAGGTCGGGTTATCTCTAGGCCTAATCTTTCCATCACTACTTTAGGCATCGGGTTGTGTGATGCCCCAGAATCATGCATTCCATTATGGAGAATCTTATCATGGACATTAAGACTGATATAAAAAGGGGGCATTACCCCTTCCTGAAACTTTCCTTCTATCTTTGGACCAAACAGAAGGGCAGGTTGATCATCACTCAGATTTACAGTGTCACTGTTCTCACCTAAATTTAATGCTTTCAAAATTTGGCCTTTATATACATCCTGAGTGGCCAGCTCAGAGAGTGGGATAGAGATTTTAATTTTTGCAATATCACTCTCCAAATTGAAAGTGGACTGACTGTTTGGAATGTTCAACTCTGTTTTGTTAGCCACTGCCTTAGTGGCTGAATCAGTGTGTTGATTCTCGTTATGTATAGTGTTTGTGACAGTTTTATCAGGAGCACTAATTGCAGTGCTAGTGCTGCTAGCTGGTTTACCTTGTGTATCAGTGTTTTGGTTGTCTTTTTCTTTGTTCTTCCTAGAACTCTCAACTGTTGATTTGTTACTTTCAGCAGTTGCTTCAGAAGTTTTCTCAGGTCTTTTCTTGATGGTGACCTCAGAAGCTTTTGGTTTGGTAGTCTCTTGGCTCCTTTTTCTTCTAAGTTCATATTTTTCTCTGACCTGCATCATGGCATTTTCAAACCCTAACCTGTAATCTTCAGATTCCAGCCATTCCTCCTCCCAACCAGAGGGTGAGGACTGATCTTCTTCTGAGTAACAGTTATGGATTGAATCTTCCATTTCAAACATGTTTATTGCGTTTCCCTCAGACTCTTCTATGATTTCCTCATCTTCATCAAGAAAATTCTCTTGGAATGGGGGAATAACCTGCTGATCTGATTCTCTTTGTCTATTAGGAGTGGCATTGTTTCTTCTAAAGTTCTAGTTCTGGTTATGGTTTTTATTTCTATTTTGGTTACTAACTATGACAACCATTTTCTTTACCATTTGTTGTAGCTCTCTAATGCTTTATAGACTATCACAGTCAGGTCAGATGTAGCTACATTTGTCATTCTCCAGAGAAACATCTCTCCCCTCAGCCTCCTCTCAACAATTTTTTCTCAATCAACTTCATTTTATATTCACTCGCTCCTTTTTGCATGTCTTCCACGTGTTGTACTCTTTATCCTGTTTATAGCTGTCACATCAAAGCCTTCAGCAGATTTTCTGCTTAGGGTCACATACCTTGGGAGGTTTCATATGTGGAGGGAGAGCATTGTAAATGTTGTTAAATCTCGTTGTGTAATCATGGACACTCTCTCCTATGTTTCTTTTAAGGCTCATATATTCTGCTAGGAGTTGGCGAGGATTGGCCTTAACCTCCCATTTGTTTATGAAGGTCTGATATAGAGATGGAAGGTCATTAATGCTACCCGGGGGTAGGCCTTTAAACCATTTCTTCACATCACCCCCTAAGCTCTGGGCAAAGATCCTCATTTTGACTGTATCATCATCTATTTCCATGTAGTCATAGGAATTTTCCATCCTATCTACATGATATTGTGTTGTGGTAGACTCTTTCGCAGTGAAATGTGGGATTTTTGATTGATAATCATTGGGTAAAGGTACTAAAGGTTGAGGTAAAACCAGAGGTGCATACCAGGCTACCATGATGATGTTTTGATGAGGTAAAGGGTTGACTTGGGCAGCTAGTATGTGGATGACAGGGATATTGTGACCAGCAGAAGACTGATGAGCAGATCTAGGGTGACCGAGCCCCAAGTTTTGAATGAGGTGTATATCAGGAGGTGTAGATGGAGGGGTCTGTATGTCCCTAAGGTGTCTACCACTTTGAGGTGGTGAACCAGGAAGCTCAAGGTCTAGCTGGTCTAGGACACTAGAGGACCTAGTTCTAGGTAACCTATTAGGTAGGTCTAGGTCAAGGTGAAAGTGTGATAGAGCTGTAAGATCTTCTGGTGCAGAGTTATCTCTATGGATGTGGCTGGAAATAGTTGATGTTCTAGGTGTAGGAGATCTCTTGAGGATGATTTTAGGGTTATCAACTATTTCAGGTGGGTCTGGGTCAGGGTAATCTCTTTTGTGAACGGTTCTTGAAGCCAGAATGTTGTTTTATAACCAAGCAGCTTAACCCTATTTTTTACTTCTACTGTGGTTGATGTTTTTATGGAGGCTGGTCTCCCAGTGGAGTCTAATGTGAACCAAGATAATCAGCAGGCCTACTGATCACCAGTGGAGTCTTTAAAACGTTTAGGGAATATGGAGTCGCCAGGTGGAAAGGCTTAGGATATTTTGTAGAGAGTACACTGTCCACCACAATGCTTATGTGATGTCCCCTTTCAAGGATATCTTCCAAACACAGCAAACTCTAACCAGAGATTGACTAGGAGGGCATTTACCAAATATGTCACCTCTGAAAGAGTGTGAGATCTGGAGGCTACCTGGCCCTTTCCAGACTCTGTCCAAGAGTATGGGGGAAACACAACAAATGGTATAGAGTTTGATGTGATAATAGGAATGTTTAACTTCCAACCTAACCAGAGATTGTAGGTTTTTTGAATGCCTAAGAATGTTTAAGGTGTAATGCACTCAAGTTCCCCAGTGGAGTCGCCATTATGTTGGGGTTTCCATGTTTTGGCTAGATTGGCAAGACCAAAAGATGAGACAACATCAAACCACTTTCAGACCTTAGGATCTAGCCCTCCTGGGTCCAGAGAGGGATCTCTCTATGATATGTCAAAGGTATATGACTTTGAAGCTCAATGTTAAGATGTTAGGTTAGTTATAAGGCTCGAGGTTTGTTTTCTTGATTTGTTTTGGTTTGGTTGCTGGTTATCAGGAAGGAAGGATTCAATGTAAGACAAGGATGAGCAAAGAGGGACAAGGCAGAGGTGAAATTTTCCAGGAAATATTCAAAACCATTGGGCAATGGAGTCAGGAAAGGATTTTCTTACTATCCAATGTGCAAGCTTTCAATTGGGCTAGTAATCTAAAACATTGGATCTTAAAGATGATTGTGTGATATGGAAAGGTAGGGGAGGAGGAGATAACATAGATTCAGAGCACAAAGTTAAATACCAGCTGGTCGCACAAGGATCCTAGTGGACAGGGCTAACTCTAATCCCCAGTGTTCCCAAATCTTCCAACTAAATCCTTAACAAGAAACTTCTAAGAACTGAATTCATTTAATTCATACATCAGAGAGCAGGAAATAACATCCACTACACTGGTTAAAACAACTAAAATCGATTCTTAGATAACACATTCAGAAGAAAAACATTAATGGCAAGGAGAGCAAAAACATAGGGTACCTAACAAGGGTAAATCCTATGCCAATATTCTGATGCAATCCAGTAGAAACGAAATGAAATAAATTAAAACACAGAGATAGGAAAACATCACCGCTGCTTTAGATCATGATCCAAAGAAATGTTCTTGTCATATTAAATAGCAATACCAGTCAAGTACAACATTGCCACTAGCTGAATACTCAGTCTTAAATCATATTCCTCAACCTATCTAACACTTTACACAGAGACTGTGTCTCAAAAGAAACTACTTGCAATTATTTGATAACTGATCAACAACCTTTTACAATGAGTTTCTTCATGAATTTATAGCTCCGGTGGAGCAGAGAAGGTAGGTGAGAAACTAAATGCAGCATTAAAAACTCAGAAGAGGAAGATGGTCAAAACCCAATTCTGTATAAATCCTATGCATTAATCTCTGGTGTTCTTTGGATGAAGATGTGGGTTTCGTCCAGGCTTCCATTTACCCTGGTATGTCTCTGACGTACTTTGGCTGCAGGACTCTGTGGTACTGTTGGTGAATAAAAAAATGATAAATAAACGACTGAGAAGTCTGTCGTATTTATGAAACAAATGCTCTGGTAGCTTCGGACTATTGTCAGGGTGGAAATTTCTTCAGGAGCACGGTGTAGAATAAAAACTGCATGGGCGCTTTGTCCTTTATGGAGGAAAAACATTCTGCTGCTGTAGAAACCCTTGATATGCATTGATTTTTGCATGTTGTACCTTCTGCGTGGTCCCTAGGTCTTCAATTTGGTACTTTTCCTCTAAATCTTTGAACCTAAGGCTTGTATGTCTTCATTTGCGTGCCTTAAGATCTCTGCTGCTTCATTTTTATCTTTGACTATGAAATATGTGTGTTAATGGCGCCGGGACAGTTTCACAGAGCTAAACCCTGCTCTTTAAATGCAAATCCCGTTGTGGTACCTCTTCAGGCCTTTTTTCATGATCTCTGCCTCTGCACATGGTCTTTTCCTGTATTTTCTGTCACTGTGACAACGCGTGCAAATCATGGAGGCTTTCACTGCCTCAAAACCCTGCAAAACACAAAAACTGGTCAGGAAAAATTATGCACGGAGGTGGTGGATGTAATGGGGGTGGCGAGGATGACTGTGCAGACGGAAGAGATGGCAGAATAGCATGGGACTATGGCAGACAGTGCAGTATGACAGTGAAACAAAGTCAGGTGGACGTGGGCGGATCGCAACAAAAATTAAATAAAACCTACGAAAAATCGACCTTGGAACAAATATATATGGCGGGGGTGAATATATTATGGACACATGTGGAGAGGGTGACGTGGAGATACGGGGCCAGTCAACGGTGGAACATGCAGACGAATTGGAGCCGTCCGATCTTGGCGGAGATCGATGGTGGAAAACATGTCGGGGCAATGGACAGTGGGCCAGGGGTACGATGGTTATGGGCTATCACATGCGCAGCTTCATGGATCAATCATCGTCGGATGGAGGGCTCTAGATCGGATGGCTGATATGCATATCGTTGTGTGTCCACGGATGAATTTTAATGTGCGATGGGAGGGTGGTTTTCTAGCCGTACCAGTGCCATGCATCAGAAGATGTATGGAATCGCTTCGCGATCAAAAAATACCGCCCCTCGCCCGAAGGCGGTGCGATAGAAACTAGGTGGTTTTGAAATAGTGCACTGGTGGGGACCACAGGGGCAGGTGCTTTCTGGACCGTCGGATCAACGACAAAACAGACGGTGATGGCGCGATCAGAGAAATGAACTATGAACGTGGGAGGTTGCGGGGGCCGTGATAGCCATCCGATCTGTACAGATCAACGGTTGAAAATGCTTTCGATAAACATATGGGACAAGCGCCTTCGAGGCTAGCTCTCGGTCATAGCACTGGGTTCTGCGGGGGAAATGTACAGGGGACTAGGCCGAAAGGGGCTAGGCCCTATTATAATGTTTAAAAGTGGGTTTTTGAGCCCTTTCAATGGATTTTAAAGCCATAAGAGGGTAACGATAGGAGGACTAAGGGGGAATTTGGTAAAACAAAGGGGACTTTGAGAAAGGAAAAAAGGGGTGAAAATGAAGCATTTTGCAAGGGTATAAAGGGCAGAAATAAAGCCTTTTGGAGCATAATTCTTTATCAGCAAGGCTTATTTACTCAGAACAGCAGAGGGAAATAGTCACAAGGCAGGGAACATGAAAATGCTGCAAGGATGATGTGTTTTCAAGGGAAATGCATTCCTTGTAGGCTTATAAAACAAACTAGCCCCTTTCTTGCTTGTCAAGGAATTTATAAGGGGCTAACAGATACAACTAGCTCAACTGAGTCTAACTCAATTTAACTGAGTTAAACTGAATAACAAATCCATGAACTACTCTTCCAACTCTATCATAAATTTGCCACTTTAGTTCTAACTGAGTCCTCCATGCATGAATCACTAGTAAACCCTAGGAATTGCGTAATTCCTTCAGCCTACTAATTTTCCAAATCTGTGCACTGAAACTAAGTGCTCCAAGAGAATAAGTTGTTGTTTATTGTCAGATTATTATTAAGAACTAATAATAATCAACACATCTATTTTTAGATAGATGATCTATAAATAAACTTCACCCAATATTCTAAAAATAGAATTTCATCTATTTTTCCAACTTGACCAACCATCCAAAAATAGCATCTTGCAACTTCTGAAATATGATCACCATGTCTAAAAATAGACATAGTCTAAAAATAGACTTGCGCCAAAAATAGCCTACGGGCCCACGTAGTGAAGGCGACTCTTTTCACTAAGCTCATAACATTGTTGAATCTCAACAATTTCCTTTAATGCTTCTTTGTTTATGTAGATTATTAAGACTTGAATAACTTGTACTTGGAACTTAGGGACTAGTCAACTTGAACTTAAAAGTATCCCTTTTATACCTTTTCAAACTTTAATAACGAATCTTTAATAACCTTTTCCTCCTTAAAAGGAATTTCAATTATTTTTAGCCTTAAATTTTAATAATGCTCCTCCTTTCAAATTTAGTTATTGCTTCAAACCTTAATAATGGATCCTTTACAAATTCTCCTTTTCTGTTTTTGATTTACAATTTTCCTTAGTTCCTTCTTGCTTCAACAATATATATATATATAATTCTCAACATCTGTTTTTTTATTCTTTTTTATTCTTAAACTCTCTTTTTTTTATAATTTTTAAAAAAAATTTCTTTTCTTTTTTCTTAACTTTATTTTGTTTTTTTTTATATAATTTTTTTTTCTATATATATATATATATATACTTTTTTTTTCTTTTTGAAAAGTTACAACCTTAGTGAAACGTGGTTATTCACCTCTTCAGGGTATAATATAAAATATATGTCCACTTATGTGCCTTTGACTTGGTTAATTTTCTCCACATAAAAAGTAAAACTTACCATTCACATAAAGTTTGTATTCCTTTTGTTCTTCTTTTATCTTGAAAATAACATGGGTTGCTAAAATCACTAGCTTGTAAACAACTTGATGAATAATCAAGATAATCTTATCTACTCTTCCTTCTTTTATGTATAGTTTTAAAGATGTTTGAAAAGATTCCCTTTTAACTTTATCATGAAATTTTTATCAATAATATAAAATATTTTTATATATATGAATGTTCTCCTTCAAAATTTACAAGAGACTATTTTTTTTACTAGAATCATTGAAATGTCAATGGTCAAAGGTCTTTTTTTTAAATTTAATAATTCCTTTTTTTAACTCTTTTCTTTTATTATATTTTTTCCAATTCTTTTTTTTAACTCTTTTTTTTAAGTGGCCAAAGGTCTGATCGAAAATGGAGAAACTCCAACTCGTGTAGCAAAATGCTTTAGTTGCAAAAACAAGTTGATGGCCAAAGGTCGGGATCTGCCAATGTGGCTCTAATACCAATGTAACGAACATATTTCGTATACTCAAATGAATTCTCTAATACCAATGTAACGAAAAATCTGGTTCATATATGCAAGGGAGTAATCTTCAAAATACTTGGAAGACGTGAACATCCATAGCAGGATAGTAATTTTATATTAAATATTATATAAAAATTGATGATACATGAGATGATTACAATGAGGGTGAGGGCCTGCCTATATACCCTAGGTAGGTACCTCTTCACCAATGGTTATGTCCTTAGGGACATACCTTTTCATTAACTAGTTACTAATTAATCATTATTTATTATTATTATTGTTTTACATTATATATATATAACAGATGCCTCCTACAAGTCGGTGCTTTCATAAATCCATAAAGCCACAAGTTGGTACTTGCAAAAAATATAAAAAGGTAGTTCTTCAGTTGTTGCTTCTGGTAAGTTGATCAAGTGAAAATAAGGGAGTTGGCACTTCCTGCTAGTGGGGGGAAGCAAAAAATCTAAGGGATTTGGTGCTTCCTGTGAGTGGTGGCTCACAAAGATTGATGTAAATAGAGTAGAAGCTCATATTTTAAATCATAATACATACAAGCTTTGGTGGTTTTTATCCAATAATGGTTTCTACATTAAACCTCTTTGTCTCATGTGTATGTTGCTCATGGTGTGTGTGTGTGTTCATGTGTTGATTTATTCATTTGACACACATGTTATGATAGTGTTTTCTCACATAATGAATGCAAAACTTGGATGAAAAATACAAAATGACATAAAATTTAAATTAACCCTAATACTAATTCATCCCCCCTCACATTATTAAACAGTATTTCGAACAATAGGTATCATAACAAGGTTCCTTTAGGAATAATTTAACTGCTTGAAGGTAGATCAAAAGGAAACATGGCTAATCAAGTTTGGTTAACACAAGAGTGAGTTCCATTTTTAATGGATCATACTATAATATTTGGAAGATTAGAATGGTAGCCTATTTAATGGTAATCAAAGAAGATATTTTGTTGCAAGTATAATATGGAGAAATGAATGAGTTAAATACAGAGACCAATAGGATTAGCATGAAAGGTTTATCAAAGTCGTATGTTGATAAAGTGAGACATTATAAGACAACAACAGGTGTTGGACATTGGATAAACCAATGCTCCCCATGTGCTTCACGACATGGAATAACTGCCTCTCGTGGATTCTTATATCTGGAAATTCGATTGTGGACTAACACCTACTAGTTTTGGTCTAACAACAATCATGATTCTTAAAAAGTGGTATAAGAGCGTAGGTCACGAGTTTGATACACACTTGGATCGTGTTGGGAGGGGGGTGGGGGTATTGTTATACATTGGATAAAACAATGCTCCCCATGTGTTTCGCTACATGGACTAACCACCTCTCATGGATCCTTATGTCTGGTGATGCAATCATTAACTAACACCTGAGGGTTTTGGTCTAACGACAATCGTGATTCTCAATAAAGGAAATATTTGACAAATTGCAGTTTTTATATGGAGAAGAGAGATACAAAGAATTAGAGAAGGATGATGAACCCTTTTTCTCAAATAGTTAATCAAACCTGGTATAAGGTACTACTGGAAATGACAAAGAGAAGAATAGAAGGAGAAATAGGAAGAAGACATCCTTGAGGAAAGATGCTCTAAAGTTTGAATATATTCTTCTAGATGTGGAGGTTGTTTATCTTCACTCCAAATGTGAAGAAGAATACTTGGATGAGAAGCCAGTTTGCATAGAAGGTAAGTTTTTTCTCAATGATAAATGTAAAGAGATAAGTCATTTAGCCACTATATGTTCACATTCCTTTTCTGAAGAAGAATATAGTCATACATCTAGTAATCGTGAGGAAAGGTATACACTTGTAGCAATAGTAGATTAAGATACCTCTCAAGAAGAGGGAGGAACACCTCATGTGGAGAATGAAGAGAGATCTCATGAGTGTTCATCCATAGGAGAAAATGATAATATCCCTGGTGGTGATGAATAAAATTTTGAAATTGAAATAGATCTTGGTAGAAAATAAATGATCTAAGAGAAAGAAAAAAAAAGGATCTAAATGAAAGTATCTATTTCAAGAAGAAACTGATATCTTCTCTAAAAGAGATCAAGGATCTATCAGAAGTAAATATCAAGCAAAAGGAGAAGCTGCATGCATATGATCTTCAGAATGAGAAGTTGAGAAAAACAATTTTTGATATAAATTCTCAACAAGAAGAGGCTAGCCGATTGAATGGGATGTTGGCTAATTATTTGAATGAAAGAGAATCATTTTATGAGTGACGACAAGCTGAAGTAGTCTGGTGCATTTAAACTTGTATGCAAGCATGAATCATATGTTTAGATTTTTATTTTTAGTAGTAGTAATTTTATTATTGAATAAAATATATAAATGGTGATTAAAATTCTTCATGGTGGTGTGCCTATATAGGCATTAACTGGCCACGAAGATAGAAGGACACAAATTTTGACCCATGTCTCTTCAAAATTTAATGAGACATTAATTTATTTAATTTATTTATTGTTACTACTATTTTTTATTTTAATATTTATTTATTAACTGATGTTTATGAATATTTTATTCATAACATTCCCCCCCCCTCGAGATGCTTTGTCCTCAAAGCACAACCAGAAGGGTTTTATCTAATTGAACAATGTTTCGATGGTATGTCATCCTTTTGTTGACTGGTGTATTATTCATGAGTAATTTTACCTGTTGGGGTTCCTATGTTTTGGCATATTTGGCAATACCAAAAGATAAGACAACATCAAACCACTTTGGGGCCCTAGGATCTAGCCCTCCTGGACCCGGAGAGGTATCTCTCCAATAACACAAAGAATAATATATCTTTGAAGCTCAAATTGAGATATTAGGCTAGGTATGAAGCACAAAGGGGTGTTTTAAAATGATTTGGTTGGTTGGTTACTGGGTTGGTCATGAGATCATGGACTGAGAAAGTAATGGGAGAAAAGGAACAAAGCAACAAGATGTTTCAGCAAAGAGGATAAGTCAAGAAAGTGCCATCCATTGGGCTATGGAGTCATGAGAGGTAATTACATGCAACAACTAGCCAAAGCTTTCAGAGGGCAAGTCATCTATACTAAAGGATCTTTTTAGATAGATGATGGAATGGCACATTAAGGAAAGAAAGCGAGAGAAGGAAAGCAACCTAATTTCTGTCTATAGATAAGGTCAGAGGTAATTTAACTCCAGACCTTCTGGAAGGCAATGTTTGGCTAAGTGGGGCCAAGGGCAGTATAAAGGGCATGAGAGATCAAATTTTATGTCATTTAACCTTAGTCAGCTTACAGTACGTTCAAGGGAAAAAATGAGATAATAATGAAGACCTTAGAAAGGCTGTACTGGTTAAACAAGGATCCAGTAGATAGCTAATTTAAGAAAACAAAAATCCTGTGGTTCTGAATCATTAAATAAAGAACTGATAAAGAACATTTCCAAGAACCATTCATTGACCATACATCGATTATGGTAATAACATCCACTACATTGGTTAAATCAAGTGAAAACACTTCTCAGATAAAACATTTCAGAAGATAAACATAAATGGCAAGGAGAGTAGGAACATAGGGTACCTAAAAAGGGTAAATCCTATGTCAAACTTCTGATGCAAGCCAACAGAAAATGAAACAATATGAAATGTAATAAACAATGTTAGAAGAACATCACAAATAGTAATAGACCAGGATCCTGTGAAATGTGCTTTGATTAATGATGCAAAACCAGTCATGTACATCAGAGCTCAATGGCTGAAATAAAAACCAAATCTCTCCTCCCAGCCTACTACATACGACTACTCTGCTACTCCCTCCCAGGACTGTTCTAACAGTCAAAATGAATCCTTCTAACTACAACTGCAGCAGCCGAACAAAAACGGCCCAACAACCACCTTACAAGTCGTTCTTGGGAATTCTTATAGGAGAAAGGGAATAACAGGGGTAGATGAACATTAAATTTTCTTCATCAAGACAGAATGGCAGATATGTTTCACGCCCTTACTGCTTAATGGAAATGCAGCTCTGTATGTACTCTGTAGACTGCTTGGGAAGCGTCTATCAGGTCGAGATTGACCTCTGATATTTTCCTTGTAATCCTCTCAGTTTTCTAGAGCTCCGCGCTGCCTTCTGGATCTGGTTAACTGGTTTAAATTCTGTGGGCCTCTCCATACCTCCATAACTGTTGACCAGACAGTCTTTAATGAAGCTCTTTCAGTGCAATTAACTGGTTATGGGCTCGAGGCAGCATGGAAACTGTTGTAGGAAGGTGTACCCCTGGAGAGGACACGTTTTGCTGTTAGGTAGCGCAGTTATGACTTGCTGGTGCGCTCATTAGTCTTCGAGCTGAACCTTAATCCTTTGAACACGGGATTAGCACTTTAAATCTCCAATTATAGGCTCAAATCCCTTAAATCCGTCTCTGCTAACTCGTTTGGCCGCTGAATGGCCTTTATGTGCTATCTGAAAAATAAAATACATCTGTTATACACCAGGCAGCGGAGGTGGAGGAAATGCTTTGGAGGCTTGGCAAAACAGTTGAGAGCGGTGGAATGATGAAGAATGGTGGAGGAACTAGCTATTAGCGTAAAGCCCAAAGGTTAAGTGTTTGGGGGAAATACAAAGGAAAACATGGAAAAACAATGGAATGGACCGGAATGATCGTACGAGGCAGGACCCATACGGAAATCGCAATCGCAATCGGGAGAGGGAGCGGGGCGGAGTGACAATCACGAAACTTCTGATCGCGATTAGGCGGGGACAACGATGACCGTCGGATCACGTATCAAACGGATGGACGGGATTAAATCGGGAGATGGCAGGGAAGTCTTGCGATCAATCGGAGGATGAAGCAATCGGGGGGATCGGGGAAAGGTTTGCGATAGGGCGGATCGGGAAGTGCGATGGCCGTCGGATCAGAAGGGAGATGGATGGTTAGGAATTGATCGGAGCAATCGCGATCAGGGGGCACGGAAGAGGGAATGCGATTGAACGCTGCGATTGTGACGGAACGATAAGCACCAGGCCGTAGGATCTTCGGGAAGAATCAATGGTGGGGATTAAGTCGGGCAATCGCAATCGGGGAAAGAACAGGGGTGACACATATCAAGGTTCCAATTGCGATTGGGCAGTGAGTGCGATTAGCGCTCCGCCGTCGGATCTTCATGACAGATCAACAGTCTAAAACGAGTCGCGGGACTTCTGAACAAAATACAATCGCGTCGGGTTTTCCGGCTGTAACAAAGGAAATGCACCCGCTCGATACTCCGATTGCGATTGGCTCCCAAGGCTTAAGCGCTTGGTCTTGGGTAAGGGTTATGTGGGGAAGTGGTTGAAGGGGCTGGCGGAAAAGGGGCTAAGCCCTACTACAATGTTAAAAAGTGGGTTTTAGCCCATTTAAATGTGACTTAAAGGTTAGGAAGGGGAACGATAGAGGAATAAGGGAGGAAAATGGCCAACAAAGGGTAGGGGAAGAATTTAAAGGGGATTTTGGGGGGATTAAGAGGGTAAAAAGGAAAAATAAGGGGAGACAAAGGGGAATAAAAAGGAGGCTAAGGGAGGGTGAAATAAGGGGGAAAAGGAGGCCTTTGGGCATTTCTTCACCAGAAGAGAGGCTTTATAATGGAAATCAGCAGAGGGGATTCTATCAAAGGATAAAAGGCATAAAGAGGCTTCAAGGATGATGTGTTTTAAGAGGAAATGCATTCCTTGAGGGCTCAAAAACATTTTAGCCCCCTATTTGCTTGTCAAAAAATTTATAGGGGGGCTAACAGTGGCTCCACATGGGGATGGCTTCTTCTTGAAGGAGTCAAGAATCCAGAGAATGATCTTTGGTGTAGGCCAGATGCCTGCTACTTGGCACATCCCTTTCTTCCTTTGCTCAACTGCCACTAACCATGAAGACATTAAATCAACAGTAACATTCTCCCATATGGCTACCTACCCACACTAAAGTCCTAACATTTTTCTTCTAGGTGCACTTGGACTTGCAGACCCTTTACATCATCAATTTTTACAAACAAGAAAATAAACCTATTCTACTTCTACCCTTATTACTCCATGAGACCAGATTAGACTGTTGATCTCATAGCTTCTCTACCTAATCTAAGACATAAATTGAAAACAGTCAAGCCATTGTTACTACTATTTTTTATTTTAATATTTATTTATTAACTGATGTTTATGAATATTTTATTCATAACATTCACTAGAACATTTGGCGGAAATTCCGACGGCCAAATCGTCACTATTCTGACACATTGTCGTCGCAGGAGCGACAGTTAGCGGGCGGGCAAACCGTGGTTTACCGTACCGTCGCAGTTCCGACACAACTAAAAAGTGCCGCAGTATCGACACTTTTCCGTCGCTTCCAAACAAGCGTCACTCTTCCGACGTCTCCTAATCCGTCGCACTTCCGACCTTTAAAACCTGTCGCACTTCCGACGACATGTGGTCCGACGTTTTAAACGTCGCTCTTCCGACGTCTGTAAACTGTCAAAATTACGACGAAATGTGGTCCGACGTTTTTGACGTCGCTCTTCCGACGTCTGTAAACTGTCACAATTACGACGAAATGTGGTCCGACGTTTTTGACGTCGCTCTTCCGACTTCTGTAAACTGTCACAATTACGACGAAATGTGGTCCGACGTTTTGGACGTCGTGCTTCCGACGTCTGTAAACTGTCACAATTACGACGAAATATGGTCCGACGTTTTTGACGTCGCACTTTTGACGTCTGTATACTGTCACAATTCCGACGCTTAAAGGACGTCGGATTTGCGACGGAGAGTTCAATTTTTTTTTAAAAAAAATGAAACTTTAAAAGAGGAAAAATGTTGTTTTGAATATATTTTATGAAGTAAAACAGTACATGAAGTCATTACATTTTCACATCTAAAGATTTGAACCCAAATATCCATCCAGAAAAGTGGAAGTCCCACCCCAGACAATGATATAAAAATACCCCATGTCACATACAGGGACATGATATAAAACCTAGTAACGGTCCACATGGAGATTATCGACAATCTGAGAAAGCATCCAAATTAATATGCCCAAGGCATCTATAAGAAAGTGAAATAGCAGTATGTAGAATAGTAAAGCAACAGATAGAGTACCGACGTCCATTGTTCCAAATACAAATTAAAGTACCCAAAATCCTTGAACAGAGAAAACGCTAATCATGTGAGGAGTGTGATATGTCCAAAATATAAAAAGACCATCAGACCATATCAATAAACCAGCAACATAGACCAGCATCGCTAGTTTTGAAGGCAGAGTGATAAGCATTAATCATTTTTTTTTCACAAGAGAAAAAACGTTGTTTTGAATATATTATATGAAGTAAAACAGTCCATGAAGTCATTACATTTTCACATCTGAAGATTGGAACCCAAATATCCATCGAGAAATGTGGAAGTCCCACCCCAGACAGTGATAGAAAAATACCCCATGTCACATACAGGGACTTGATATTAAACCCAGTAACGGTCCACATGGAGATTATCGACAATCCGAGAAAGCATCCAAATATGCCCGAGGCATCTATAAGAAAGTGAAATAGCGGTATGTAGAATAGTAAAGCAACAGATAGAATACCGACGTCCATTGTTCCAAATACAAATTAAAGTACCTAAAATCCATGAACAGAGAAAAACGCTAATCATGTGAGGAAGACCATCAGACCATATCACTAAACCAACAACATAGACCAACATCGCTAGTTTTGAAGGCAGAGTGATAAACATTAATCATTTTTTTTTCACAAGAGAAAAAATGTTGTTTTTAATATATTATATGAAGTAAAATAGTCCATGAAGTCATTACAACAATATAGACAGATGGTCTCGTAGATAAGAAAAATGATAACTGATGTTGTGCTGTTTCCTTCTTTTAAGAATGTGCTGGAGGCAGGCCCTATATCTTGGCTTGCTGCGGTCCTCTTTAGTAATTCTATGTTGATTATTTCATTTCACTGATACTCTTTAACTGCTCTGATACTCTTTGACCTTTGTTCATCCTTTTATCCTTTTTATCATGATATATTGTGGTAAATAGGCAAAAATTTATGTAAGGATAATTTTTTACAAAAGTTCCATCATTTCTTCCCACCATTGAACTTCTGGCACTCTGGTCATTTGCAACTCTCTTAGTGTTTCATCAGCCTCAGTATGTCTGAAGTAATCAGGTTGATTTGGGAACACATGATTTACTTCATGCTCAAGATAAAATAAATTCTCCAATCTGTCATGAAGGTTTTTCCCTGTAGGCAATGCTGCTGTTGATGAACTGGTTGAAGAACTAGCTTGATTATCAGCATATTTGTCCGATTTTTCAACATAACTATCAAGGTCCATTAGCTTATCTTCTGCAACTATAGGACTGGGCAATCCTCTATTTAACAAAATATTCAATCTTTCTCTGAAGGCAATGATTTCTTCTTGCATATCTGAGCACCTTTGTTCTAAATTCTGTACCAGATTTCTTTTAGTAAAAACTTTCTTTATTTCGAGAATTGTTCCGGTCCTGTCCTGAATACTAATTTCTGCAAGTTGATTCTTAGTGTGAGTATTCAAAAAATGTATAAGTCTATTGGCCTCTTCTGGCATATTTCCCAACTCTTCTCTTGATCTCTCAATCTCATCCAGAGCCAATTTAACTAAGTTATTTTGTTCATCCATTATCTGAATTGAGGGCCAAACATCCTTTATTGATTGAATGATATTATCCCAAAGAATATCATTTATTTCTTTTAAAGGTTTCTCCAATGTGAGATCCTTTTCCAATGCTTTGACTCTTTTTTCTAATTTGTTCACTTCTCTTGTTTTATCAGCAACACTCATTTCTGAAAGATCATATTTATGTTCTAGAGTGGCCAATTGTTCCTTTGTTTTGTGAAGCTCTATGGCCTGAATGTTCATATCTTCCATTGACTTTGTTAATTCATCAGTGTTCAAATTTGCAGTGTTGCTCTGTGACAATTCTGCTGGCTGACCTGTTGTTGCTGTACCTGTCACTACTCCTGCTGTAGATACTAGAATATTTGCCTGCTTATCTTTTAATGCATTCTCAAGCTCTTTTTCAGTTGCAGTAAGTTTCTCATTCAATTTTAAGAGCAAATCCATTAGTTCTTCCTCAGAATTTTGTTTGATGATTTATGCAGTCTGTGGATGTCTTGAGGCAGGTAACTTTAATTGTTTTCTCAGAGCTGCAATATCATCATCTTTTCTCTTGATCAAAGCTTCAATACCTTTCACATATTTAGGATTATGACCCAAACCAATGATTATTTCCTCTAAAGTTTTGATTCTATTATCCTTAGCTTGGGAGGAGGCTTTTTCAAGCTGCAACTGTGTATTAGTATTATCCAAATAATCCTGCAACTTATGGGTCATCATTGATTTATCCGTCAGAGTAGAATAAATCATCTCACCTGTTTGCTTGTGTAGCTCAATTTGATCTAAAGGATGGATATCCTTTACTAAGACTTCAAAATTAGTCCTAACGTAATCTACAGCTGTCTAAGGCTGCCGCACCTTGGGCTTCAAATGGCTCATTAACATCTTACCCTGTTGGATGTCATAAGCTGACATCAATCTTTCTTGATTTTTCGGAGCCATCTTCAAATATTAGCTGTATACTTGAAGTCTAAGTGGATCGTTCCTGGCCTTTATATTGGTGAATGTTCTTTTGATGTCCCAGGCAGTTTTTACTGGAGGTTTGAAAGAAGATATTTCTGCACTTTGTTGCCTCTGTATTCCCTGTTTTTGAAAATTAGTGGATGTCCCACTACCTGTATCTGTTTGCTGACTGTCTTCTCTTCCCTGGCTGTCAGGGATTTTCTGAAATGATTCATCTTCTGGAAGGGGAGTTAATTTCTGCCTTTTAACATCTTGTTGTTCAGAAGAGCCACCAATAGGAGTAGTTGTTTCAGCCTCTCTCTTTTTTCCCTTTTCTATATTCAGAGGAGTTTGTAAAATAGAAATTTCTGGCTCACTGATCTGAGAAGGAGGAATTTGTCCTTGACCTTGTTCTTTAGAAGTCTCTGGTTGCGCTGTCATTATGAATTTTTCAATTATTTGTATATCAGGCTCCTTTTCGTTTCCTTTAGATTCTACTGCTACTGTACTAATCTCCTGCAAATTTTGTTGTAAAGTCTTGGCTGAAGAAGATCCCTGCACCTGTCCAAAAGATTCTAGGTCAAGTATCTTTTCAAGATCTTTCATTACATTTTCAACATTGACCTGCTCACTATCATTTTCAACCAATGTCCCTTCTGTCCATTCATCCATATTAGCATATTGTTCTATTTCTGGGATTCTTTGATGGATGTATGGTGGCTGTTTATTTTTCATTCTTCTATCACAGATAAAGTTGTTTGGATCATAAGGCACCCAGTAGAAACTCTTTTGTAGTCTGAGATGGTCTTCTAAAATCCTTTCGGCTTCCTGTCCAGCTTCCCTAGAGTTACAAATGAAGGGACCTAATTGGCTCTTGATCCTAAGTTGAGCCTTTTTCTTTGCATTGCAAAAATGAATTATATCTGAATTATTCATCTGCCTGAAATATTCTAATGCAAAGAGTCTCATTGGGACATACTTGGGCAGTTTGAATGGGCATAATTCACATCCATATATCCTGATCTCTGTGTAGTTTTTATATAGGTACCGGTCACCTATCTTGTAATGCTTTGAGAGATGAAGGATTTTCTTGATTTCATTGTTAATTCTAGGAGGAGAGACTCCTGTCAACAAGGTAGTTGCAGGATGAACAAAAAGGTCGACAAACTCATTATAGGAATAAGGAGAATCAAAGGATTTGTGAGTAATGGCAGACCAAAAGATGACTGACCTAGGATTCCCTTTGGCATCAAGTTTCTTAACATAAAAAGGGAAATTTTCTGACTGAAAGTAAATCATGAGATGATATATGAGAGAAGAATACTTAAATACTCTCTCATTCTCAAATCTCATGAACTGATCATGGATTTTGTCAGCAATATAAGATGCAAAATCGTACTTGACAGCAGGAGGCTGTCCAGGGGTAAAAATGGATAACAATACTAGGGTTAAGTGATCAACACACTCACTAGTATTGAAGCCCATTATGGAAGATATCATGTCTAAAATAACTCTACCCTCATCAGTAAAGAAAGGATAACCATAAGGGGGAGGGTATTTAGGCTGATGCTATGGTAACATAAAGGTTTGGCATAGGCGGTTTAACTCTTCATGGGATAACTTAGTAGATTTCTCAAGTAATTCAACCATGGACAGGGGAGTGAGAGCTTGACCAGGTTGGAATTGTAGCATTTCATTTATGGATTGAGCAGTTATTGGGAAAAGGACATTTTGACTTGGGGATAAAACTGCTCGTTGGTTGGGATCATAATTTGCGTAGCAATAATGGATTAACTCAGGAAAAATATGGGCTGAGGGGAGAAGGTACATAGGAAGATTTGATTCCCAAAGTCCAAATATGTCAGAACCATTCAAATAATTGTCTCTGCAGCGGAAAAATATTAGAAGAGGATTCTCACTGAGAAGCAAGTCCTTAATTTGAAAATCCATATCGGCTAAAGGCAAATAATCCAAGTCCTTGTGAGGGGCATTGATGGGCACGACATTCAGAGCTACAGGAACTTCCATTTCTGGTTCTTGTGGATTCAGAAATGGAATTTCGAGGTTTTTGTGGAAAAGGGGCACAATTACCAGTTTTGGGAATATAATTGCAGTTCTGGGAACGAAAAAGACCAAACTGAACTTCTTTTCAGACCTTAGTGCAGAATTAAAACTA
Organism: Pinus albicaulis; assembly: GCA_034641835.2. NCBI lineage: Eukaryota > Viridiplantae > Streptophyta > Pinopsida > Pinales > Pinaceae > Pinus > Pinus albicaulis. Next base: position 392,204,206 of record CM076584.1, on the reverse strand, counting down.
AAACCAGGATTTTTTAGAGAGTTTAGCGGGGAATTGGAATAAATACTTGTTTACGGGAAATGAAACGTGTTTAAACAAGCGCTGGTTATGACAGAAGAACCCTGAAATACTCGGCTTCAATTCTCTTCAGCAAGGTAACGGTCAGCAAGCGTTAACAGTTGGTTTTTGAATTTTGTTGCATGGACGACTGGCTAGCGCACGGAACAATGAAAATGACGCATACGCAATTTGTTTTATTTACAAAGTCAAAAGGGTGGCGGGGAACAATGAAAATGACCCGAAAAAGATTAGGGCGGATTTGATAAGAAATTCGCGTCACAACTCTCCCTCCGTACGCCAGCCAACTTCGGACCCGAAAAAGATTAGGGCGGAATTCATTTGGTTTTCGCGTCACAAAATTGGCCGACGTCAGTAGGCTATTTTGGAAAGCGAATTTGGTTTGAATTATGGTTTATCGCCGTTTGAAGTCCGGCGGGCTCGACTTAAGAGAACCGGGGTCGTGAACACTGTTCAAATATAAAAATCCCGCTTAATAAAGAGACAAGATTGTTGTGCTTTCGGAACCTGACCCGAGGATTGGACATGAGTTAACATACAAAAGGAAAGCGGAACCAGACTTGCACCCGTGGTCAAGCTTGTACCAAAACCACGAGCGGAATCACAAAAGCGGGTTGCCCATATCGCACCGCTTTTGCGGAGTAGGCGGTATTTCCTATTCGCGAGCGATTCCATAGGGAAAGCGACACGTGGCGAAGTGATCCCCGGAAAACCACCGTTTAACCCGCGCCATCGCACGTTAAAGTCCGACGTTGGAAGCCGAGCGAAATTTCCAAGAGTCGTTGATTTGGAGAAGGGCCATCGGACGGTGGTCGCACGTTGAACTTGCCCGGAGGTTAACTAAGGTGTGTGGAGGATAGCCAGGTACGATACGAGTGTTTGATTGGTTATTGATATATATAGGTGGGGCCGGAGTATAATGAAATTTTTTAATTAAACGATTAGCGGATAATTAGCATAAGTCTGGAGCGTGATTGTTGTAAGGCTGGGTGGTGAAATATAGAGCCGAAAGTTCATTACAAGTTATTTATTTAAAAGGAAACGTGGAGTATAAATACAAAGTGTTGAAAGTTAAACATTGGTTATAAGGATTGGAGATAATATAAAGTCGGGAATATAAATTAAAGTCCAACCATTGTGGATGGTATTTATTTATCAAATTCTACGAATTTGATAAATAAACCCGAAGAAAGAAGAAGTCAATGAAGACCCAGGCTGGAGGAAAAGAACGGGGTAAACCGGGGGAAAATGCTGACAGAGCGATTGTAGACACACCAGCTCTCCTTAGGGGTCCAATTTCAGTTTTGTTGCGTCACACGATGATCTCTCTTCTCTGGCATTTAATTGTATTGAAGATCACTATTCTAGGAATAAGGAGTTATTTTCTCCAAAAATATCCCTAGCCAAACATTGACAATGCATCAAGGATATCTTTATATGCTTCATAAGTACATATGTTCTACTTCTAAATCATGTCTTGGAAGTGGTTGTTTTGCTGGAAATTATTCACCAGTTGGTTTCATACCAAAGTCTTTTTCACATTTTCAGCATCCAATACATGAAAAAGATAATGGTTTAAAACAACATAAATATTTGAAATTTTGCAAGGATTGTCTGGCACACTTTGAATATGAATTTTGAAGTCAAGTGCATGATGCTGTATAGGATCAAGTGTCATTTTGAATACCAAATGTTTCACAAGAAACTTCTCAACATGCTACCCTGCAGTAAGGACTAAATGACAATATTGCATCAACTATTTCCCTAATAAAAGTGCACCTTGGCCATAAGACTAGACAACTACAAATGTTGTAGATCTAACAAGACCACACAATCAAATGTATTCCACAAGGCCAATACTGTATGAAAAATGAAAAGGAGTTTGCAACCAAAAATACCTTAGGCAACTAATTTAATTAGATACACCAAACCATCAGCAAAAAGGAAAACCAGCCTACTTGGCCTCAATATTTTCAACTGGGTCCTCTAATTCAACCAATAAAAAGGCCAAAACCATAGCATTGAGATAGATTTCATTACATTGTCAATAACAATAAAATTTGACTCAGCCATAACCCTTTCCTTTTAGACCACTGGGTAACAAATATGTTTCCTTTCACCTTTGAGTTTTCAAATTATGCCAACCAAATCTAAGACATTTAAGAGGGGGAACTAATACAACGTTAAAAATAAAACCAGAGCACACATCTAAAATAACAACCCTCCATGAAAAATTAAAATAACACATTAAAATCGAATATAAGTGGGCAAGGAAAGATCCACCGCAGTGAAGTTTCACGTGCAGGTGACCTTCCTTTAAACATAATTTTTTCTCTGACCTGCAATTTTTTTGTCACTGAGCCATCCTTGTTGAAGTACAGCTCCTTTTCCATAGCTCTTGTATTAACTACCTTCTCTCTGTCGCGTAATCTCAGAGTCCCTCTTCTACTTGAGCGATTAAAGGAAATGGGTGAAAAAACTGAAAGAGAAGACAATTGTCTGCCATAATTATCAAACATTGCACCCAACTTCTTCCCCTTTCTATTGTTACCCAATGAGGTAGATGTGGCAATTGTTGTCATACTGCCCAAAGCAGAGGCCATCTTCTCTTATGCTGAATATAGAATTACAAGATCTTCATATTAGTATGAACCTTAAAAAACATGACTCCCATTGCTAAAAGCCACTTTTAAGTTGTAACAGGCAAACTAAACAACTATCGCAACTTTTGGCAACTTCTGGAGCATTAAGAGAGAAACAACCAAAGAGAAATACAACCACAATCCTCATTTTAATGAAACCGGACTATATATTTGCATTAAGATAATAGAAAGAAATCACGACTATATTAAGGCCAGCACAAAACAATCTTTAACCAGTGTCTCTCGCAGCCTTCAGGTTGCCATGCTAGAGGTTGCATATTTTTAATTTAAATTCTAGACCTCTCGTGCCCATCTATAAATGCATCCAATGGGATATCTACATCAAATGCTCCTTTATATCCCCAAAAACAAATTCCCTACTACAAGAGCACCAGTATTGATGCATCACCCCACACCATCCCACCCACTAGAAACGGTGAAAAAGGAAACTCGAGAAAAATTCTGAAATATCTCAAGATGACTATATGGGTGGTTCTTATGAATCAACCAACCATTCACAACATGCTCATCAATCCAAACCATGAGTATTATGTGACAATATTCAAGCAGGCACTGAATCGGATTTCTGAAGCTATGTTAGAGAAACCCTAAACTCTCATTGAAAATAGGTGAAATGTGGCACCACTCAGAGATTGACATGTGCCAATTGGTACAAGTGGTAGAAAATTGGCATGCTCAAACAACGAGGTGATGCAGGAATGACATGAGGGAGAAAATATCAGAAAAACCCCAAATCTGGAGAACTAAATCTCATCACCAACCTGAGATTGACAACTTTACATGATGTAACCTATGAAATCATAAATGGAGAAATCATAGTAACAATAAAGTAACCTATGTAACAATAAAGTTGGATTCATCCTGGGAGTGGTAATGGGAGAAATCATAGTGAACAACAGGAAACATGCAGAGTTGCTTACAATGAAATAGATGAAAAAACACATACAAAAAACCTAGATAATAATCATGAACAAGCTTAATATTGAATTATGAACTGTAAAGGAACTTACAAAATGTGACATTACGAACCTGGTCAAGCGCACAAGCAAAAATATCCTGGAAATGACCCTAGTTGACAAGTTGTATTGCTCATGATGCAAGAGGATTTGTACCTGCACTGCCAAGTCAATTAAAATCCATCATTATCTATACAATAAATACAAGTAATTGATGTAGTATTTTTTACTCTAAGATGCATTCTTATGATAATGCTAGAACATATGTTGAAAATGTCAAAACATACCTGAATAAGCTCCTCTTCGTTTAAAGAAAAATTTATTGGAGTCGCATGAACTTGGAACAAGCCTCCCACGATCTGAAAGAGTAGCAACTAAGTCAAAAGTGACTTTTTTGTTGCTACATTGGATCGGGGGAGGTTTGCTCCAAGATTAAATCACTCCAATAAATTATTCTCTACTAAACAGGGCCAACCACGTGAAGGTGGAAGCTCTTATGGCCCCTCCCCCCCGCCCTCACATCACTCTCAATTCCCCAATACCCAATCTATAATTCATTTTTTACTTTCATGAGCATAAAAAAAAATATTCAATAACTAATAAAAAACAATTCAACAAAAAGTACGCAAGGAAACATTGCAATTAATGCTTGACATAAAAATAGTATGATAAATGAGTTTTTATATAACGCAAAAAACGTTTCAAGTATGGTCATTGGTAACGTTCCAAGTATAATACAATATTTTACATTATCGAATTTTATTTTTCTTCTTCCTATTTCTAAAGCTCCTAATTACATCATCAATATCATCATGCTCTGCTCCTGTTTCGTGCCTTTCGACCCGCACTGCTGACCTAGTTGCGTAGTCACGATGTCTGGTCTCATCCAGTGACGGGGCATCGCCTACAAAAACAGAAAATATTAAATTTTAATTATCAGTTTTTAAATATTATTGAACTAGTTCGGTAATATTAATAAAAAAAATTGCAATGAGATTATTTACCTGGTGCACCAGTTGTCGGCGTTGACCTAGTTGGGTAGTCACGATGTCTGGTCTCATCCAGTGACGGGGCATCGCCTACAAAAAGAGATAATATTAAATTTTAATTGTCAGTTTTTAAATATCATTGAACTAGTTCGGTAATATTAATAAAAAAAATTGCAATGAGATTATTTACCTGGTGCACCAGTTGTCGGCGCTGACCTAGTTGCGTAGTCACGATGTATGGTCTCATCCAGTGACGGGGCATCGACTACAAAAACAGATAATATTAAATTTTAATTGTCAGTTTTTAAACATCATTGAACTAGTTCGGTAATATTAATAAAAAAAAATTGCAATGAGATTATTTACCTGGTGCATCAGTTGTCAGCACTGACCTAGTTGCGTAGTCACGATGTCTGGTCTCATCCAGTGACGGGGCATCGCCTACAAAAACAGATAATATTAAATTTTAATTGTCATTTTTTAAATACCATTGAACTAGTTCGGTAATATTAATAAAAAAAATTGCAATGAGATTATTTACCTGGTGCACCAGTTGTCGCCGTTGGGACTGTTGCCCTATCTTCCTCTCTGGTGGTAAGATCCTCAAGGGAAACATTCTTTGTCATTTAAACAAAAAACGTTATAAGGACAACCATCAAGGTATAATTAGAAAAAATTACAAGTGGAAATTAATTACCGTCATGGCCCTCATTGATAGTAGCATTGTCGGCCTGGTCCCTACTACAATGATCAGGTTGCACGTGAGGATCATCTACATTTGGCTCTAAAACTAGGTTATTTGCGTCGTCTGTAGTGTTGCTCCCCTGATTTAAACAAATTTGTTAGACATTAAATTTATGGATGAAAACAAACATATTGAAAGGTTAATGTTTTACCTTATCAGGCATTCTGGATCTTGGGACCTGCCCCAAGCTTATGCGACGTTCAACTATGGCTTGATAGCCAAAATGGAAAGCGATATTTTTATCTTCCTCAGTAGTTTTTGTTCCGAAGTCATCACCCTACATTACATATGATTGTGTATTTTTAATCATATTTGATAGGATTACAAAAATGTTGGAAGGCGATACAATTAATTATAAGATGTTTAGCTACTTAATTACAATTCTTGTGGCCAATTTCAAGTAGCCGCCCTGGCCTAGCTTGTGATGGCCCTTTTTTTCAATCCTAGCTTTGGTTGCCTTTGAGGTGTCAGGCAACCTAGCATCAAAAGATTAAAGTCAGATATGACGTGGCACACTTTTATTTTAGACATGAGAAAATTAAAGCTATTGAATTAAAGTTGTAATACCTTACGGGTCCAGTTGGTATTTTTCCTTCTTTCTTTGCCCTTTTCTCTTTTCCGTCATGGATGAGTGCTCTCCACTCACTCTCTGGAACTGTGAGAGGACGCTCATATCTAGGGTTAAATTGCAATTGCGTCCTATAGGTGTCCCTAGTATATTTCAAATATTTGCCGGCTACCCGAGCCACCGCTGTTCTGTCAAATATGCCGACCCCAAAAAGGGTTTCTAGATAATCTAGAAGTTCTTTTTTCAGGTTGGAACTCTGGGAATTCCACCCTGTGCGTATGGTTGGGCCAAAAATTACCAACGCATGGCTCTCCAGATACCTATAGAACTCATTGTTTCCTACACAGATTTAAAAAAAAAAAAAAAAGATATTATCATTAATTTAAAAATAAAAATCGTGATAAATATGTTTTAGATAAAGTACATGAAATAGTTAAAATATTAAAATTTACCTGGGAGTTGTACATGCTTTATAGGGACACCTTCATCTTTCACCAACAACGTGCCATTAATGGTCCCTGTGGAGCTGACACATGTAGCTCCAGGAAACGCAATAATGTAGTTGGCCATATCAGCCTCATCATTGCCAACACGTTCAGCGGTTGGCTGGGTGTCTGCTTGGGCAGGGTGTGTTTCTTGCCTGGCACCTAAAGGAGTAGAAGGTGTACAAGAGGGTTGTTGGGCAATATCTTGCCCTTGTGTCCCACTACCACCAACACCGGATTCAGCAAGTGCCAGAAAACGCTACATACAAAAGAACTTTTTGTTAGTTTAGTCAATGTAAAAATTAAAATTCAAACTATCACAATTCATCTCATGCAGAACAAAAAAAATATCCTTTTGACTTTTTATTATTACCTGATATCTTTCTAGCTGTCTCATAAGTTGTTTTATCTTCTCTTCTGTTTCAGGTGTTTGAGGCGCGTCTATCAAAGTATTAAATTCCGACCTTGCATTTCGTGCCTTTTTTCGCAACAAGAGCACTGGAGATAGGGATGAAGAAAGCTCTTCCTCAAAGAGGGAATCATCGGCGTACCATGGCTAGGTGTCTGCATATTTGAACAAAATTAATATTATTTCAATTATGTAAATAACTAAAATACCTGAATATAGAGCAATGCTGGCACTTTACATGTTCTTACGCTGGCCTCTTTCCGCGATCATCCCGTCTCTGGGTTGTTCCTGCACTGCTCTCATCAGTCTGCCACATTGCAATAAAATTATAAATGTAAAAACTTGAAAACAATATCTAACTTAAAAACACAAAATGAAAACTGAAATAATTTCTAATAAGACACTGGACGACAAAGTTAGAGTTTCAAATATGCCTTGCATTGAATTCGGTCCTGGAAACATGTCATTGCACATTAAGGCACCCAAACAAGAGACGAGTTGACAATGAAGACCTTATTGAATATATTGTTGGAGCAACTTCTAGTAAACTTGTTGTGAAGACCTTGAGGACATTTTTGGAGCAACATTGTTGAAGCCGATGGTATAGCATTGTTGGAGACGATCTTGAAGGGCCTTGAAGTGAAGCTTTTGGAGCAACTATTGAAAAATCCTTAGAGAATTTAAGTAAGGCACTTTCTATCTTCCATCACCTTTTTCCTTTCAATATCCTTTAAGCGATTTTGTTGATATTTAATGTTTGAAATCCCGTTATAATTCCTTGATTATATGTGTTAGGGGACTAGAATAATTTCACACTAAACCATGCAAACTTAAAAGTAACTTAACAGATCCATAAAGTAATAATAATCATAATTCCTAATTTCCTATTGTACGATATGATGCAAATTATTCAAACATGAAGCAATGAAGACATGCAATATCTGAATTTCAAGATTGATGAACCAATACAAGAAGTTAGAAACTACAACTTTGATTCAATACTCTGTGTGCTAACTCCAGGAAGGAATCTAGTTTGTAGTATAGAACATGCATCGTGTATTATCAATTCTTAATTTACAACAACTAAAGGTCATCTACATCATCAATTCCTTCCCATGTGTTTTTATGTTATATTCCTTATAAAAGTGTCAAATTTCTCTCAAAGTAAGCAACCACTGAATAAAATAAAAAATAGTTGAGATATGATTGAGAAATGGTCATTTATTTCTTAAAAGGATCTTAACGATTTCTTTGGTTGTTTTTCATCTCAAGAAACAAGAAATGACCTAAGAAACTATCGTGCTGTAATATAAGAAACAACACTGTGCAATGGCCATTTTCAAAGCCAAATGATGTCCATTGAGGACATGGCCTTTATTTGGTTCCTGTTTCATAGGAGTTTCGGGTATAAATGGAACTTTTTGTATCATTTCCAGTAGTAAAAAGGGAAAACCTTCTTTTTCCATGGGAAATAATTTACCTTTCCTTTTTCAAGATAATCTAAATCACAAAAAATATGAACTATACTGCACAGATTCTTGGATAATGTGAAAGTGCAAAAGGAATACCCTACACAAGCGATGCACACATGTACACTTGAACACTAACATATTTTTGTAGTTGAAATGCAATGCTTGTTTTCATTTAAATGTAGGGTTTTTAAAGTAGGGAGAAATAATGGCTGCCAATTTAATAAGTGTTTCTTTGGGAAAAATTTAAATCTTGTACTGGGTGATGAAGATAATAGAGGGTGTTGAATCTTGATTCTTGACATTGTGTTTAACTTGAATAACTCAAATGATTATAAATATCATTCGATGAGTTCTTTTTTCAAGTATGTCACTCAAAACTCTTATGTCAAAGCATTGTATGATGGCTAGCATTTGCTTGTTTCCCTTTCTTCAGTTCAATGTAAAAAGTATATTAATATATTGGAGCACAAATGATAACTACAATTGTTTGCTCTGTAGTATATCCAGCCCCAAGATTATGAAATTTTTTCTCAAGTGGAGCTATTTGGTTAGGCTGTAGGGTCAACCCTCTATAGGAGGAAGGGCCTGCAGTAAGAACTTACCATTTTGCAAGAGTTGAGGACGAATGCTGTTATGCAAGAGCTGAGGGCGAATGCTGTTCTGCAAGAGCTCAGGGCGAATGTTGAGGGCGAATGTTGTTCTGCAACAGCTGAGGGTGAATGCTGAAGGCAAATGCTGTTCTGCAAGAGCGGAGAGCGAATGCGCGCGTGATATTAGACGTTAATGTAGCACACATGTACATTTGAACACTAATAGATTTTTGTAGTTGAAATGCAATGCTTGTTTTCATTTAAATGTAGGGTTTTTAAAGCAGGGAGAAATAATGGCTGCCAAATTAATAAGCGTTTCTTTGGGAAAAATTTAAATGTTGTATTGGGTGATGAAGATAATAGAGGGTATTGAATCTTGATTCTTGACATCTAGAGAGAACCCTACAGCCTAACACAATCCAATGGAATTGACCAAAAAAACCCGAAATAGAGTCAACCCTACTATAGGAGGAAGGCCTAAGAACTTACCATTTTGCAAGAGCTGACGGTGAATGCTGTTGCATTGAGACCCGAAATAGAGTCAACCCTACTATAGGAGGAAGGCCTAAGAACTTACCATTTTGCAAGAGCTGACGGTGAATGCTGTTCTGCAAGAGCTGAGGGCGAATGCTGAGGGAAAATTACGTGCAGGGCGAGGGCGAACGGCCGAGGGCGAATGCGGGCAGAATACATTGTCGGGGCGATCAGGGCGAATGCTGTTCTGCAAGAGCGGAGGGCGGATGCGCGCGTGATATTAGCTATTGCCACGGATACGAAAAATAAAATCATTTTTATGTAGCGTGCATATAAGTTTCGTATATGCATTTAGCGCGCATATCAGTGTCGTTATACCGACGGCGAAAAAGGCGTCGCTATTGCAACGAAGGTCTCCAAACGTCGCAATTACGACACTTAGACATTGTGTCGCACTTGTAGTCGTCGCAATAGCGACGCTTTCGGACATAGTGTCGCCAGTGCGACGTCTTCCTCCAAACGTCGCAGTGGCCACACTTTTAAGTGTCGATATTGCGACACCTTAAAACTTACTATAGGAGGAAGGCCTAAGAACTTACCATTTTGCAAGAGCTGACGGTGAATGCTGTTCTGCAAGAGCTGAGGGCGAATGCTGAGGGAAAATTATGTTCTGCAAGAGCTGAGGGCGAATGCTGAGGGAAAATTCTGTTATGCAAGAGCTGATCAGGGCGAATGCTGTTATGCAAGAGCGGAGGGCGGATGCGCGCGTGATATTAGCTATTGCCACGGATACGAAAAAATAAAATCATTTTTATGTAGCGTGCATATAAGTTTCGTATATGCATTTAGCGCGCATATCAGTGTCGTTATACCGACGGCGAAAAAGTCGTCGCTATTGCAACGAAGGTCTCCAAACGTCGCAATTACGACACTTAGACATTGTGTCGCACTTGTAGTGGTCGCAATAGCGACGCTTTGGGACATAGTGTCGCCAATGCGACGTCTTCCTCCAAACGTCGCAGTGGCGACACTTTTTAAGTGTCGGTATTGCGACACCTTTCTATAAACGTCGGTATAGAGACGGTTTCGGGCGGGATGGAAAAAAGTTGGGGAAATTTCCGACATTTGGTCAAAAGCGTCGGAACCAAGTGTCGGAATTTGCGCCAAATGTAGTAGTGATTCCCCCCCCCTTAAGATGCTTTGTCCTCAAAGCACAACCAGAAGGGTTTTATCTAATTGAACAATGTTTCGATGGTATGTCATCCTTTTGTTGACTGGTGTATTATTCATGAGTAATTTTACCTTCCTTGGAACTAGGAGTGTTAACACCATTTAATTTATAATGTCGTCCTTTCTAGTTAAACTCCATGAATTTTTCCTCAAGTTTTGTAGTATATCTCCCTAGTTTGATCCAGGTGGCTGTAGATATCGAGTCAGGAGATCAAGATGGCTCATAAATGGTCAAAATTAGTGGTAGGATTTCTCTCAAACTAGGTTCAGATTGAAGTAATCTTCACCCTAATTCCAACGGTGCAAACAAATCTCCAATCCGAGCTCGTATGGAGAAGTTAGAGCAATTCAAATTTTGGTCAAAATTGGGCAGTGAGCCAACACTGCCCAAGTTTAGGTGTCCCACAAATTCACCATCAATCGGCAGGGAACTTAGCTCCCGAAAATGAGTGAAATTGTGGCCTCTTTAAAAATCCCAATAACCCTTACTTTCGTTAAAATAAAAAACAAAAAATTGGTTTTTAAAAACAAAAAAAAATATTATAAGGGAGATAAACCATGACCCCCGCCACCCCCGTCAATTGATATCATAACAAGTATGAAAAAATATGGCGCGGCGGACCATGACCCCGACCATATCCTCCGCCCATGACACCATATATATGGCATATATATTCAAATTTTGGTCGGGGATGTGTGGAGTGGACCCCGCCCACCAGTCCTTAAACAAAGACTTTGCCACCAACATATACGTCGATACCAGCGGGGCTCGAACCCGGCTGGCCCAAATGGTCGGCCCCACTGAGTGGTCTCACAACCACCCATTCTGTGAGTCCAATTCAAACCAAAACATAATATATACATGTTATGTTTTAAACCGTGCCCAACCAAAAATTGTTATGTGCCATTTTTTAAAATGCGCCAACCAAACGGCTACAACAAAAACACAACCCATTATTTTGTTAACCACCAAAAAAATATGCCAAGTGTGGGGGTCAACGGGGTTGGAACCCTTGACCTCCTGCCTTTTTTCCTTCGCGCTTAATTGTTGGGCCAAATGGAAATTACTTTGAAAATTATGCCTACGTTTTGTATAAAAACATTACAATTTCCCTTTCAATGGAGGAGGACCAACGAAGGAGAATGCTAGAGCAGAATGCGGAGAGTGTGGAGTTCAAGAAATATTGATTTTTTTATTTCCATGTGGAACCACAAGACATGAGGACAGTGGAACCATGCCCCGAGGAATCTTGAGGGCATCAAAAATATTGTTTGAGGCCCAGAAGTTGCAGGAGTTAGAATTCATCAAAATTTATGCCAATTTTACACTTCTCGACGATAGGAATCCGATGGAGATGTCTGTTTCAGCAGCAGAGATTCCAATTTTTCGACCGTTTCCCAGATTGGAGTGATGGTGTCATATTCTCAAGTGTGGATAGTCAATTTTATGCCCCTCAATGCCACAAATTTGATGGTGCAGCCAGATTCAACAGCTGAGCATCCGCTACTTTAGCCAACTTCAGGGGTTGAGGTATATGCAGTTTTGATCATGTGCCTCTTTTTGCTGTGAGATGTATTATGACTTCTATATCCTTTCTTGATGCAAGTTGTGGGAGATTTATTTTTGTTTCATGTGAAATTATGTCATGATGATAGGAGGTCCATTGTGAGTGAGAGTTCCTGTAGCGGAACGTCTCGTGGAAAGACAAGCCACTCATGTTGAGGGAACATATCCTTGTATGACACAGAACATCATCCATGTACATCTCACCATTTCCAGCACTATATGAAGTGACTTAGCCCATTTGACATCAAGCATGGAGACGTAGCCCACATTAGGTGAACTCTGTTATCAACGTCTCATGTTCTTATGTTGTTGATGGTTGTCTTGTTTCCTCTTGCTTAAGCATGCATATGTGTTCTTTTATGCTCTTTTAAAATGAAATTCTAATAACATCACAGAAGTAAAATATCATGGGTAAATCCAGTAGCTGACGGACCCGGATCAAGTGGTATTATAGCGATCTTCTTGTTGATGTGAATTGCGATCATGAACATCGAATGAACGTGAGAAAATTGAGGATGACAAATACATGTACCAGGGCATGCTCATGATGTCCAAAATGGTGGACATGATGTATGAAGCTCATGAAAGACGGGAGAAAGAAGAAGCAGATAGCGATGCTTCATCCACATCTTCCAGTGAATATTCATCAACCTCATCATCTTCTCCTTGAACGCACTTTATATGTGTTAAAAGTACAGACCCCTGTAAGATTAAAAAGGCGCAAGTAATTTCTAAAAAGCTCAATAAAAATGAATTCTAGAAGCTTCCAGAAAATATCTTGCAGTGATAGAACCGCTCTTATGAGGTGCATGAATCCCTTACCTTATGGAGCTAACCCCTTTATGTGAGGAGCTTATCCCTTTGAAGGAGGATTCTATCCCTTCATAGTTGGAACAAGAAACCTCCTCTATTCTACTATAAAAAGAGGCATTGGGTAGCCTCAAAGGGAGTTGAAGCTTTAGAATATTTGAAGTTAAGTGCTGTTGAGATTCAGACTCAGTTAATTAAGACTTTTGTGAGGAAATATTACATACCTCTATTCGTCTTGGTTTGAGGAGTGTAGAGCTTATCAAAGTAAATGATATTCCTGCTTCGAACCCCAGAAAGTCCTGTGCAACATCAAGGCTCAGGTTGTAAGGATTTTTTTCTTTTGAAATTAATACAAATATACTCATTTTTCTCAATAAGCTTTCAATCGATGGTTTATTTCATAGATTCCTTGATCACTATGATAAGCATGGTTTATGATGATTTCTATACAGGTGCTATGTAATATTTTGCTTGTTTGTGATTGTAGGTTTACGAGGAAAACTCCTTCAAGCGCGCGAGGGACAATAATGACTTCAAACAAGCACTGGACAAATGGTAAGTCCTTAACACCTCTATAGAGATTTTCATAGATCATATATGCTTAGATACTAGGGAGATCTGTCTTGTCCGAAAGACGGATTTATCCGCCAACAAATTGGCGACTCCGCTGGGGAAAGAACTTGTTGTTTTTGGTTCTCTTTTATTTTGATTTGAGGAAATGTTTTTCCTAGTTTTTGATTGATAGACATCTGATTGGGTAGCTTAGGTTTTCTCTATTTTTGAAAATTTTGAGATCTTTTATGTTTTTCTCTAATTTTTCCTGGGACTGCACTTTGCCTTCTTTGCACAGTGCGGGCAGTTTCGCATTTTTGCTTTAGTAAATAGTGCGGTACCGCACCTGTTCCTTCTGCAAGCCTGCAGACCCTGTTAAAATTTTGAAAAACCTTTAGATTTATTTCTTTAGTTTATCTTTATTTTGATTTAGAGTTTTTGATTTCTGCCCAGATTGATGAATTTTTCTGTCAAAAACTTTCTGTGAATTACGAGCTATCTTTATGAGGTGTCGGCATTATAAAATTAGGCTGAATCCACACAAATGTGTTTTTTGTGTAGAGTCGGGTCGTTTACTGGGCTTTGTTGTCTAGAAATTAGGCATTCGCGTCGATCCGTCGAATGTCGAAGCTATTGTTAAATTACCTCCTCCTTCGACTTTACGCCAACTCCAAAGTTTGCAGGGGAAAGAAAACTTTTTACTTCAGTTCATTCCTAACTATGCCGAGCTTACAAAGGGTTTCACCCGGTTGTTGAAACAGAATATTCCATTCTTTTGGGATGAGATCGCTGATCGATCTTTTGATGCACTTAAACACGTGTTAACCCATGCACCATTATTGCATCCTCCCAACTACAACCAGGATTACATTTTGTACCTCGCTGCTTCTAATTCCACCATTGGGATGGTGTTAGTTCAGGAAGACGAACCTCATACAGAACATGTGATTTAATATCTTAGTCGGAATCTGCATCTGACCGAGATCAAGTATATACATGTGGAGAAATTGGCATTGGCAGCTGTCCAAGCTGTCCAAAGATTTAGGCACTACATCTTGTTACGTAAAACCACAGTAATTTCTGATTGCAACCCTATGATGTATATTTTAACCAAAAAATTGCTAGGGGGAAAGTATTCCAAATGGATAGTCATCCTACAGGAATTTGACTTGGAGTTTGAGAAATCCAAGGCAAAGAAATCTTTGGTATTTGCGGAACTGATGTGTGATTTTCCCTCTACTGATACTGAAACTGTGGCAGAAGAGCCCATTGCGGACGAATCTTTGTTTCTTATCAGTACTCTTGATCCATGGTATGGAGATATTATTGTTTATCTCCAAACCCAATCTTTTCGGCCTGAAATCTCATGATCTCAATGACAGAAAATACGCTTCCAATCCCAACAGTATAATATCATTGGTGATACACTTTATCGTTGTGGAGCGGATTCGGTTTTTCGACGCTGTCTTGTTCATGAAGAAGTTGAAAATTTTTTAAATGACTGCCATTCTGGAGCATGTGGCGGTCATATGTTTGGGTATGCCACAGCCCAAAAGATATTGCGCGCTGGCTATTTCTGGC
Source organism: Pinus albicaulis (assembly GCA_034641835.2). NCBI lineage: Eukaryota > Viridiplantae > Streptophyta > Pinopsida > Pinales > Pinaceae > Pinus > Pinus albicaulis. Next base: position 392,189,058 of record CM076584.1, on the reverse strand, counting down.
CGTCGTTATTCAAAGATTGTATTTATGCAGTCCGAAAATGCCACAATTGTCAACTTTTTGATCATAAGATGCGCGCGCCACCGGCTCCTCTTCATCCCATAATTATGGTTGTTCCTTTCACAAAATGGGGTATCGATTTTATTACATGTAACCCTCACTCAGCCGGGGGGCATGCATATATTATCTTAGCAGTAGATTATTTTACTAAGTGGGCCGAGGCGATGCCTACATTTTCGGCTGACGGCAAAACTGCGCAACTTTCGTATTTAATCACATAATTGCTAGGTTCGGTGTTCCTCAAGCCATTATTACAGATCATGGAATTCATTTTCAAAATTTCATGATGACGGAACTGACAGTTCAACTTGGCCTGCGCCATGATAGTTCCACTCCGTATTATCCGCAAGCCAATGGTCTGGTTGAAGCCATAAATAAAGTTTTAGTCACCATGATTAGATGAATTATTGGTATTCACAAAACGAATTGGCATTCCATGTTGTTTTTAGCACTTTGGGCATATCGAACCTCAGTAAAAACATCAACTGGTTTCACTCCCTTTCAACTCATTTACGGTCTGGAAGCTGTGTTGCTGATTGAATGCGAAATTCCGTCACTGAAATTAGCCATAGAATTACTCCCAGCTACGTCTGAGGAGGAGAAACGTTTCTTGTACTTAGCTCAGCTAGATGAGAATCGATGAAATGCTGCAATAGCAAACGAGGCTCATGTTAAACGAATAAAAGCTCAGTATGATAGAAGTGTTACCCCTCGAAATTTTTTAGAAGGAGACCTAGTCTTAGTTTATGATCAAGCCAACGACAAGCTAGGAGCTGGGAAAATCATGCCCATGTGGCATGGCCCTTTCATTATCAAGCGAAAGTTAGCAAAAGGGGCCTATGAGCTGATATATTTTGACGGTGTCCCTTTAGATAAACCCAGAAATGGACTTTATCTAAAGCGATACTATGCTTAAAACTTGGTATGGATATTTTTTATTAGATTAGATTTCTTTACTGCTGGTGTGTTTTAGATTAGAAAAGCGTGCTTAGTTTAGAAGTGTGTTTATCACTATTCCTGCTTATCTGAGTTTTACTCTTGATATTGCAGATGTCGACGTCTCTTCAAACCTACATTGGTTTTGCTGATGGTGCTTGTCGTAGTACACGGAACATTTCTTCCGCAACTTGGGTTATCTATTCACCCTCTGATGAGTTAGTATCCATGCATGGGGTAAGCCTTGGTCAAAAAACGAATAACATTGCTGAGTATAGTGCAGTGATTGAGTTATTATCTGAATCCATATCATTTGGAATTTGGAGTTTGATTGTTAGGTTGGATCCTGAACTTGTTGTATTACAATTAAACAGGGTTTACGCCATTAGAAATCTGGTGTTATTACGGTTATTTTTAAGAGTTCGTCTCTTGGAACGTGAATTTGACTACATTGAATATCAACATATTCCAAGACATTTAAATACATTAGCAGACGCAGTTGCTTCTAGTATGATAAATCGACATTTGCAATGATCAAAACAGTAAAACAAACAACATCCATAATATGAACACAGATAGCTGGTAAATAGTGATATATCATAGTATAGAATGTTTTTCAAAAAATATACATCGTCTTCGATCATAGGTTGGAAACACCTTATGATCGACAAAATGATAACACAAAAATTCAAAAATATGAGTCTACAACACGATCATCCCATCACTGATGGTGATCACGATAAGAAACCACTGCCCGAGCCACCCTACACAGGAACCTTCTAAAAGGTCCTGGAACACCAATCACGTATCTCTGCAATCTGAGTGGGATCTCATCTATGTCTATCTCTGGAATGTCTAGAGTCAGACGCTCTGGATGATGCTCTAAATCAGACAAAATTTCCACTGATTGGCCTACTGGGGCTGGTACGGCTGCAACTGGTTGTCTTATGTCATAGGGCTGGAGATGGGCTGGTCGCCGTGGACCCACATCTGCATACATAAAAAAAAAAATAGTTATTAATTGACAAGATGATCAAAAATAAAAAAAATTAGAACTCAAAATTCGTTGAAAATGATTTTACTTGATTCATCCCACTGTTCCCCTGCTGGGAGAGTCATCTCCTGGTCACCGCGAAAGTCTATCCCGGCATACGGAAAGTCCTTGATGACAAAAATTTGGTGGTCCAGCCAACGGAAATATGAAGGAGGAACTCAAACAATCTCAGCGCCCTCAATACCGTGACGGGCCATCAATGCAACCCAACGAACCATCCTAGGTTCTCGGGGTCGACCAGCATCAACAAGAATACTTTGCAGAGCTAGCATGGGTACCCTCTCTAGAGAAAAAGTGACCACGATGGATCCATATCCAAAGTTATTTAGTTTTCCATTTTTCGCTCTAGTCAGTTGGTCTTTTACATTAGCCAACACAGCTTCGCACCAGTTGAAACTGGTGCCTCGAAAATAGTCCACAGCAATACGCATCTGGGAACTGGTAGCCACATACAGTGCGGCACTCCCACATAGTCTGGTAATAGTAAATGCAATTACTTTCAGCTCGGGACGGATGATATTTTTTATATCAATCCGTGGGTCTACTTCATCATTACAAAACTTTTGTTGAAGACTAACGACAGTTTGGCCACCTGGCCTAGTCCCAAACAAGGAAAGTTGTTCGCCCCTCTTGGACGAACTAGTCAGAAAATAAATATCCTCCAGCTCAATTTCGAGCCGGTGGCCGCCAATAATGAAACACTGGTCCTGCACATTCCACCTGTTTACCAGTCATGTCAGGAGGTCTACTTGTGCCCTCATGCCCTGAATGGCCCAAAATTTATACAAAATGCATGCTCTTAAAGCCTGCATTGTGGGAAAATGGAGCATCATGGCGTCATCCACATCCTCATGCTCACGTTCTCTCCAAATCAACATCTTGCTAATCCTACAATGCATAAAAAGATAAGTTAGAATAATCTAATTTGAAAATTTTTGGGTGGGAAATGAAAATTTTGATTTTGAAACTCAATTGCGCGGGGACCGCACTTTTCCTTCGTACACAGTGCGTAGGAACACACGCGTTCTATATAAAAAGTGCGGACCCACGACCTTTTTCTACATAGAAAAAGGTCGGGGTCCGCAGGTCCTGTGTGTTGTGCCTGCGGACCCCCGCGGGCGATTTCTTAAACATATTTTTCCCTTAAAAAATGAAAACTAAAGCCTAAAAAGAATTGTAAACGGATGAAAAGCAAGATTAAGAGGTTGTGGATTACCTAGGGTTGACGGTTCTTGATTTCGTTGGACGGATCTTCCGGAATCTTCACAGGAACTTTTTTACCCAAAAGCTTCTACCTTTCACTCTGAACTTGAACAGTAAAAATGAAGTTGAAAAAGTCCTTTTTATAAGTTTTTTCGAATAGATGAATTTTAATTTGTTTATTTTTCACTTTAAAAAGGGTATTTTGAAAGCATTTTTACTTATTTTAAACAGGTATGTGTAATGTTTCAATTTTTTGTGCAGAAATTGGATTTATCAGGAGAATTGATCATTTTTCAACAAAGAGCATACTTTTATCACTTTTTCGGACTCTTTCAAAATTTTACGAAAAAGCGAAACATTGGAGTTCTCTTTTAAGCCCTTTTCAGACTCTCTAAACATGAAAAGATTGCCGAGTACTTGATTGTTCGAACTCGTTAAAGTAAATGAATAATCGTCCCTTCAGTATAAGTTTACCCCTTTTACGGACTGAAATGGACTATTTACGAAAAAGGTATACATTGAATAATTACGGTCAATAGAGTTCTCTCCCGCATTATTTTATCCTTTTTCGGGCTCGAGAGACTAAACTTACGAAAAAGTACACCCATGGATTTTTTTTAAGTTTTTCTTCTGACTCCCTAAAATTGAAAAACACCGAGTTTCTCCTATACTGGACTCGTTAAAATTTAACAATAAAGGACCTGTTTAATTTTCAATAGGAACGAACCACTCCTTCTTAGGGTTCGAATCTTAAACTAAGTTGGACTCATCTGAAGGATGAGCTTATAAACAAACAAATTTTATCCTCCTCAAGCTTGTCAAAAAATAAAGAGGTACTTGCCAGAAATGGTGGGGGAAAAGATAGAAAAATGACTTATTTGTTGTATTTTGATTTTTCGAAAATCTAGTTAACCACTCTTGATCACGACACTTTCGATCACCTGGGTTGGGAAATCCTTTGCCTAACAGTTAATCAAACCTCATTTGAAAGTCTTCATCTGGTTTCTGGTTATTAGCTCTGGGTCGATTGCTACCAAGCCAGCTGCAGTGTCGTTATGTGTTCAAGAGGATAGTTCAAATAAACCATTCATCTGTGAAATATCTGTCATCCATTTTTTACCATCCCTGAGTCAGTCCTTGCCAATATATTTTCAAAACTTGATCTATGATTTCGTGTTGTGGGCTTGCCTACAACGGATCACTTTCTATCGACGACAACTCATTATCTAGGAAGTTGATCTAGAGATCGTCAGTACCTTGAAATCTGCATGCCTCAATGGCAGGTTTCTCGCTTTCGACGACAGGTTGCATCATTGACCTTCGATCGAATGATTCCGTGACATGTTCGACTTCAGCTCATTCATTCACATTTCATGGATTGTACTGGGTACTTTGAAAGCCATTGACATTACTGGTGGTTACTCTCACACTTGTTAATAGTTTACATCATTGACTGGTAATCAAGTGGTTTCTACCATGTTCGACTTTGACACATTCATTCACATGGATAGAATCGTACTAGTTCGAGATGCTGAAATCAAGACCCTGGATCTAGTTTCTACCATCTAGGCTGCGAGGAATTTTGTTATCTTACAGTAGACTATTTACAAACAAATGGCTGCGTCCATACTGTGTCTACACATGTCTATACTGTGATGTACTCAAAATCTTTCCTGTATCAGCACAGTTTGAATTAGTTAGTTTTGATCTGAGTATAGGAATGCCTACCTCAGCGATGATGTATATATATATTTTGCATTGAATGTTTTTACAGGTTCCGACTAGGGTGACCACAAGATGATCCTTGAAATGATAAAGTACTGCACTCTTCATACATGACAGACTTCGGCATCATCTATTCCAGACTTTGCACTTTAGGGGGCAATCTGTTACACTGAAAATTGTCATCCTGACATTCTGCTATGTGTATGAGCTCATTATTACTCATACTCCTCCCTTTGCAAGTCTAACATATCAGTTCTTCATGTCAAGCCTTGAAAATCAGAGAAAAGTTCCTAAAAATCTCCTAAAATTTGGTGTCGCACTTTCTCTCTATCTTGCCTGCGGTCCCGCACCTAATGTTCAGCTTTCCTACATATCAGAACGCACTTTATCTGTGTTAAAAGTGCGGACCCCTGTAATATTAAAAAGGCGCAAGTAATATCCAAAAAGCTCAATAAAAGTGAATTCTAGAAGCTTCCAGAAAGTATCTTGCGGTGATAGAACTGCTCTTATGAGGTGCATGAATCCCTTACCTTATGGAGCTAACCCCTTGATGTGAGGAGCTTATCCCTTTGAAGGAGGATTCTATCCCTTCATAGTTGGAACAAGCAACCTCCTCTATTCTACTATAAAAAGAGGCATTGGGTAGCCTCAAAGGGAGTTGAAGCTTTAGAATATTTGAAGTTAAGTGCTGTTGAGATTCAGACTCAGTTAATTAAGAATTTTGTGAGGAAATATTACATACCTCTATTCGTCTTGGCTTCTGGAGGAGTGAAAAGCTTATCAAAGTAAAGGGAGACTTCGTCGACCTCAGAAACCTGGTAACATCAAGGCTTAGGTTGTAAGGATTTTCTTCTTTTGAAATTAATACAAATATACTCATTTTTCTCAATAAGCTTTCAATCAATGGTTTATTTCATAGATTCCTTGATCACTATGATAAGCATGGTTTATGATGATTTCTATACAGGTGCTATGTAATATTTTGCTTGTTTGTGACTACAAGTTTACGAGGAAAACTCCTTCAAGCGCGCGAGGGAAAATAACAACTTCAAACAAGCATTGGACAAACGGTAAGTCCTTAACACCTCTATAGAGCTTTTCATAGATCATATATGCTTAGAGAAATATTATTCTATTTGGTTGTTTTTTGCTAGATACTTTTAGTACTAGGGAGATCAGTCTTGTCCGCAAGACGGATTTATTCGCCAACAGATGGAAACCCGAATGAGTGGGACCCAAGGTGAGAAGGCTCAAATTGTTTATAAGGAAGAGGATGGCAGCCATATGGGGTTAGCTTATGATTATGATTTTCTGAATATATGGTCTATTTAGACATATAAATTTCTCTTGTTTTTTAGCTGAGATTCAATGTTGTTTAGCATTGGGTGTTCCTGATCGGGAATCCCACCTCTTCCATTGAGGAGCTCTTGGGGGAGTCTTGCACCATATTTTCCACTATCTAGCTTAATTCCAAGCTTCAAATTTCTTTGACAGCATAGATCCTATTGAGGGTTTGGTTGTTTTAGTAAGCTGCAGCAATTGGAAACTAGATCTCTAGATCTACGCCATTTCATTGCTCATTTTCAGTGGAGAAGGTTTCTACTCCATTGGGAGGACAGTATTGAAAACATTGAGCCTAATTTTCAGATCTTGGCATTAGGCAAACTACATTTTGATCCCTATAGTGCAGAATAGATCCATATCTGCGTAATTTCTGAAGGAGCAGTTTGCAGGGTGGTTCAACACACCATTTGGAGAGCTGATTTTCTGAGTGTTGGGGATCTGCCCTTTACTTTGGAGATCTGTTGGAGGAGATATTTTTATTTTTCATATAATATTAGATCCACTATCTAGATCTGTAGTCTTAGATCTCAGCTCTACACTTTGTGCTTGGTGTTTTTCTGAAAACCCCAAGGGGGTTCATTAGAGCAGCCTGTATAGTGCATGGATCTGATATATATCTCATTTTTTATGCACATAGCAGATCTAGATCTGTTTTATAGTCTATTTTTGTTGCATGAGTAATAAAATAATGTTTTCAGGGTTTTCCATCTTTAATTCATGGTTGCAGCCCCTCTTTTTGCATGATTTTTGGGCTATTATGGCTTGGGAGGTTTGTTTAACTAAGCTACCATGATTTGTTTCAGATCTCCTTTTGTATTTGGTTGCTATAATGTATAAATTAATGGATCCATGGGCTGCATTTAACTGTTATTGCATATATTTCTAAAAAATGTGTTTTTAGTGCCTTGTATTGTTGCATTCCCCACTTGGGAATATTACAGTGGTATCAGAGCATAATCTTGGCTCAGCCTGTGAGTTTCGGCCAATATGCTATAAGAAGAAGAAGAGAAGGAGAAGAGATCATAATGATGGAAGGAATGAGTTTCATCTCATCTCTTTTTAGATCTAAGAAGGACCTCACCAAGGAGGTCAAGCAAAGAAAAATGGAGAAAAGAAGTGAAACCACATTAGGGTTTCAAGATGGGGAAGGTCCATGTACTTCCTATCACAAAAATAAGATCTGGTATTGCATAAAGCTCCAAAGAAACATACTATGGAATTTTATTTTGAAGATAAGAGGCATATATATGGAGAACACTTAGATAATGAGATTCTAAGTGAGTATCTTGCAGAATATAAGTCTCAACCTAGAGCTTTCAAGGAGAATATAACTCTCCCACAGTTCATTTAGCTCAAACAAGAAATGAGACCTTGCAGCAATACGAGGAAGAAGGGAAATAGGTTTCTATTGTCTACCTTTGATGGGTCATCCTCATGCACAGCAAGGGCTTGGGGAATGAGGTTGGATGCATTTTCCTACTACATCCAGTAGTAGAGAGAGAAGTTGTTGAGATTGTAGCGCTGCACCTTGAGGGTGAAGAAAACATTTGGTGGTTTAGCCATTTGATTCTTGCAAGAGTGACTGCATTTGCATATTTTACTCAAAGGTTGATCAAGAAGTTTGACAAGAAGAAATCAGAGGAGAAGAAGCATTCACCACCACTTGCTGCAAGAGAACTTACATCAGGAGAAAGAAAACTTGCACCTTTGAAAAGTAGTCTTGATATCTTGACATCTAGAGTCCCATGCACCATTCTGGAGATGCATGAGGAGGAGGAGACTTGTACCAACACTGATGAAGCCATAGAAGAGTAGTCGTCATCATCAATAGTTGGGGAAGCCATCACACTAGAGGAAGAAACCCTTGTAGCAATACAAGATGTTCCCAAGCTTTATCAAGGTATGCACATGTTTCCATTTTCTGTTACTTCAACACATCATATGGAGGATTGTGGGAATGTACCATTGCATGACCTAGGGTCAAAGTACATTGCTGATTTGGAGCAGAAAACTATTACTGAGATGAGAAACCTTGAATTATTCAAGGAGGAGATATACATTCATCCTAGTGTAATTTTGTTGAGCTGCACACAACTCTTGGGGTTGGAGTGTAGATTCTTGGAGGATGGGATTGGTATTGTCCTGAGCCATGCCATGAAAAACTATGTGTTTAGCATAGAGTATGATCTGAAGATAGTAGATGCACCATCATGGAGATCAGCAGCACTGTCATTGAGCAACAGTGATGAGTTGGGGGCCTGACCATTATTGGAGCATTCCAATGACCTTACTACATGCATAGTAGAGGATAAGCCGACGGGTGATGAGAGACATCTTATCTTACATTTTTATGATGGATCTTTCTTGATGAGCACTTAATTGATCAATGAGAATATTTTGCCTTCAGTATATTTGGATCCTTATGGGGTCAATTTGGTCATTGATGAGTGGTCTTCCGTTGGATATCTCTAGGAGATTCATTTCAACATCCCATGAAATGCAAAGACAGAAATCTGATTTGGGAGGATAGTATTCTCCATTGGAGGAATTCCACTCTTGGACATGATGATAGACACTCACCATGGGTTGGATGGGTGATGTTTATGAGCAAGAGGTTGGGAAACCACTTGCATATTTATGACACCGGCCAGTAGAAGGCAAGACTGCTTTGGCTAGTCTTGAAAGAGTTTGGCCATCATGTGACATATCCTTCTTCAAGGAGTATGTTGGTGGATGGAACTTGGCATGGCACTTACATCATATGGCAGCAAGGATTTTGGGTTTATTGGGGTGATGTTATATCTTTCATATCAACTATCATGTTGTTTCTCCATGATTTATATTGTGATGGTGTGGGGAGGCAATAAGAGTTGATGTTGCTTTGGTTGTTCTTGAGAGTATGGGATGATTTTCTCCCATACTTTGCATGATGTTGCAGGAGTAGGAGATAGCACTATCAAGGTGCAAAGGGGATAATCCTTAGCCTTGGAGGACCAGGAGGAACTCCCACTTTGGAGGGAATCTCCCACATATAGCAGCATTATGACTGATGTCTTTGACATGTGGCATGTCAAAGAATGGAGCTATGAGATGACAAGAGCCTTATTGCAAAGGCCAACAACATTGTCACTTGGGAGCCTGGGTTTGTTGATGGAGTGTCCCCAAGATCACTTCACATATGATGCACTTGATGGGCATGAAGGAGATGAGAGTGTTGGAGTAGTGGATGGAGACATCTATTACCATGATATTATCTTCTTGACTTGGATTTTAAAGAAGAAAAATCTACTTGCAGCACATAGTTCATTCCTCTTCATGGGACTATGTCATACCACTATGGAGGGCTCATTTACGGGTCTTATTATCATATTTCTCTCAGTATATGGTAAGAATTGTGTTTTTCACTTATTGATTATCTAACACAGTATTTTCATTCTCTTACCATCTCTATACAGTGCATTTCTCTACAAGAGGGCAAGCCTCTATTTGGGCTTCATGGTCATTTTGGGACCAACATCTATGATGGAGAGAGCCATTTATTGTATGGCTTTGGGCAAGTGTTATACTATTTTTTGGGCCCAAATTAAGGTATGATTCTCACCCTGTAAGTACTTCAAATTATGTTATAATTTCGGGGGAATACCTCTTCATATTAGCAATAAAGAGAATAAAATATTATGAAAACGAGAATAATTAGACTAATGATGAAAAGCATGTTTTTGTAATGGAAATTTGACTTTTCTTATCTCCGCATGCAGGAAGGCAGAATGGCTGGACCAATAGGAAATGGAAGCCAACCAAAGGATGCAAACATATGGAATCCTGGTAACTCCTAGTGGCCGGCAGAAGGCAGACAGACGAATTCGATTCCAAGAACTCAAACGACAGCCACGCGCAATGGGCTGTCATTTGTAAAATACTTTCGCATTTTTGAAATCGCCTTTAAATGGGTGAAGGACAGATGAGAAGGAGAGTCGAAGACAGGACAAGAAATTCATTCTGTAATAGACACATCAGAAACAGTCTGTCTAATTTTGTTTTTTTAACATCATTGGATGTAATATAGAGCTTTGAATAATAATCTTTTGAATTTTTTACTGCACTAGGGCTTTTGGTGGTCTGGGCCCAACCCTGGGAAGTTCCACGCAAGTTTTCATACTCTGTGTAGTTGCAAAACCAATGCTTAAGAATTTGATGCAGTTGTAAATTATATTTCCATTCAATACAAATACAGTTCTCTTTCTTCGGGATTGTTAGAAATTGCGTTCTTGAAGTAGGACAATTGCAATTGTATTTTCCAACTTACGGCAATATTTATTATCAGTAGATAGTTCCAATTCTTTTAATACCATTGCATTTGAATTACAGATCATAGAATAAGATGATTTCAATATTATATTTCTTTATGAATTGCATTCTTCTTCTAGCATAATGAAGCATTCAACCATCAATCAATGTTGATTAATTAAGTCATAAAGAGAATTCCATTGCAAAATTACTTAATTTATTGATGTACGATTTATTTAATTTGCTTCAGTCATACTTTTTTTCCATTATTGTTCAACTTAGTTATCCTATTGTTCCATTACTACTCAGCTAGCTATAATGTTGTTCCATTAATTCTTAGTTAGCTAGACTGTTGATTCAATTCGATTCCATTCATGTTTATCTTAGTTAGACTATTGTTCCATTCAATTCCATTGCTATTCAGTTTATTGTCAATTCAATTCAATTTCTCCTTGATCTCTCTAGATTGATGTTTGGTTCAATTAAACTGTTGTTTAATTCCATTAGATAGATGCAAAATCCTGTTGCTCAATCTTAGGTTAAAAACCTATCCAAGCCACCCCTTTTAGGATAAGAAACCTCAGGAAGTTAGAAAATTCTTCCTCGTAAGTGATAAGGAACATCCGTTAGACGAACTGACTTGCATATATTGTGCCAACACTCTTGGAATAAAAAGACTTACCTCGGGTTGATAATTAAATGAGAAATCACTAGAGTTGTCCATAAAAAGTCACCTCTTTCAGCACCAACATTTTGGCGCCGTTGTTGGGGAGAGTGTTAAGATTCACCTCATTTATTCATATTTCTCCATTGCTTTGAAGAATTGGGTATTGAAAATGAGAGGTAAGAAATTGCATACCGGCAAGCAACATGCTTGCCCTCTAGACCACTCACTAGCAAGTCGTACAAAGAACCGTAAGATAGGTGCTCTTGTTTTATGTCTAGGAAGAAAAAGATAGAAACAATCTGAAAACATTCGCAACCATCCTCAAAATCCAAAGGATCGGTGATCCTTGGAAGAACAACATATATAGATGAAATCATTAGGAAAGCTGAATCTCAGGCATCTATAAGACCCAGAACTGTTTCCATTCAAAGTCCTAATGCACTCCCTCAGGCAGCGGCCTCACCATCTGTAGCCTACGCCGAGATTCACTACAAGAAAGAGGGGTCTGAGAAAAGCCTGCAGACTATCGTTCATATTGGCACTGACCCTTCAAAAGTGGGAGGCTCTTGCAACCTACAAGAAGGAGGGGGGGAAACTAGTGGAGGAATTCACATAGAAATATCAAAACCTAAGTCCCCTAAAGAAGTGATCGAAATAGAAGTACTTAGGATCCCAAATCATGGAAGTGTTGTAAAACCCCCACTGCATTCACCTCCCAAGCCTATTAGAATCTCCCCTCCAAATCAAGAAGTTCCCAACGATTTCTAACACCTCTTTCATTAGATGGCAAATAATAAAAATTAGAATCAGAGGCAGACATCAACATTAGAATACCCTATTGTTTATCATGCTGCTAATACCCCTATGAAAGCCATTCCCTTTCATAACATCCCCACCTTTCATGGGTTAACCACAGAAGATCCTAATGCATTCCTATTTGAATTTGATGTCTTATGCAGAGGATATGAATACACCATCGATCCCCAGAAACTAAAACTATTTCCCTCTACCTTAAAAGGAACTGCACTCCGTTGGTTCATGGGATTAGGAGGGGGAACTATAAACAACTGGGACCAAATGAAGAATATTTTTCTTACCAAATACCAAGACTATTGTCGAACCCAAAACCTAAAAGACGAAATCTTTAACATGTCTGCAAAAGACAATGAAACATTAGAGGAATACGTAGAAATATTTCAATACAATTTACAAAGATCCCCATATACCATGCTATCCAATGAAATTTTAAAAGCCACGATGCTTAAAGGGATGAAGGAATAATGGGTTGAGATGTTTAACATAATGGGGAAGGGAGATATTTACCAAGAAGAATACGACGAGATTATTTCCTTATGTATTATATGCTCCCGGGGTAGCTCACGCAATAGACCTGTTGGACGTGATTCAATGAAGAAGGATCTTAAGCAAACCAATGGAAATGTAACCAGAGTAGAATTTGGAAATCTGTTAGAAAATTTCAAAACTGACATCCTGGGTACTTTGACAATGCAACTTGATGTTTTACAATCCAAGCAAAAACAAGCTATAACAAAACAAAACCTGGCCATCTTTTGCCCAAGATGTCGGAAGAGGCACAACCAAAGGGACTGTCCTTTAGACATGGTTTAGAATTGTTCTATCTGCACTAAGGATCATACCATGGACTAGTGTCCTTCACTTCCCGGGCTGAAAGCCATCTACAAGGAAGTAGAAGAAGAAACAGATCCAGTCTATTTAATGAATCAACGTCGGCAATGGAAATCATGACCTGACATACCATAAGACCTGCCTCAATACTTTCCATTGCCGCAGTTCAGCCATCCAAACCCTGCAACAACTTGGAAAACTCAAAACCCCTTCCCAACTTCGCCAAACCAAGTGTTTCCTATGCCACCTTGGCCTACGCAACCTCCATCAGGGAGTAATTGGAAGAACTTTCCTTGCTCTCCCCCTCATTGGAAGAATGTCCTGTATCAAAACCAATGGCCAAACCCCCCTACTAAAAACACTAGTTGGAACTAGCAACGACCTACGGGAATGGCCAATCTGCCAATTGGAGCAGGAACCCAACAATTTCTAGCTCCCTGCCCAATTCAGTATAGCCAGCAGCCTGCCATACGCCCTCAATTTCCAGCCCAACCCAATCCTAATCCCAATAATAGACCAGTTCAACTAATTCAAATCATAGAAAATCCAAAACCCAATGCCGAACAGAAACAATGCAACGAATTGAGGTTAAGATCAGGACGTACCATATTACCTACATAGGCCACAACTCCACCTCAGTCCCAAGTTGAAACCTCCACAGAGCCTAGCCTAACGAATATAACAAACAGGTAAAGCTAAGGAAACAATTGATCAACAAAGACCTGAAGAACTTAGGGTGACTCTGCCTCCATTCCTTGAGAGATTAAACCTAACCAGGCCTATAATCACTCCATATTTTGACATCCTGGGGGAATTAAGAAACTTTTTTATAAAAATTCCTCTTCTCCAGACCATCCAAGACATTCCCATATATGCAAAGACAATCAAAGAATTATGTGGAAAAAAAAAAATTAAGAAAACAATGGCTGCACCCACCGTTCATGTGGTAGGAACACTATCTGACTTGTTGTTAGGTAGGGAATCACCTGTAAAATATGAAGACCTAGGAAACCCCATTGTAACTGTGAAAATTTCTAGACACTCATTTCCAAACACATTGGTTGACCTGGGGGAAGCCATTAACATCCTAACTACAGGAGCTTGTGAAAAACTGGGCATATCAGCTTTAGAACCTACAGCCACACTTCTGGAACTAGCTAACAGATCTGTTATCAGACTCGAAGGTATAGTGCAAGGTATCATGATCTCTATGGACTCATGGGAATACCCAGCTAATTTTTTAGTCATTAATCCAAAAAACGAGATGGAAGGGCACCCATTGATTCTTGGGTGGCCTTGACTGGCCACAACAGATGCTTACATAGGCTGTCAAGCAGGTAGCATGACTATCACTAGAGGAGACTCTATAAAAAATATCATTATTTATCCCCCTGCCCATGGTAAAAATTCACAAACACCCAGATACATATTGGGAGAAAAACATCCGTCCACCTCTGACACTAGTAGAAGCTCTCAAATTCAAGGATCAAATTGAAGATGATGTGATTAATAAATTTATGAATCAGTCACCCAAGCCTAAAAATCTGAAATGCCAAATGATGAAAACAATCCTCGAACATGAAGATCAAGAGGACCCCGTGATGGACTTCGAGACTCAACATATCTCCACAACTGTTATTCGTAACAGCATACCTATTGAGATCGAGCCAGGAAAGGTTCTAAATATTAATGGCACCTTGGATGACAACCAAAAGCAGAAACTCATAAAAGTCCTCTAGACGCACCAAGGTGCATTTGCGTGGGACTACCAAGACATGAAGGGCTTGGACCTACAACTGTGCACGCACCACATCTATACTGATAGGGAAACACACCCCGTTAGACAACCCAAATGAAGATTAAACCCGCATTTAAAAGAGATTGTAAAAGAGGAGCTACAAAAACTGTTAGATGTAAATTTCATTTATCCTATTTCAGACAACAAATGGGTCTCCCCTTTGGTGGTTGTCCCTAAAAATAATGGGAAGTGGATAATCTACGTAGATTACAGAGAATTAAATAAGGCAACACATAAAGACAATTTCCCCCTTCCCTTCATTGACTAAGTCCTTGAAACATTGGCTGGGAAATGGTTCTTCTCTTTTCTTGATGGATTCAGCGGATACAATCAAATCCAAATAGCTCCCAAAGACCAAGATAAGACAACCTTTACCTGCCCATGGGGCACTTTTTCTTACAGATTTTTTCCGTTTGGATTATGTAATTCCCTACCAACATTTCAGAGATCCATAATTAGCATTTTTTCTGACTTAATAAATAAAGTACTTGAAATCTATATGGATGATTTTACACCCTATGGAGAAGACTTTGATCAAGCTCTAGAAACACTAGAAAAAGTGTTAGAATGATGTATTGCTACTAGACTATATCTAAGCAATGAAAAATTCCACATGATGATGACTGAGGGGGTAATCCTAGGTCACTACATTTCTGCAGCTAGAATACAGGTAGATCTGGCTAAAATAGAGGTAATCCTTCTGTTGGCCACACCTTGTACACAAACAGAGGTACACATTTTTCTAGGGTATGTAGGATATTATCACAGATTTATAAAAAAAATCTCGCAGATAGTTGCACCTCTGTATGCATTGACTGGGAATGTTGAATTCCATTGCACTGAAAATTGTGACACTGCTTTTACAGACTTGAAGAGGCTAGTCTCAATAACACCAATCCTGCGAATTCCTAACTAGAAACTGCCCTTTCACATCTCTTCCGATGCATCTAATACAACAATAGGATCAGTCCTTGGCCAGGAAGAAGATCGGAAGCCTTATGATATTTATTATATCAGAAAAAATGTTACTCCTGCCAAATTAAATTATACAGTGACTGAAATAGAATTCCTGGCTGTAATTTATGCTATCAATAAATTCAGGAACTATATAACCGGATATCAAGTGTTCCCGTATACTGATCACTCTGTTATTAGATATTTAGCTAATAAACCAATCACGAATGGGAGAATAACTCATTGGCTACTGTTGTTGTAGGAATTCGATATAATGATTAGAGACCGTCCAGGGAAGGAAAACGTGGTCATAGACTTCCTGTCCAGAATCCCCAAGAGAGACGACGCGCTAACAGTTGACGATCAATTCCCTGACAAACACCTATTTTTTGTAGCGGTCAAAACACCATGGTATGCAGATGTGGCAAATTATCTGGCAGTGGGGAAGCTACCCAAACATTTAACGGTGAGAGAATTAAAATTTATTATACAGCAAAGCACGAGATTCTCTTGGATTGGAGGATACATATTCCATACAGGGAATGATATGCACATACGTAGATGCATAAGGGAAGACGAAATCTATGACATATTACGAGCTTGTCACGATGAACCCTGTGGTGGCCACTTCGCAAAACGACGGACAGGGAATAAATTATTGCAATTAGGCTATTATTGGCCTACGATTTTCAAAGATGCAAAGAAGTATGTCCAGGCTGGCAATAGCTGCCAAAGAATAGGCCACCCAGGCCAAGTTGATGAAATGCCGCTACAACCACAATTGGTGGTGGAACCATTTGAACGATGGGCATTGGACTTCATTGGGCCATTCAGCCCACCATCAAACCAGAAATCCCACATATTAGTTTCCACGGATTATGTCACCAAATAGGTAGAAGTAGTGGCCTTGTCAAAAGCCACGAAAGAATCAGTAATTAAGTTTCTATTTGAACTATTCGTGCAATACAACTTTCCAAGGGAAGTGATAACCGATGGGGGGGGCACAATTCACAAGAAATAAGATCACATCTACCTTAAGAAATCACCATATCATTCACAGAGTTATGTCTCCTTACCACCCACAGGCCAATGGGCAAGTCAAAAGCACTAACAAATTCCTGGAGGCAATCCTTACCAAGACAATAGCAACACATCGCCAGGACTAGGCCACTAGACTACCAAAAGCCTTATGGGCTTATCGAACAACTTGGATAAATACCACTGGATATTCACCATATCAGCTAGTATTTGGGAGAGAACCTATCTTCCCTATTGAGTTCGAAATTAAAAATTTGAGAATAGCCCAGGAGGTGGGATTGGACTTAACAGAAGCTCAAGCTAAAAGACTTCAGCAAATAAATGAACTGGATGAAATTCGACTGCTTGCGCTGCAACACACAACGATGATTCAACAACAATGAGCCAAGTGGCAAGACAACCTAATAAAGAGGAAGGTATTTCAAAAAGGAGATTGGTTACTCCTTTATGACTCCAGATTCCAAGACTTTCCAGGAAAACTGCAAACAAGGTGGCTCGTTCCATATGAGATTCATGCAATACATAGCAATGGTACCCTCATCTTGACCACCATAGATGGGTCTGGTTCAACATTTCAAGTTAACGGGCATAGAGTACGCCTTCATCGTAAACCTCTCACGAAAAAATATTTTTGTCAACAGGCACGAAACGATCCCACCATCCAAGTTGTGGTGCAAGGGGGTGATAACCCGACAAACTCAAGTACATGAGAGGTTTGACAGCATCACTTGTAAATAATGTATATAATTTTTTTGTCTTGTTGTACATTCTTCCCATTTGCAATTCATTTTCCTTGTAATATTGTGTTTTTATTGCTGTTCAACTCAAAAACAGCTGATGTTCTATCTTTGAACGGTTGCTGTTCAATTGAACATCCGTCCATTTGCTGTGTTTTTTTCATTTTTGTTGTTCGATTTGCGGATGGCTACTATTCAATATTTGAACGGTTGTTGTTCAGTCGAATTGAAAAACCATTGGCTGTTTTTTTCTTTTTGTTGTTCAATTGTCATTCAATCTCTGAACGACTGTCGCTTAATTGAATAGTCATCTGCGGTGTTTTTATTTTTTTTCTGTTCAATTTGGGAATAGTTGTTATTTAGTCTTTGAACGACCGCTAATTCAACCAAAATTAAACAGTCATTTTTACGTGTTTTTACTTTGTTGTTAAATTTGTGAAAAACTGTTGTTCAATATTTGAACGACTGTTGTTCATTCGAACTAAACAACTGTTCGTTGGTGTTTTTATTTTTTCTGTTCAATTCAAGAATAGTTGTTGTTCAATCTTTGAACGGCCACAGTTCAACCAAATTGAACAGCTTTTTGTTTTGTTTTTATTTTTTGCTGTTCAATTCGAGAACAACTGCTATTCAATCCTTGAACGACCATGGTTCAACCAAATTGAACAAATTTTTGTTGTGTTTTTAATTTTGTTGTTCAATTCTTGGACAACTGCTATTCAATCTCTGAACGGCTACTACTTAGTCGAATTGAACAACCATTTTTAGTGTTTTTAGTTGTGATGTTCAATTCTTGGACATCTGCTTCTGATTCAACCACAATTGAACAATTGTTTCACGTTTTTAATTTTGTTGTTCAATTCTTTAACAGCTGATGTTCACTTCTTGGATGGCTGTTGTTCGGTCGAACTGAACAGCTGTTCACTACTGTGTTTTTATTTTCTGTTGTTCAATTCGGGAACAACTGTTGTTCGATCTTTGAATGGCTGCTATTCATTCGAATTGAACAACCATTTTTAAGCGTTTTTTAAATGCCGAGCAATCTTTGAACAGTTGCTGCTCAATCTCTGAACAGTTTTTGTCCGACGAACTTAAATATCCATTCTTTTTATAATTGAGTAACCTTGAGTAAGGAATGGAAATTGGAAGAGAGAGGGAAAATGGTAAAATTACAAATATGATGGCCCTTTGGCAATATAATTATTAAACAATAAGCTGACATTATGCACACATGAAATGAAAGGCTAAGTCACCCACAGTTAAATTATGATATCAAACAATACAAGACCTTATGATGATATATCTTTTTGCACTATTCGAGTAATATGTCCCTACAGCATGAAGAAATGGAACAAGGGGTATTAATGGTATTGTTTTTTTTTTTTTTCCGCTTCTTTCACCATCCCTCACTTTTAAGGAGTCAATGAGCCTCCCACCTTAAAAAAAAAAAAAAAAACATTATGTGTTCATGTAAATCTTTAAGAAGATAGGGGGTCTCATTACGAGCCAGCCTACCATGATCATAAGGATTTAACAAGTGACATGCCCATTATGGCTACCACACTAGGCTAATTACCTTCTCATCTACTAGAAGGACAGGAGGTCTCATCACGAGCCGGCCTGATCACTCTGTTACAATTCTAGTGAATGGTATTGTGACTATCTGGCTACCACACCAGCACAGTGACCTCCTTATAGATCAAGATGTTACAATTGAAAATGAAGTACTACATTTACATGAAAATCTTAAGAGAAAATAGGGGGTCTCATCATGAGCTAGCCTACCATGTTGATAAGGGTTTAGCAAGTGACATGCCATTTATGGCCACCACACCAGGGTAATGACCTTCTTAATGACTTAAAGGATAAGAGGTCTCATCACGAGCCGTCCTGATCACTTTTCAACAACTCTAGTGAGTGGCACCATGGTTATCTGGCCACCATACCAGCATGGTGATCTCTCCATAAAATTGGCAAAACAACTATTCTTACATAAGGATCTTGGCTCATTTTTTGGGTTAAAATAGCAACCTTGTCGAGGCTATGAATGCCTGCTGGCAGCAACGGCTCTGCTTGTGGTATGAAAGTATGCTCCTTCAATAGCCAATTTCTTTTATATACACCTTGTCTTCCATTTTTCAACCACAAGCCATTACTCAAATTAGTAATAATCATGACCTACCATAAGAATAACTAACAAAGATATGTTTACATATTTTTAACTTTGGAATGACAACGCCAATCATTACTTGACTCAGTCTTTCTTCCATCATAACTTTTCAGTCGTGCAAGGACATCATATCGCAATAATGGCTATGCTATTTCTTCTCGCTTTCCGGTCACTTCCGCACAAGATATAATTATGAAAACTTCTAAATCTGACCTTTTTAACGCATATGTTAGTAATTACTCAACTGCCTGTGCTTTCACATGTAGATTATCATTACCAAATTCTGACATTCCCCTGTCTACATTCATAAGCGACCAAATCTCTCCTGTACTGGAGGGAGTGGGCACCCTTTGTTTGAGGGAGGGGGTGTAATTGGCCTTAATTTGGCAAGCATGTGAAATCCCTACACAAATCTCGTTAGATGCATCGATAAGACCAGAGGAACACTACAATTAAAGCATGAAGATTATCTACGCAGAGCCACCATCTCTTTTCCACTTGCAGAAAACATCCAGTCGAAACAACAGAGCCAAGAAGAAAAATAATCAGAGGAAAAGAGAATATCAGTTATGGGAGGAAATACCCTTTGAAGCGAGCCTACAAACTTTCCAATTTCAGAGATAGCGAGTGCCATCCTCTAGCGAGCGGGATGGTTGACATATGTACACAAAATACAAGGATTCAACAAGAGAATTGCAATTGAATTTCTACAAAATCTGCAGGAAGGGAAAACTAGAGTTAAAGGTCGAACTATACCAGTTACAGAGGGAATTATCGTGGAAGTTTCTGGAATACAAGCGCAAGGAGAAAGATGGGTAGAGAAGCATCTTCTCTTGAGAGAAGCAGTAGCAGTGTACCAGGACCTGGATGAACCGTTGGAACAAAAAATAGAGGTATTAACCCTGCCTCTTTATACCAGCCATGGCAGGAGCTGGCAGAATTCATCCAGAAGTTTATTACATGCGAAGGATGCCGGGATGTGGTAAAACCTCGACAACTCAAAATTTTAGCTTCACTTAAACAAAAAAAATTCAATTAACTTGTCTTCCTTTTTCAATTCTGTATTGCATGATACTATTGTTCGATTGAGGAAAGCCAAGAATCCCCAAGCAGTGGTTAGTCACCAGGGGTTAATAAAACTAATCATCATTCATAAGCTAGATAGGTAACATATAGCATGGGATAATTTCATTAACCCTGAAGCAAAGGAACCATAAGTAAACCCTGACAGAACTGGAATTGAGCCCCCTAGGGTAAATCCACCAACAAGAAAAAGGACCCGAACCTCAACGTTAGAGCCAAGCAGGCAAAAATGGTCCAAGACACCCCAAGGAACCTCGAACCTCATGGAGGAAGCAGAACCATCCCATGCACCCTTGCAATAATTTGAGGAGGAAACGGCTCGAGTCCTAGGACAAATAAGGACAAACTATGAATTAAGAAACCTATTGGAAGCAGGGGAGTAAGAGGAACTTTTTGATAAATCCACCACCCCCAGCAGCTCTAGTCACACTAACATCCTACTTGACCAAGAGGAACCGCGAGATGATGAGGCTTCATCTCCTATTGATAATTACGAAGTGTATAGTGATGGACAGGCAGAGGAGAGATTCAAATCTTAGGATTATTCAAGTGACACTATCCTTGTGGAGCATAGCACACACACAGAGATAGTCCCTTTTTCACCAGGAGGTAGCATCGCTTCTCCTAGTCAGGACCCTCACATTGAGGTAAATTCTGAAGGCGTAATCAGAAACACCATTTTAGATGCTATCCCTGAAAATGGGAATTTCACTCCCCTACCACCTGCTGAAATAAGGACAGGTGATTATTCAGATGAAAGGAGAAGTGAGAAACTAAGAAGGACCTGCAAGGGATTGAAGAAATTGGTAAAATATCTGAGAAAACAACTGAAAAAAGAAAGAAGGGCCTGGAAGCCAAAGAAAAAAACCTCTATTGCAGAAACTCAAGCAGAACCAATAAATACTGTCGAAAGAAAAATTCAAACTGACTTAGCCGAAACTATGGAAACTGGAATACAAACCAATTTGATAACTACTACTGAAACTAAAATACAAACCAACCTAGCAGACACCATCGAGGCTGAAGTGCAGACAGAACTGGCAAACACCATCGAAGCCTCCACCCAAACTGAGCAAAAGGTTATAGAGGAAAAGGGGACCCAAACAGAGGAAGCCCCTGCCTATGCCCATCTAGTAGAGAAAGCTGCCAAAGAAATTACGAAATGAACTAGTGCAAGTGTGGCATGAACTAACACAGTGCAGGAAGGAGGTGGTGCCATTACAAGAATATCAAGCACTACTAAAAAAGTTCACTGATCTCTCTGCCACAGAAGACTAGAAATTCGTCGAGCTTAGAGGAGAGCAGGCAAAGGTTAAAGTGGTACAAGAGCAGGTGGAGCAAGCTAAGAAGCAAATCTCTACAATTTTCTCTCTATATATTGATGTGCTATCATGCAGAGCTTTGGCAACCAATTATGCCTTGTTCCTAACAGAACAATATTTAATCTTGAAAGTTAAAGCTGTCAGGGCAGGAAAACCCACTACTTTCAGGACCATATAAGAGTTTTTCAAATGTTGTAACGATCAGGATGAGCATGTCCAACGCCTCTTGTGTGAGCTTTACATGCATAAATTCTTCTTAGAAGAAGACACAGACAACAACTCTAGCCCCTTTATAGGGGATGTGTAGCTGCAAGCCTTCCTTTCATTTGCTAAAAACCAGATCATGTGGGCCAAAGCCTACGGCATCTTCCAAAAAAGAGAGCATAGTCTAGATTTATGGGTGAGGGGGGAGCCTACGAAACCCATGCAACTGATCATCCAGCACCAAAACTTCATGAGAAGGCAAGGTGTGAGGACTAGACTGGGACCCATCCATAAAGATATCATAGAAAGTGCATGAGAATACTTTGGGGACATTCGTGAAGTGGCCTTAGCAACAACCAAGCAAATATGGATGGTCTCCACGAACAATGTGAAGAATAGGGAGCCATTTAGTTACAGGAATTTCAAAGCTGCTGCCTCCAGATTCCTTTCATACAGAAGCCTGGTCTACAACATCGGGCCTGCCTAGTTGGGATGCAGATATAGAAACCCTCTCCTCTGGCATCCTCCCAAGGATTATAATCACAATTACAAATTACCAGAAGGAGCCACAGGCACTTCCTTTGCACTCATGAAACGAAAACAAGGCTTCAGAGCATACAACAAAAAGGCCTACCTTGCCTACTCCTTAACGCAACTACATCTCAATCATCTGTTTGCATGAGGACATAGAACTAGGTAAGCAGGGGGGTATGTTGGGCCCAAATTAAGGTATGGTTCTCACCCTGTAAGTACTTCAAATTATGTTATAATTTCGGGGGAATCCCTCTTCATATTAGAAATAAAGAGAACAAATATTATGAAAACGAGAACAATTAGACTAATGATGAAAAGGAAGTTTTTGTAATGGAAAATTGACTTTTCTTATCTCCGCATGCAGGAAGGCAGAATGGTTGGACCAATAGGAAAAGGAAGCCAACCGACGGACACAAACATATGGAATCCTGGTAACTCCCAACGGCTGGTAGAAGGCAGACAGACGAACTCGAGTCCAAGAACTCAAATGACAGCCATGCGCAACGGGCTATCATTTGGAAAATAATTTCGCATTTTTTAAATCACCTTTAAAAGGGTGAAGGACGGATGAGAAGGAGAGTCAGAGACAGGACAGGAAATTCATTTTGTAAAAGACACATCAGAAACAGTCTGTCTAATTGTGTTTTTGTAACATCACTGGATGTAATATAAATCTTTGAACAATAATCTTTTGAAGTTTTTACTGCGCTAGGGCTTCTGGTGGTCTGGGCCCAACCTATGGAAGTTACACACAAGTTTTCATACTCTGTGTAGTTGCAAAACCAATTCTTAAGAATCTAATGCAGTTGTAAAGTATATTTCCATTCAATACAAATACAGTTCTCTTTCTTCAGGATTGTTAGAAATTGTGTTCTTGAAGTAGGACAATCGCAATCGTATTTTTCGACTTACGACAATATTTTATTATCAGTAGATAGTTCCAATTCTTTTAATACCATTGCATTTGAATTACAGATCATAGAATAAGCTGATTTCAATATTACTTGTCTTTATGAATTGCATTCTTCTTATAGCATAATTTGTTGGAACACCTAATCCTACATGGGTAGGTGTGGAATGCAAAAAGTCACAATGGAGTCCAAGTGACCTTGGAATGTGAAACCAAGAGTCACACCATTGTACTATAAATGTACATCTTTGTATAATGGAAAATAAGAAAGCCTCACGCTTATCTTTCATTGTGTTGAGTCTCTTGTGTGTGTGTGTTTATCTTCCTCATACACCATGTGTGTGCCTTAACATGGTGTTTAACATGGTATCAGAGCGGGCGATTGCTGGCCCTGCTCCAAATTGACTGAGCCATTTGTGTTTATGGCCTGTGCATATCTGCAAAATTCTTGGCATTTTTGCAGCACTCAGAGTTTTTGTAGCAGTGATTTGGCAGCATTCAGAAATTTTATCTTGGAGAAGGAGCAGCATTCAGAAATTGGCAACATTGGTTTTGAGAAGGAGCAGCACTCAAAATCCTTGGCAGCATTCAGAAATTGGTTTGGAGAAATGAAGCATTGTGCATCTGAAGGTTTACTCATTGCTCATTCTTCCTGCAATTTCTGCCCTTTTAAATTCTGCATTTTTAAGCTGCTGGAAAATAGTTTAAAGAGGGTTTTTGAAGAAATTTCTGAGTTTTTCATTGAAAAATCTCTGCAAGTTTCTGGGTTTTTTTAATGGAAAATATTTCTGAACACTGTTAAATTCTGCAATGGAGTAGATTGTTGCATATTTGAAAGAAAAAAATCTGCTTTTTTGAAGACTAAAATTCTGCAGTTGCTCTCATTTCTGCATTTTTCTGCTGCTAGAAAATATTCTTCTACTGTTGGGCTATTAGAAAAATTTCTGGGTTTTATTGGCAAGTTCTGCAAATTGCTATTATGTTTCAGTGCTGGAAATTTTCACTGTTCTACAATTTCTACAAACTATTTTAACTCCTCTCTGCTGTTTTAAATTAAGAAAAATAAATAAAAATAAAAATTTTGAACAGAGCTCGGCCCTCACGGCCTCACTACCCACGACTCTCCATATCCCAATCCGCGCCCTTATTACTATACGCCCTTCCTTTCGGGCCCTCTCACACAGCACTCTGTGACTCCACCTTACGACACTCTATACTTATCCCCCTCCAACAAAAAAAATTAATAATTTTTGATCCACGCTCTCAACGCACATTCGACTCCCCCTCCATATCCTACACTCCCTGTTCTCATTTCTCAACACACTCACATCGCCCTCACACTTGGCCACCCTGCCTACACACCCAACCCCCGCTATCTATTAACGCACCCAACGCCCTTCCTAGACCTACGCACCCAACGCTCCCTTCCCACGGCTGAACCTCCCTTATCATTCCGACTACCTGTTCCTTACGCCTCCCCTCTTCCCTACGCCATCCTCTCCAACGACTATTCAACTCCCTCCATACAATACGCCCTCTCCCACATTTATGTTTTAAATTTTTTTAATTCGATATTTAAAATTTTCAATTAATATCTCCTCCCTCCATTCATAAAACTCTCTCCATACAATACGTCCTCCTTTTTTAATATTCGCCCCACCTTTTCATATATTACTTCCCCCTATTAATAAATTTCATTCCTTTTTTTTTAAATTAACTCCCTTCCTTTTAATTAATCCCTTTTTAAAATTAATCCCCCTTCCTTTTTAAATTAAATTTTCTCCCACGCTTTTGTAACTAATTCCCATTTAATTTATACCTCACTCACCTCTTATTTGTAGATGATGTTCTTATATTCCTAAATGGCACTAGGCAAGACTCTGTTCATTTTGACCTGCTCCTGAAATGGTTTTACAGGGCTACCGGTATGGCACCGAATAGCACTAAATCATCTATCATCATGACTGGTTGCTCACGACAGGAACAAGACATCTCTCGAAATATATTCAATTTTGTCTGCATTAACATCAACAGCGGCCTCAAGTATTTGGGGTATCACATCAAACCAAATGATTATCACGTTAAGGATTGGAACTGGATCATAGCTAAAATTGAGCGCAGAATTAACGTCTGGTATAACCGATGGCTTTCCAGGGCTGGTAGACTAATACTCATCAAGTTTGTTCTGGAGGCCATTCCGGTCTATTGGATGACCCTGGCCTGGATTCCGATTGGCATCACCAATCGGATAAAAAGCATCTGCAGACAATTTCTTTGGCGCAACCAAGGTAAGACATCCACATTTGCCTGGATAGCATGGGATCGTATCAATTTTCCCAAACAATGGGGTGGCTGGGGGTTAAAGGATCTCCACCTTTTTTCTCGAGCCCTTGCAGCTAAGATGGGCTGGCACATTATTTCAGGTCAGAGCCTATGGAAGGAGGTCATGGTCGCCAAATATATCTCGCCCCAAAGTCCTCTGGATTGGATCCGCGGCTGCATCACTCTGAATTCGGGGGCTTCGATCATATGGAAGGCTATCACAAGGACGGCTCTCATTCTCCAGAGTGGTCTTTCGTGGCAGATTGGTTCGGGAACTCAAGTGCGAATAGGTATTGACTCTTGGTCGGGGAGTGGGGCTTATCACAAACTTCTGGAGTTTATTATTGAGCACCTTGCCCACAGAAATGTCATTTACCTGGCACAGATTGTTGATTGGGCACATACCTCTTGGCGACAACAAGCCTGGCTACAGGCGGGTGACCTGGGGATCCCTCAGGAGGGCACACGTATCTGGGAAAAATATATCTGGGCTCTAAAAGCTACAAACATTCGCATCACTGACCAACAAGACAACTTGATTTGGGCTGTTTCTAGAGATGGGCATTATACTCCAAAGCTTGGCTACCTCGAACTAATTAAGCACAGGGAACCCCCTATCAAGGACTGGTGGTGGAGAAACATTTGGAAATTGAAATCCCCGCATAAACACAGGCTTCTGTTCTAGTGCTTGCTTAAAGATTTCATTCCTACCACGGATTTCCTTCACAGAAGAGCCTTCCACGGGGCCTCTAGATGCTGTTACTGTCTAAATGACAGGGAGGATGCTCTCCATTTATTCTTACATTGCCGCATCATACTAAACATTTGGTCCAGGATCATTACTGAATTGGGGTGCAGATTTTATTGGCAGGGTGATTCATTATCAGAGGCCTGGTCACATTGGTGGCAGCTTTCTGCTCACAATCCAAAATTACGCAACCTCCCTCTTATTGTAACTTGGGAATTATGGATTGGTCGGAACAATCTGATATTCAATGATATACCTATCGACTGTCATAGGATATCCGCAGCCTCTCTCGCCACTTATAAGCTTATTCCCGAGGACAGTTGTGGCTGCAAGCCTTCACATGAGACTCCAGAAACTATTGATTACAGCCGGGCGTGGGCATACTTTGATGGTGCGTCCAACGCCCATGGGTGTGGGGGGGGCGCCATACTTTATTTGACTGATCAACACTTCTACAACATCAGAATGGGGTTAGGACCTGGCACCAACAACTACGCCGAACTGCAGAGCCTCAGACTTCTTCTTACCTTTGCTCGGGACATTTTCTGTGACTCCATCCAGATATTTGGCGATTCACAACTTGTGACCAATTGGTTCAACAACATATCTCTTTGTCACTCGCACACACTGTCTGCACTGTTGCGTGAGGTTCACCATCTCAGAACACTCTTTGACTCCATCACTGTGACTCATATTTACAGGTCTCGGAACAAAGTGGCTGATCAACTGTCCAAAGAAGCTTCGGAGCTGACCTGGGGTACCTGGCACATCACAGAGCACACAGATGGACAGATCTACAGATATTATCATCGGCCTTTTATCGAGGAGGCTCCTCCTGATTTTGATGTTTAGTTTTTCAGCTACTTGCAGGGAGATTTTGTACTACCTCCCCTTTTTATTTATTCGGCATGTATATTTACTTCATACTTATATTCTGGGTCTGTAGGTTTTAGTAAGTTATGCACCGAACTTACTAGGTGGACTTTTGTGTCTTATACGGTATATGTCATGTTTTGGGACTATGACTGCCTACAGTCTTTTATGAAAATCTGACTGATTGTAATTGTATTACTTGGGACAGAACATTAGTTTTTATACTACAGTCTTATGTAACAGGTAGCTGATCATTAATTTGAATAGTTACGAACTTTTTCATTGTGAAAAAAAAACTAATTCCCATTTTTAATTAACTTTTTTTTTAATTAATTTTTAATTTAAAAAAAAAAAAAAAACAGCAGAGAGAGAGAGGAAAGAGAGGATATGGACAGCATAAATGAAGAAAATGACATGTGAGCAGATGGACTAAATATATAGAGAAATTTGCAGATTTACATTTTATGATTTGTGGCATAAAGGGTGATTTTTTGAAGAAATTGACATTTGAAGACGAGTTGTTATTGGTGCAAAATAACTCTTTGAAGAAAGAATTCAGCTGCCTTAAAGGCCTCTTGCATAGTGTTTTCAGCTACACATTTACAAAATATTTTTGCAGAGATATTGACATTGTATTGTGAGTGGAATTTGCATCTTCTTCATAGTTGCAATCAGTAAATTTGAGTTGTTGATTGTCCTCCATCATTTGAGGAGCACACTTTGTACTTGAGATTTCCATAGTTGGAAATTCTTTGCAGTCATTTGTATTTGTTGAATCACATTGTAAACGGGTGCATTTTCGGTTGAAGCCGACACCCTTTCATTTTTTAGCCTAAGTTGTTGAAATGGATAAAATCAATGAGGTATTAGTGTTTTTGAATAACCTCATTCATTCAAATGTTGATGATGTGATAAAAATGAGCAAGCATGCTCTTTGTAACATTCAGAGTTGTTTGCAAGATGCACATGAAAATATTGAGTTTTTGCAGTTGGAATCTCAGCTTCAACAAGACGAACTTCAGCAAAAGAGTCACCATTCTGAACCTGTTTCTGTTCAGAAGATTGTGAAGGACTCTCATCAGAAGAAAGAAGATAAAGTTCCAGTTGATTCCCATTCAGTTCCTTGTACTAGAGCAAATGTTCATGCAGATGCAGCAGCTCAGCCTGCACTTCTCAAGCCCATCATCAGACCTTGGGAAGAGCTTGTCCACAACAAGCACAGAACTGGTCTTGGATATGACAAGGATGTGTCTTTTCATATTCCAGACTACACCAAGCCCATCATATTTCAGAGTGCCGGATTCATGTATGACAGTTCACCTGCAGCTGTTCCAGATCCTGTTCCGCTTCCACAACAGATTGAGAAATGCCAACACTGTGATCGAGTTGGCCATATGAAAGATCACTATTTTGATCTTCATCCATGCAAGCACTGTGGTCGGCACACCCATTCTTCAGACAGATGCTTCAAAAACAAACCTCCTGCAAGAACCAAGATTCATCTTGGATGGATCGCTTCTTGGCAATGGGCATCAGCAGCCAAGAAGATGTTTACGACACATGTTAGAACTTGTTCACGCATATTGAGCAAACTTGCAGTTGAGTTTTCGCCATCATTTCACCTTGTCCCCGACAGGGGGGAAAATGGTGGTCATGTACAAGCTTCGACGACAGATCAAGCGAGCCTGAGCCACAATCTCTCATTCCATGTTTAGAGTTGTAGCCATAGCCTGCTTTCTAGGCCTGAGCCACAATTCGTCATTCCGTATCTGCAGATGTAGCCGAGACACGCATGCCTGGCGATATTCTACAGGACAACCTTAAACCATCATCTGGTTGGTGGATAACCTAAAACCATCACGCTGTGTAGTAGACCTTCCCTTATTTTAGGTCGGGTTGTCTCCCTTTCATATATGAGGAACACTTCCTCTAGCGGTAGTTTCACCAGCGTGTACCACCATTGCCGCCTGTTGAGTTCCGTGAAATGCTTCAAGAATTCCAGAGTTGTTGGTAATCCTAAACTATCATGTAGTAGACCTCCTTCTTTTAGGTTGAAGGTATCCTTTTTTATGAGGGACAATTCCTCTAGCATGTTTCAAATTTTCTTCGCGCTCGTTGAAGAGTTCCCGGAACTCCAACAAGTATTTTGTGTTTCAGTGTTGGTAGTCATCCTTAAACCACCTCTTTTTGACAACATTTCAGAGAGTTGATCCAGCCTAAGTGCTGCCATGCATATTTTGCAGATTTGTATTACAACTCTCTTCTTGGACTCACACATACCCCTTCGGATTAAGGGGGGGAATGTTGAACACCTAATCCTCTATGGGTAGGTGTGGAAGGCGAAGAGTCACAAAGGAGTCCAAGTGACCTTGAATGTGAAACCAAGAGTCACACCATTGTACTATAAATGTACATCATGTATAATGGAAAAATAAGAAAGCCTCACGCTTATCTTTCATTGTGTTGAGTCTCTTGTGTGTGTGTGTTTATCTTCCTCATACACCATGTGTGTGTTTTAACATGGTGTTTAACATAATTGTTACATAATTTTTTGGTCATCTAACCTATTATCATTAGATGGACCCAAATACATCATGTAAGACCAATTTTACTCCAAGTAAAATTTCTTTCACTATGAAAATAACTTAGTAAATCACCTTTATTAAGTTGTTTGTGGTCTAAACAAGAAACCCCATAAGGAAATATTAAATAAATATATATTTGTTTGATTTTCCTCAAGAAATAATTAGTTAAACAATAGTTTAATTAATATTTCTGGTTATATTTAACCTAAAACAAAGAAATTAATTAGATAAATCATTGTTTATCTTATTATTTTCTAAAGAATAATTGTTTAAATCTTATTTAAATAATATTCTTTGTTAAATATGACTAATTCACCCTTAAATAATTAAATAAATCACAATTATTTGATTATTACTCAACCATATCCTTAAAATGATAAATAAATCATTTATTTATTTATTATTACTTAATCACATCCCTAAAATGATAAATAAATCATTTATTTATTTATTATTTACAAATAAGGGGATTTGACTCAAGTCAAATTCCTTTTCCCTCCAACAAATATAATAAAATATTCCATAAAAGTTTGATCTAGATTTGGTTAATAATATTTTAATTATGCACCAATCTCTAGACTAACTCAATACTTTGTTATAAATAGAAGGGTTTTCCCATTCATTTGTCACCTTTTGTTTCCTAAAGATCACTCTGGATCTCAATTCTTGGTCTAGCTATTGATCCATTATCATAGTCATATTTTTCCATTTTTTCTGGGTTTTCTACACCATCAAGAGAGAGGAATTCTAAATCTGAAGTGCTGAGGACTTACAAGAACCCATCCCATGAGGATAATAGGGAACACCCTCTTGTGTTTTCCTCCTAGGTGCCCTTTAATATAAAATTTCCTTGGATATATTCTTGTCTTGTCTATTGGATCAATGGAGTAAATCTTATTTTTCTACTGTTTAATGTGTTCTAATGCATAAATCTATATTTTTGTAGCATTTGTCTTAATCATATAACTACAGATCTAAAGATATTAGCGGTCATTTCTGCTGTTAGGGCTGTTTGTTATGCGCAGCTAAAGGGTTGTTTGTTATGCGCAGCTAAAGTGGTCTTTTTTCGTATGCTTTGAATCAAGATTCATACTAACAACTGGCGACTCCACACGGGTTTACCATTACAACCGTTATCGTTTTTATGATCCTTTCATATCCAGCTACTTCAAACCCTAGGATTTCTCTTCAGCCCTTTTTTTTTCTTATTTTTGATGTTGCTTTTAACCCATAAAACCCTAAAACGATAAAAATTATAACTTCTGCGTGTTTTCGGACTCATTGCACAGGTGACAAACATTAGCCGCAGCTGAGATGACAATTTTTTCTGAAACCTGCCGCCGAGAGTGCTGGAAGTGCAGGTCGCACCTTTTTTCCCAAAACCTGTGACCTGGACCTCTAGGATGCACTTTACAGCCCAAAAAGTGCGACCTCTATTGAAAACATGTCAAAAACTGCGACCTGGACTTTCTGCAGGGATTTTTTTGAAAGTTTTCTAGGTTTTGCTAAGCTTCTGTTCAGGGTTGTCTGACCTACGTCTCCACCCGTTTTGGACTTGTACTTGTTCTGTTTCGCTCAACTAAGTGGGAACCTAGCCCCCTAGGGCTTCAGTACCCTCTATTTTTTGTGGAAGAGTGTTTGTTGTTGCAAATTGTCTAAAATTTCAGAGTCTTCAGCCATTTTTTCATATCTAATACCTCATCTTCAGATCCACTTCTGATTGGCTTATTATCCATCCAAATCTCCTCATTTAGCTTTGTTTGGGTTTTCCTTTAGGGTGCACTCCACTTCCCTCCTGGATATGGTCTTTTGCCACCGTTTTTACAGCAATTTTTTCTCTGATCTGTTGTTGTTTTCTGCACCACTTTCCAGCAGATTTTGTCTTTTAGATCCCTGTCCCTCTTTACCTTAGATCTATTAGATTTTTTAGTGTGTATTGATTTTTTTTTACTCACCTACAGACTATTTTTTGAGAGACTCACCTCCTTGGGTTTAGATTAGTGCATTATCAACTGTTTATTTTCTGCTTTTACAGGCCTATATACTGACATTTGCAGGTTTATTTACAGCCATATAGCACACTTTTTCTTTTTCTCTACAAACGTCTGGGTTTAAAAATTAAAATTTACACACAACCTAAGCGAAAAAGGGCTTGGTTAACACCTCCAAGCAAAGACTCTAAAACATTAAAATCAATTGATCCTGCACCTTTCTGCCCTTGTTTCGACATTGTAATCAGTTGATCCTGCACCTCTCTGCCCTTGTCGGTCTCTTTTTCCTTTGTGTCGTGTTTGTGCCATCACCATTGCACCACCAAGGCATTTATCATTTGCCTGTTATGCCGACAAAGCTCCCTTCCAACATCCCAAAGTTTGAAGGCCTTGCTAGAGAAGATCCTTCAAATCATGTTCGATCTTTCCACATATGGTGTTCATCTAACTCCATTACCGATGAATCTGTCCGTCTTTGGTTGTTCCAACGAACGCTTACAGGTGAAGCTTCTAAGTGGTATGTTGATCAGGCCACCTCCTCTCATACCATGTTTGCGACTCTTGCCCGAGATTTTTTTTATCTTACTTCCAGCTTCCTCTTTGTTATGACACTGCTATCGAACTTTTGATTTATTTTCGTCAATCATCTGCGACCCGCCTATCCGATCATGTCCAGGAATGGCGGAGAAGAAATCACCTATGTCAATCACCTACCTTCAAAGATTGTGTCTACATGGACTGGTTCCTTAGATCTCTCTTGCCTCCTATCGGGAAAGATGTCGCATCGCATTTTCCTTAAACCGAAGAAGCCGCCCTCAAAATGGCATTAAAATATGACCTGATATATGCTCAGACGGGTTATGTTTATACCATTCTACCTGATCTTCCCAGACCTGGTGGTGCCAATGCACTGGGGGCACCTCATGCCGCCGACGGTATCGTTGGAGCTCTCTCTCATCCATATGCTCAACCTCCCATGGGTTGTGGTTTTCCTGGGGGAGGGGGCAGCACCTCCCGCACTTTTCCCCCTCCCGGTAGCATGTATCCAGGATACGACATGCCTCCTATTTTGGCCCAACCTCCTATTTACCACACTGTTACCCAGCCCCCTTATCCGTATCTACAGCTTGGTGCTCCAGCTCATCCAACATTAGCACCTTTGCCTCCCTTGCCTTCTATTTTAGCCTCTACAACACCCTCCAAAAAATCCCCATTTTTAAAATTTTTGGAGCCCCTTGAGCACAAAGAAAAGTTAAGTAAAAGTCAGGAAGACTAATTCGCTGAGTCGCAAATCTTAAATTTGTGGAAAACAGCGACCCCGCGACCTTGTGACCCCATGACCCTGAGGTCAAAAGGTCGCGAGGTC
Source organism: Pinus albicaulis (assembly GCA_034641835.2). Taxonomy (NCBI): domain Eukaryota; kingdom Viridiplantae; phylum Streptophyta; class Pinopsida; order Pinales; family Pinaceae; genus Pinus; species Pinus albicaulis. The sequence continues at coordinate 392,155,503 of CM076584.1, read as the reverse complement.
GCATTCCCCTCGAATCACCTCAACATGCGACCTTGCAACCTCATTAAATGCCCGCACGTGCGACCCTTTTATATATTGGAGGTCGCTAAGTCACATTTCGTATATGCGGTGGATAGAAAAAAATAGCTCTGACAGGTCGATTGGAGCGCGATTTTCCTAGGTAAGTTGCCATTTTTCCTCCTGTTGTTTCCTTTTTTATTATTCTTTCCAAATCCCTACATTCCCCAGCCTTTAAATTTTCATTTGCCTCACACATTGTTTTCATTTATTGCTTAGGGTTTTCTTCTGATTCCAGTTTTCATCACACCTGCCCAACTCATCACAATTTCTTATCCAGCTTCTCATGGCCTGTTCCCTACTCCAAAATCTATCCTTTGACTCTATCTAGACCCATTTGGCCTTGTATTTTTCTAGTTAAAGGGAAAACAACCCCACGTCGTGCGCACCCAAAACCCCCGGCAAGCCCTAGCCCGACTTGCGACCCCGCGACCCCGCGACCTAGTCGCCAGGTCGCAAGGTCACATTTCAGTGGTTTCTCGAAACTTACGACCCCGCGACCCTGCGACCTAGTCGCAAGGTCGCAAGGTCGCATCCCTTCCATTTTCCGAAATCTGCGACTTAGCGACCCCGCGACCCAGTTGCAAGGTCGCAAGGTCACATTTCCAATTTTTCCCGAAATTTGTGACCCCACGACCCAGTGGCCCAGTCGCAAGGTCGCAAGGTCGCATATTCATTTTTTTTCTCAACCCGCGACCCCGCGACCCTGCGACCTAGTTGCAAGGTCGCACCTTGGCCATTTTCTTACAATCTGCGACCCCGCGACCCAGTAGTCCATTTATTCAATTTTTCCTGTGTCACAATTAAAGTAATTGATAAACTATAATTGGTCGTATATCATCATGGCATCTTTCTTATCTTGGGAATATTTCATGAATATGACAGGTGAATTTGAAGCAGACTTGGAGTGTATACCTATCCTCTCGGATTCCAGTGACATGGGACCTCCAGTGTCCCGGAAGAAAGACAAGCACTTGGCAGTGGAAGAGGTGGAGATGGACATGCCAATGTCCCCACCCCTGATATACAGAGATACTCTTTGCACATTTTCCAAAGGGGACAGCATGCGTTGGTACCAAGTGTACGCAGAGTTCGCTAAAACGGAATTCCCAAAAGACCTCCCGGATCGGGAAATATACTTACAGGTTAAAAGATCCAAGCTACATCTCACAGGTGCTCACCCAGCCAGATTCCCGTGCCCAGAGGTGATAGATTGGATTATACAGAAAACAGATCCCAAGAAATTCCTGATCAGAGACAGCGAAGGCAAGGCTTTCGCAACGCTTAAAGGCTCAGATGCCCATGTTTATTACTCTTTTCCTAAGCGAGAAGAAGAATTCACAGAAGATTGGGCCAAGGCTCATGCAGTTCCTATAGTTGACACTGTAAGGAAATGGTGGGAGGATCCCAAAAAGTTTAAGGTCAAGAAAGACCAGGAATATCCAGTGGCGAGCCTGAGAAAGGTATATAAATTAGTAGCTTCCATGCTTTGCAGATTGTACGGGCGCCCCGACGCCACCACCTTCAACGGCACATGGGAAACTCTCATGGAATATGTCACAGTGCACGACACCCATTTCAACTGGGCTAGCATATTGATGACCTCCATGCATACAAATTTATCCTCTGCATTGGTACCAGATGAAGGAATGCCTTTAGAATTCTATATGGCCTCTTATTTATTGGATGTCGTCTGTTCGAGGTTGCATTTCAAAGGATGGGCACATAACTGGGATCCCACACAAACCCGTGCAATTCATCTACAAACCAAGGTGTTTTGGGAATCCAAGTATAAACAAGATATAGAGCCAATCTCCCAAGTATTCATCCCCGCTCTATAGAGAAAATTATTCAGCCAAGACACCCCTTGCATGTCTTGGTGAGCCAGGGAGACGCTAAGCCAAGTGGCCCAATGGTTTCCTTTCACCGAATATACATTCATCCGAGTCTTTGGCTCGTTCAGGGCACCACATGTTATGCCTCGTTTTGTTACAAACAAAGTGCTCATGCAAGAGGTCTGCTTGCAAATGTCCTCGGGTTTCTCCAGGGTCATGTCCAAAGGTAAGAAGAAGTCGTGGCCTGCGCTACCCCTCACTATCGGTGCATACACAGTGAAAGACTTCATAGAGGTAGAGGCAGAGGGAGAAGAGATGAAAATTTATCACTTTAGGGCTTTAGAATACCGAACATACGACCCGGAGCGGATAGTTCCTGAACATTGCAAGAAGGCTAAATTCAAATGGAACTATCAGCATGTTGAACGCCCAAGAGAAGATGAAAGAAGGAACTGGTACAATGCAGATAGACAACTTGCTTCGGGGGCAGACTCTGGCCAAGAAGACCCGGATGACCAAACCTTAGAAGAAAGGAGTCATAAATTAGGAGGTGCTTCTTCCTCTCTAGCTAAAAATCCTCAGACCAGTACAGGGCATATTACCTCTACCCAATAGAAATAAATAGAGGTCAAAGCCCAGCAAGAGAGAGAAAAGAAAATGAAAAAGGACGGGGATAAACGCAAGAAGAGCCTAAAGGTAGAACAGAAGAAGAAGCAGGCCGAGGAGGCCAAGAAGGAAAAGGAGGAAAAAGAGGTGAAGGCTGCAGCAGAGCGGGCACTCAAGGAAGAGCTAGAAAAAGCAGAAGCTAACCACCAGAAAAAATCAGATCAAGCTGCAGAAGCCAAACGGAAGAGGAAAGCCGAAATAGAAGCAGCAGCAGAAGCGGAGCTCAGGCAGAAGAAAGAACATGAGAGGGCGGAAGCTGAACGCCTACAAAGGGAAAAGGAGGAAAAGAAGAAGAAAGAAGAAGAGGATGAAATGCTAGAAGACATCGAGGTATCTTCCCTTGAGGTACCTCTAGTCAGTACACGAGCCCCGCTCTCTGATGCCAGCTCATCCCAGGGACAAGAGGAGGAGGTATTCAACCTCACCAGGCTCACATTCGATCAATTCTCCTTCAAAATCCGACAAGAGAAAAGAAGAATCCTGGCGCAAAATCCTTCCGCCACATCCACGGTCACAAATGGCAAAGAAATATTCCTTGATACTAGGACTAATCCCGTAATGATAGCATCAGCTAGCACAACTTTCGCTGTGGCCACGGAAGAAAATGTGACTAGAATGAGTAGAGAGATCGTTTCTCTACAAAATAGACTACAGGAAGCAGAACAGCGGGAGAAAAAGGTAAAACAGGAGAGGATTGCATTGAAAGATGAGGTTCAACAACTTCGAAGCAAAACTCCCCCTGTCAATGAAGTTCCACTTTCCATTCTAAAGGAGTGCGATGTATTAGAGGCGACCATGAGGCAAGTGTATGGGGAAATGTTCACCATAAAACAAACAGTTGCCCCATTGGTAAGAGCACGAACAGAAACTAAGCAGAAACATGAGCAGCTGAAGGAGGCCTCAGTTGCCTTGGACAGGATGATGGACTGGACAGTGCAGTACCCTCAGGCTCCTGAGCATTTTCCAAAGAAGGATTGGATTCATACACAAGATTCCAAAGTCCAAATTCGTATGCAAATGCAGTCCAAGGATAAGATGTCCAAGGATTGAGACAAAGTAATGTCTGCATATGAACACCTGATCAGCGACATTGACTCGATGCATAACCTTCACCATATTCCTTCGCTTGGAGCATTGGATGAGGAGAAAACCTGGGAACAAGTAGATCAAGAGATCCAGTCATTTCTGCAGGCCATCAAGCAAGATGCTGCCGCTCCTGATCTTGCAGTGTCACGAGAAAACCTGGGTCAGTTTCTTGTCACGCCAGCATGGATTTACCCCAATCTCGCCTCTCTTTCCAACCAAATCTCATAGAAAAAGGAAACTCTAGTACCAAATGCTTTGGATTGCATGCATCGGTTGAAAGAAGAGGTCCCTCTTGTTTCTCCCATAACAGCAGAGTATCAGACCTGGCAAGACTTCCTCAAAGAACAGTAGATTGACACCCCTGACCTCACAATTGTGCGCTCATCTTCATAGCCCAGTGGCAGTAGGTCGCAGGTCACATCGCCCAGCCAGGTCTCTGGTTGCACTCACTAGCCAGGTCGCAGGTCACAGTCTCCCTCCGGGTCGCAAGGCAACTCAACAGGTAGGCAGGCGAAGAGTCAGGAAGCCCAAAGGACAAGTTTTGTTCTATAAAAATCCCTCCGGGGAAAATGTAAAGGACCTTTTTTTTGGAGACTCAAGAGCTATACAACATTGTAATGAAAGACAACACTCTTGTGCATATGAATACAGATACCTGTTAAAACTTCTTTTGAATCTGACGTGTTTTGTTGTGCGAACACTATGAGTATTTCTTATACAGTTTCAAACATCTTTTGATTAATGAAGATGCACTCTTATCTGTTAGGGTCCCATGATTTGGCCGATTGGTGAGCCAAATGATGATGTAACATCAAACCAAGCTTTGGAGCCCAAGGACCTAGCCTTCCTGGACTCAGAGAGGGCTCTTTCTATATGTATAAAAGATATCGGTGTGTTTGCTTATGGTGTTCTGATATTAGGCTAGTTATGAAGTGAGTTCTTTTTGGTTTTTAAGTTTGTGAGGGATAAAACTGATCAAAGATATAAAACAGGTAACAAGAAGTCAGATCAACTGGGCTATGGGGTCAAAAAGGTCAAGGAAGCTATCAGATGATGATGTAAGGCTGCTATAGGGCCGATTTGATTCAAGGTAGAAAGGATCTTTGGGCAAAATGGAGTAAATGGAGATCAAGTTTGTGAAAGACGAGGGATTTCAAGTATAACTAGTTGATAGCAGACATAAACATGTTATAGCAAGCCATTAATCATGCTAAATATAACTATGAGCTAATTAATGCATAGAAATCAAACATTCCAGCCATGCATAGAAGTATAATACCTTCTAACTTCGGGAAATGGCTATCAGACTTTGGGGAAAACACATAAGATAGACTAAAAACTCATAAAACTATGTTGGAATGCCTAAACACAGTCTCTAAGTCATTGGGCACTTTGACAAACAAGCTTTCATAGTTTTAGGCAAAGGGCTAGATCGGGACTAGGCCTCCTTGGTTCAACAAGATGATAAGCTAATCAGTCAAAGAGATAGTTTCATGGAAAGAACTATGGACAATCATAGGCACACCATACATCCTATCAACATGTATAGAACTTGTAAATAAAACTAGCAACAATACCTTAAGTTACTAAAGAGCAGTTAAGAATTCTTTAGTATAACTAAGGAAGAAGAAAACATAAAGCTATGAAGATTCAGAAATTTTGAGGTGCCTCCATGGGCATATCTCAAAATTAATCTTTACTGATCTATAGCAGCAAGAAGCATGTATCATGAATGAAAACTAGAAGACAACAACAAAGCAAGAAGCACTATACCATTCTACCATGTCATGGAATCCATCAACAATCCTTCATCATCCATCAAAAGCATCCAAGAGGCAGTCCAAAAATCATAACTCAAATATGTTCTTCAAAGCTCATATGACCAATATATTGATTCTTCTCTCAAGTTCAGCCTTGTTTTACAATGAATCCCTTGGAATAAATAGGCTTGAGTGAGGAAAACCTCATGGTGCAACTAGCTATCCCATTGGCCTAATCAAAATATCTAAACTTGTCGTTGAGGCTTTGCAAAGCCAAAGGCACAAAATATCCCATAAAATATCTGAAAAAATGCTAAAAATGGAAATTATATTGACTTTGCATCATTTCCCAAGTGTAAAAATAGCTAAACGCACATTTGGGAAACGCAGATTTTTGAGGTTCAAAAATTACAAAAATACTTCATATTTATATCTGAAAAAGGTCCCCTGATTTGCTGGAGGCAATTGGCAGCCTTCCCGATGTCGAAACGAGGCTCATGATAGCTCGTTGGAAATCTCTCTGTGTCTACTTTCCGGAGCAATTGAAATCATCTCAATCTGATGCCTGGAAGTCCTCCAAATATGTACCTGTGTGTAAAAAAACAAGGAAATAGCAGAGTGCTGATATGGCGGGCAGAATGTGAAAAAAGTGAGCATTTTTCGCCAATTTGAGGGGGCGAATGATCTGACAATGCTCAAAATCGCCGAGGACCTGATCATGAAATATGGCATCAACTGGTATCATCCTCATCCCTTGGCAAATCCTCAAACTGAAATGGCGAAATTATGAGTTTTCGACCAAAAACCCAAAAAATGCCAAAAAACAAAAAGTTGTCGAAATGGGCCCAAAATTGGCACGCATGACCCTCAGGGGTCCCTAGAAATATGCTCCGAAGCTGAGGCCAAAATATCCAGGGCTGATATGCTTTTCTCCTCTTTCCGTGCCGGGCGCTTCCCCTTTGCCTTCTTCAATTTCTCTTGGGCTGCCTTTAGTTTGCGCCGGACAAACTGATTCAACTTTCGAAAGTGCTGTGTCCTCTTTCTTTGTAGCTCTAGATCTCTGTTCGCCCTTTCAAGCTTCATCTCCAAGTGTTTGTTGACTCTTTCAAGCCATGCCTCTTTGTTTTCTTCAATTTCCTGCTCAAAGAGTGCAGTGAGAGGAAAGGCTTGGAGATGGGCTTGTTCTTCTTCTTTCTGCTTTTCCAAGGCTCTTTTGAGCCCTATGGTCCTAGGCCTCTTCCGCCTAGGCTGGTCTCCCTCTTCTTCCTCATCGAACTCACCAATGAGTTCTTCTATCCTTGCTTGTGCCTTAGCTGCCTCATTCTTATATTTGATCACCCGTGCCTCATGAACAGCTGTGTGAACATTCATCTGTTTGTTTTGAATCTCCAAGAAGTGGTTGAAGTTCCTTGCCCTTTGAAGATCCTCCTCTAATGTCTCAATTTTTCCCTCTTTATGAATTAGGAGGTTTTCAAGAAGGCGGGCCTCATTATCACTGTCATTGCTTTGGATTGGGATGACAGCTAATGCACCTCCATGTTTTGTACTTTCTCCAACTTTTCTTTTCCCTTTGAAGGCCAATCTCGCACTTTTCCTCCTTGGCATGCTAGTAGGTGTCCTTTTGGGCGATTTTCTCTTGCTAGGAACAACCTTTGTCTTTTTTGGAGTGGCAGCCTTAGACCCTTTCTTGCTTGCTGTGCTAAGCTTTGCTCTTTTGGGAGGAGGAGACACAACTGATTTACCCTTGACATCTTCTTGAACTTGTTGCTCTTCTTGAGGCTGTTGGATGTTTTCCTCTTACTGTTTACTTTTCTGCCCCTGTTTTCCAACATTAGCTTGCTGTTCTTCATCAATGCCTTGTTAATTTGGTGCTTCAAACTGCTGCCCTTCTTCGCCAAAATCAAGCTGCTGCTGTGCTTGGATTTCCTGCTCTTTTTGTGGCTCAAGATATGGCTCAATTTCCTGCCCAAGCTGCTGCTCCTGTCCTCCAATGTCAAGCTGATGTCCTTCATCTTGGACCTGTTGTCCTTCACCTTCTATTTGCTGATGTTCCTCATCTCCTATCTGCTGTTGTTCATCCCTTACCTCTTGCTGCTATTTACTACCCTCTCCTTCTTCCTGTTGACTTGACTGTTCAGTGGTAATTTTGATCCTTCTAGGAGTAGGCCTGCTGGACAAAGGTATAGGGCGATGAACAGGCTGAGTGGGAGATACATGGACTGGAGGAATGGTAGAGAAATCCGGGTGGCTAATGAATACATCCCATGGAACTTCCTTCTTCTCTAGCTAGTGTAGGAAGATAATCTTGATCAGAGAATGATGGAAAAGAGAAGGTATTTACAAAGGTGGGGCCTTCTTCTGGACAGTAGATGCCATCTTCTCGATGCTCTTGAATAAAAAGTAAGGGAGGTTTAGTTGCCTGCTTCTAGTAAAATGCATCAATAATCGGACATGGTAGGCATAAACTCGATCAAATCTCCCTTCACAAGTGAAATATTTCATTATGACTTTCATAAGAGGAGCATAGCTGTCAAGGAGATATGAAAAATGGTAAATAGCAGTGAAAGCATCTCTATGCTCAGACTTGATGAAAGGCTTGTAATCTTCTAAGTCAAGATGAGCCTGTTTGAACCATTTTTTGCCATGATATGGAATCTTGGTGGCCTTGGAGACATACCTTGGAGAAATCTTGAAATCAAGACCAGCCACTTGGAAATGTTTTTCTTTGAATCTCAGGGCGCACAAGTGTGTTAATGGCGAAAAACTTTTGACCTCTTCTATCTTCTGGCAGAAATCTAGGCAACCTACTTCATGGAAGTTGAAAAGGACAGATGGATAAGCATTAACCTCTTCTGTAGATATTGGCTCATATCTTTTATGGGGGCCGCTCCTGCTTTCTTGCCTTTGAGGCATTTTGACCTAAATATGCTTTGGAAGAAACAAACTGCCTCACTGTGTGTAAAACTACCCTGTTGGAGTCAAACTGTGTCAATTTGCTGCTTTGACAGAGAAACAATGTGATTTGGATGGTTTGCAACAAGTTTCTTACAATACACAACCTCTGCTCTCTTTAGAAAATGACCTTCTATCTTGAATGTATCTCTGTCAACAGAATTTCTCAATAAGAGACCAAATAGTGGAATGAAGGACAACCTGTTAGGAGGAATTTGCTGTGAGAAATGTCAAAATTACCTTGTCCTTGTGAGTTTTTAAGGGGTCACTCAATACATCTTAATCCTTGCCCATGATAGATTTTGCAATCATTAAAATCCTGCCTTGCCTAAGTGTGCCAACATTCAACAAACTTGCATATGTGAAAACAACCCTTAGTGCAATTTAAACAGTCACTGTCACAGTCCTTAGCAAAGATGACAGAGTTTGAAAGACTCCAAGAGTTTTTTAGGCAGAAGCTATGTGAGTTTTCTCCTTTCAAAACAATCAATTTCCCTTTATAAATGTAACCCTCTGGCTTTGCGTAAAAACCTTTGCTTTGGATGGATACCAACTTATCAATAAGCTTGAAAAAGGAAATCAACCAATCAAACACTTGAAAGAATACTGTCCCTTTGTGAGAAGTGTGAGCAACCTTCCCCTGCAGCTTTCAACCTATAAATTATTGTTTGATCAAGAATCCCTTCTCCTACTAAACTTCACTGTTTCTCTATATGCATGTCATTTCTTTAAACATAAACAGGCTCATAAAGTTAACCCCGGTGTGATTATACAACAATTCAAGGCTAAAAGTGAAGAGGTACAGGTTTAAAAAGTCTAAAATCTGGAGCGTAGGTCATAAGAGCTTTTCTTTTTCGTAAAATAATCAAGGCCTCTTTCAATATAGAATACCGCCTTACCTTGGAAGAATGTCTTTATGCCCTCTCAAAATCCACTTGAAAATGATCTTTTCAAGAACAAGAAAACAATACAAAGTGATACAAAGGAACAACCTGCCTTTTTGGTGGTTGAGTAGGGTAACTCAGTTCGTAGCCTTCAACAAGATAAACTTTAATCTAGAATACTAGTCTTTCTTTGGGAAAATTTTCATACTTCCCTAGAAAACTGGACAAATGTTTATGAAGAGCCAACAACAAACACAACAGTTTTTCACCACAAGGATACAGGCAGGTTTTTTTGGAAAGGCACTCAAGTGTCAAGTGAGGTCAAAGGAATTTCCAATAAATCAAGGCTTCTTTTTCAATGAACCTCAACCATAACATGCTGCTTCAACAGATATGCCCATGCAAAAACTACCTCTTATCACTTTGACAATTTCGAAAATTTCAAAGGCAAATTTCAAAATACCTCTTTGAATTCGATGGAAGATCCTTGGAGAAGCTTGGAGCAGCTTTGTATTCAATTTGAAAACGTGTTGTGGGCTAAAGAAGTGCGCGGCACTTTGTGGCAAAAGGGCGTCGCGCAGTTGACCAACCGGGTGGCCCTGTCGGGTCGGGCGGGGCGCCGTGTACAGGCGCGTCGCGCAATTGTACAGGCGCGTCGCGCATACACTGACCGCCTGTGCAAATCTTCTGCCAGGCGCGTCGCGCGTTTTTCCAGGCACGTCGCGCGGTCTTTCAAACTTAAAACTGTGTGCAAAATGCTAAAATCGTTCCGGCCTTCTTTGTTGTGATGCTGAGAACATTGGAGGAAACTCTCTTGCGATTTTGAAAATGCAAATTCACCCTCGACTTTGCTCTTATGTCATTTCAAATTCTGCAACGGTCACCTTTGTTTTTTAAATGTACAATGAAATTTTTTTGGTTGGCTCTTGCAAGGTTATCACAGTCTTTTTGATCCTTTTCACCAATAACCTTCGGCGTATTTGCAACCTGGATTTATAAGCGATGCATGTATTTGGAGATTTTCTATGCTTTTAGACCGTGTCAATCATGGACCAACCTCTTTATAAAAACAAAAATGACTTAAAAGGCCAGAACTCTGTTTTACTTATGCACAGGTGTTCGAAGGGTGATTCTTGCCAGTTTTGTTCCTTGGGTGACAACTTTAACACCGAACTTCAAACTTTGAAAAATAACTCAATAACCTTCATATCATCTCTGCCACTGTGTTTAAAAATGTTGGTGATATTTATTATATAAAGTAACCCCACTTTAACACTGTCAAGAAAATACCTGAAGACTGCTTTTTTTCCGAAAGGAATAGGGTTTGTATTGTCAATATGCTTTGACAGCCTCGGTCTTTAATAGCTTCTTCAACCTTTTCTCTATTGCAGGTGCCAAGTTTGCTGACCCTATTTGGACTTGATCATGGCCCTCTGATTTGAGAAAGGCGCCTCCTTTTCAAAATAATTCCCTGCTCAAAATATATCATACAATACCTCTGTCCTTTTGAATAATAAAAGGCTGTGTTTGTTTTAAACCATAATGACCATATGCCAAATGACCCTTTTTTGAACATGATGAACAATAATTCAAAAGGTGATGTCTCTTGGTGATAGAACTCAAATTGGTTTCCTTTCCATGCATTTCAAGGTTTTCAAAACTCAGATCACAACTTATCCATTCATACTATCTTTCTCTGTTTTCTTGAAAAGAACTCTTTTAGACTTCTTTGGGATATGACAGTGAGGTGCTGTGTGGCCTCTTCTCGTAGGGAAACTGCCCCATTTTGTATCAATGGCATACATATTCATATTGTTTCCTGTCCACCATGATGTATAGTTTGAAAGACATCTCCCTATGAGTAGGAAAACCAATACATTTTGAAACATAAACACCATCTTTTACCTATGTAAATACTTTTTCTTTCTTCCTTTGTCTCTTTCCACTGCATCTTAGACCAATCAGTCTTTAACAACATTCAATGCCTTGGCCATCTGCTCATGAAATAAGGAGGCCCTTCACTTGGCAGAGTATCTGAAGATTGTTTGATAAGCCTGCCTGACAAAGATTTTCCTTGGATGTGATGGTAAGCAAACAAACTTGAAAAACATTAATACTGGCACCTCTGCTTGCAATCACCACTGTGCTTCAGAAAAAACCCTAGTCAAAGTGTCACTGTCTCACTGCATTGCTCTTTACTGAGGGGAACTGAAATGTCACCATTTGCTTTGTTTATCTTATGACAAATTATTTGAAAGATAGTCTCTGTGACTATGGAGATTAGCACCCTTTGAAAAACCAAACACCTTTTCTTCTACCTGTGTAATGACATGATTTGTCAGCATCTCTTTCAATTTGGTCTTGTGGAAAAGCAGGCTGCTTATGATCATAATTGTTTTTACTAATGATATGCATTTCTAAAGTTTAACAATTCACATGATTTGCAAACTTCAAATGACTTCCTTTACAAGACCCAAACTCTTTTTTCCCTTTAACTTGCATACTTCAGACTGTAGCCCTGCTGTGATTATCACTTACACTCAGAAAAACTAGAGTTTCTGTTTCACTGTTTAGTAAAAAGCAAACCTGGGCTTTTGCAATCCTTAAAGTCATTATTGGCCAGCGCCCTCTGCTTGTAGATGAAGGAGGCGCCCTAACCCTCTGCTTGTAAATGAAGGAGGTTCTTGGCCATGACAATTTACCAGTTTGCTGTGACAGTGGTGTTTTTCTCTTACTGTGATTTTCATGCTGGAAGGAAAACTGCAAGGTCTTGATGAATGACTCTCTGTTTTACAGATATATCTCAGGCTCATGTTACATTTAGAAGCAGTTGTTCTTCTAACTGTAGATTCAAGCATTTACTCCTGAGATGAAGTTATATTTCCTGTCTTTGTAGAATCCATAAAACACTGTAAAACACCTAATAATCAGCTTGAGACTGAGGTCTATGCAGTGTTGAGACCTAGGGGTATAAGTGGCGCGACTTAGAGCTGTTATCAACTTGATTTGCAGAGTGAGAGGTCAGTCATGATTGGTCTGTAGCAGATGGATGTTTTTTTTGGCCTTTTGATGGTTGCCAAGGGTAAAATGCCTTAAAGCGCCACTTCCTAACATAGGGGAGACTTTTGAAACAGACTTGGATTTGCCTTTTTAAAGCTGATGGGCAGACCAGTAGGGCTGAAGCTAGATAGGATAGTGATAATGAGTATTGACTTTGACATGGGCGGACTGAAAAGTAGAAGGGCGAAAAAAAAGTTTTATGAGGGTTTTCTAGATGAAAAATTGACATAAGGAACTCAGCTTCTAGAAAACTCAGCTATAGATATAGTCATCACTAACATGTAAAAAATACTGATGGCTAACAGTGGCTCCATTTGGGGAGGGCAGCTCCTCGTCAGGAGGTGCCCAGAATTCAGATCTTTGGCTTATGAAGACCAGTGCCTTACCCATTGGCGCAAAATTTCACCCTTCTTTGATGTTATTTCTGAAAAGTGACATCATGGTTAACATCAATGATACTTCTACCTACCCCACTATCTTTCCTAACATTTTTTTTCTTCTCTTTGGCGCATTTGAACTAGCAGCCTTTTGACAAAGTATATTTTTCTTTTTGCAAAATGAACCTATCTATTTCTACTCTTATATCTGCCGGGAGTTCAGATTAAACTGATGAACTCCTTCATTACTCTACCTAAAGCTAGATCGACTGTCAAGATTAAGCAGTTTGACAGGATTTTATTCTCTAATCTAAAACATGAAATTTAAAATGATCAAATCAGGATTAGGCAGTCTGATTTGTCATGCATTTGCGGCATAAAAGACAAGCTGCACACAAATGTTATTTTGCAATAAAGGGAAACCAGACAAGCGGGGTTAAGATGTACAATGTATTTTTCATCCCTCGCTTCTCTCTTTGGTTCTGTTTTAGGCATGTGGAACCAGAATCTCTCCCTAATCTAAGCTCTGTGATAAGTCAATCTTACACAATGTTGACTATCTTGGCACTCACTAACTTATCAACAAATAAATTTAAACATGCTCAGCTATGATTAGGCTAGATAGCTGAACAAGACATTGAAGTACTAGTAGCGGCATTTAGACTTGCTCGCTTTCTGAAAGACTTTTTTTTTGGAACATGGGGCCTTTGTCCTATCTTCACTTGCCCTCTTTTCTGTTTTTACTGTTTTTGACTTTTCTATCTTTTACTGTTTTTGACTTTTCTATCCTTTCAACATTTCAAACAATGGTATGTACAATGAATGAAAGTGTCCCAAACTCAAAAATCTTGGAAATGACGGAATTTAAGCATCTTATCCTCGTAAGGATCTCCTCTCACCCTTGGCCCACTTAACTCTTGAAAAGAAAATTTTGGGAAATTCTCTCTCTCTAACATGACATAGGGATTCATGCAAGAATCTCTGAACAGCCCGGTATCTTCCCTTTGTACCTCTTTGAATATCTGATTTCCACTCCTTTCCTTACTGTACATTTTCCTCAGGTAATGCATGTATTCTTGGTCATTCTTAAAATAGATAATGACATCATCAAGGTATGCAAAAATGCAGAAATTTAAAACTGGGAACATGGCCTTCATGAAAATATTTCTGACATTGGGTGGTTTTGCAATTTTGAACTGGAAATCAGATCTACCTCCCGCAAACTTGAAAAAATATTTAAGCTGTCTACTTTGCAAGGGAATCTTATGACCATGACCTGAAACATCATCTAGCGAAGATACATGATTAAAAGCACTTTTAATTGGTGAATCATGGTCTTGGGTAGAAAAAACATGATTTCTGTTATATGGAGATGCAGTATTATTTCTAAAATCAAAGCAGATTCTATGGCCACCTGTTTTATCCCTGATTATTTCAGCTTGTTTCAGATTGTTGTGTTTACTATTGTCAAAGTTGTTCTTTGAGGAAAAGGTAGTGACATAGTGTTTTCCCTTGTTTTTTCTGTAGAAATTAGTGTTCTGCATGAGATTTCTGATTTTAGCATTTCTAAGTTCTTCATGAAAAGACAGAATATGAGCCAATTTCAGTAGTACAGGTATGCTGGGATTGCAACTATCATTTTTACTTATAAGAAGTTTATCTTGCATTTTCTCTATATTATGAGCTGCTGGGACTATGGTCAAAGTTTCATTTGCAGTAGGAGGGTCACATGATGGTAAATCTTTGAGGTATGGTAGAAACATTAAACTCCCTTGCTCCCGGGTTCCAAATAGGTTTATGATGTGTAGGTCTTCTAAAGCCTTTACCCGGAAAAAGTTTCCACAAGTCACTGCTGGTGTTTGACTAAAACTAGAGCAATTTGCTTGATAGTACATAAGAGTTTGTGCTTCTTGTTCTAATCCTACTTCAGAAAGGGAAAACTTACTTTCTTCAAGAGACAGCTGTTCATGATCATGGTAGTTTTGAGTTTCTAGTTCATCATAAGGCACCAGGGACAGCTGATGTGGTGGATCTATGTTTATATCAGTTTCTTCTGACTCTTCTTCCATGTTTTCATCAATATGCATAATGAAAGAGTTCAGGTCTGAACGCAAGGAACACATTGGAATGTTGTCTGGCCTATCTTGACTGCTAATCATGTATTTCATGTGTGATTCTCGGTAGAGTATTCTGGTCTGGCCAAACACAGGAATGGTGGCATATGACATGTCCAGTTGGATATTCCCTTGGAGTTTGGCTCCCCAAGATCTAGATAGAAGCATCCCGTATTTGGGAGGAATGTCTGCCACTACTATATCCATGATTAGATGTTTCGCAGGTATTTGGGCCAGACTAAAACAAAGGTCTTTGATCAAACCCAGGCATTGGACTCTACTTGAATCAAATGAATACAAGTCTTTGTATGGTCTTGTGATTTCCAAGCCTAATCTTTCCATTACTACCTTCGGCATAAGATTATGCAAAGCGCCGGAGTCTAGCATGGCATTGTGGAGGATTTGGTCGTGGATGTTTAGGCTAATGTAAAATGGAAGAGTATTTCCTTCTTGGAATTTTCCCTCTATCTTTGGACCAAACAAAACTTCAGGAGTGTCATCAGCTAGATTAACAGTGTTTGCATCATTCCCTAGATTTAAGACTTTCAGTACTTGGGATTTATAAGAGTTTTGGGCAATGAGTTCAGTAAGAGGCATGGTGATCTTAATCTTGGCGATTTCGCCTTCAAAGCTAAAAGGCAGCTGAATTTTAGATACGTTTGTTTCAGTTTTTTCAGCTACGACCTTCTCTATGTTCTGAGTTTGTTGACCTTGTTTAGGGATTTTGTTGGCCATAATTACTTTGGTGACCTTTGTAGAAGTACCAGGAGTATCTGAGAGAGGCCTATTTTGGGTAACTTTAGCTTTGTTTTGGTCAGTTTTCTCAACCTTGATTTTGTCACTGCTTGATGCTTTCTTGAGGATGGTATTAGGGACTTTAGCAGTGTCTGAGTTACTTTTCTTGGAATTATCTTGGTTTCTTTTGCTTCTAAGGTCATATTTCCTGTGAGCTTCTATAATGGCATTCTGAAAATCTATGGTAGGGTCGTCAAGATCTTCATAGTTGGTCTCATCCTGATTAGGAGAAAAGAATGCTTGTTCTTCTTCTGTGAGGTACACCTCACTCTCATTATCAGATCCTATAAGGTTTAAATGATGTTCATCAAGAGGTTCTGTATCCCTATCATCCTCTTCCACATAGTTTTCATTGAATGGTGGCCTAATCTGTTGGTCATTTTCCCTTGGTCTGTTTTGGGGCTGCTCCCTCCTAAAGTTTTGGTTTCGGTTTCTGTTTGGAGGGTTTGGCTGGTTGTCCCTAACAGGAGCCTTTTCATTTATCCTTTCCCACATTTTGGCCATGGTTTTGACTAAGTCATCTATTCTAGGATCTAGGGAAGGTGATGATGTGGAGACCTCGTCTTTATATGTGACCTTTCTTTCTGATCTAGTCCTAGCTCTTTTTTCAGCTAAGTTGGCATCTGCTTTTATGGCTATTTGTTGCATTTCCTCTAAGGTTGGGGGATCTTTGTCTCTCAGATGATATGTCATGTCCGGATCGAAACCCTCGGGGAATTTTTCCAAGGCTAAACCAAGTGGGGGCTTGAAATGAGGTGGGAGGGAGTTATATACACCGTTGAACCTAGTACAGTAAGCTTGGACACTTTCCCCATTTTCCCGTTTTAAGTTGTTATATTTTGACAGGATTTGAATGGGGTTTCTTCGGATTTCCCACCTATTTCTGAAAACTTGATGTAATTCTGGGATATCGTGGATGCTGTTTGGAGTTAAGCTTTTGAACCATGTTTTGGGTTCACCACCAAGACTTTGGGCGAATATTCTCATTCTGACGGTCTCGTCTTGTACCTCTAGGTATTCATAAGCATCAGTCATCCTACTTATATGCTGTTGAGGTGTGGTGGTGTCTTCTCCGGTAAAGTGTGGGATTTTGTCTTGATATTTATTTGGGAGAGGAGCCAAAGGCAGTGGCAACACCAAAGGTGCGTACCAGGCTGCCATGACGGGAGCTAATGGATGATGTACAAGATGAGGACTAGTAGGCTGAGATGAGGTGGTTTGAACAGTGGTGGTTTGACCAGGTGTGGCGGATGAACTTGGACTAGTGATCTGGTTTTGAGCAGAACTGGGATGGTAGGAGCCAAACTGATAGAGAAGCTGGAAATCAGGAGGAGTGGTAGGTGAAGCTTCTCTACTAGGACTCTGTGGTGGTTTTAGGGGTTCAAGATCGTCAAATTTTATCTTACTATATGATTTGCTTCTGGGAAGAGTTTGTGATGACTCTAATTCAAGAGGTGAATCTGTTAGGATAGTGAGATGTTTAGGTACAGATCTTGTTTTTCGGATGGATCTACCAGTAGTTAGATGATCAGTTTCAGGGGCTTGCCACAGAATCTTCTCTGGGTCATCTACTATGGTAGGGGGATTTGGGTCTGGATGAGCTCTGGTATTGATTCTTCGTGAAGCCAGATTTTGGATCCAGCGTTTAAAGAGAATGGTATTGGTGAATGTTTTGGATGAGTAGTTTCTCTAAAGCTCTACTAAGGTGAAGGATGGTCAAAATAAAAAGGGATGGATTAGTGGAGTCGCCAGGTGGAACTGGGTTGTTTCTGTGAAGATAGCTATGGTCCACCACCAGTAACTAATCTGGGAATGTTTTTGGATTTTCTGAGTTTTATGTGCAGCCTATGGTTTGTTAAAGTATCCTAGATTTGTTTCAACACTTTGCTAGGGTGATGAGAACAAAAAGAGTTTACTTCAAATGGATCTATGGACTGCTTGCTTGTTTAAGTATCTAAAGGACCAAAGAGTCTATAAGAGTTTGCTAGACTATCATGTACTCAGTGTCCTACCATCTCCTGCTATGTTAGTGAGCGATGGGATAGGTCTATCGGATAGTAGCCCGGAGCTTGGTAAAATAGTAAGGCTTACTAGAGTTTAGTGGAGTCGCCAGGTGGATTATCAGTTTGTTTTGAGATATACTTGTATGGTCCACCACCAATACTGTCAAAAGCCAATCTAAGGGAGTGTTTTTGGGTTTTTTTAGTTTTATGTGCCTACAAGGTTTGGAAGATTTTTCTATAACTGAATCATCATTTTGCTAAGATGGTGAAAGAGCTATTTCTACCCTTCAAACAATATCCAAATTTACTAAGCTTGATTGAGACTTCAAGAGTTACTAAGGTGTACTTAGATTGTCACTAACTCAGAAGGTCCTACTGTGAGTGTCACTATGTTAGTGAGTAGTGGGATAAGTCAATCAGATAGTATTCTTTAAGGTTTCTTAAGGTCTAGGGAATCTAAGTTTGTTTGAACACTCAGAGTCCCACCGTGATCGCCATTATGTTAGGGTCCCGTGATTTGGCCGATTGGTGAGCCAAATGACGATGTAACATCAAACCAAGCTTTGGAGCCCAAGGACATAGCCTTCCTGGACTCAGAGAGGGCTCTCTCTATATGTATAAAAGATATCGGTGTGTTTGCTTATGGTGTTCTGATATTAGGCTAGTTATGAAGTGAGTTTTTTGGTTTTTTAAGTTTGTGAGGGATAAAACTGATCCAAGATATAAACTGGATAACAAGATGTAGATAAACTGGGCTATGGGGTCAAAAAGGTCAAGGAAGCTATCAGATGATGATGTAAGGCTGCTGTAGGGCCGATTTGATTCACGGTAGAAGGGATCTTTGGGCAAAATGGAGTAAATGAACATCAAGCTTGTGAAAGACAAGGGATTTCGAGTGTGACTAGTTGATATCAGACATAAACATGCTAAATGTAACTATGAGCTAATTAATACATAGAAATCAAACATTCCAGCCATGCATAGAAGTATAAGACCTTCTAACTTCGGGAAATGGCTATCAGACTTTGGGGAAAACACATAAGACAGACTAACAACTCAATAAACTATGCCGAAACGCCTAAACACAGTCTTTAAGTTATTGGGCACTTGGACAAACAAGCTTTCATAGTTTTAGGCAAAGGGCTAGATCGGGACTAGGCCTCCTTGGTTCAACAAGATGATAAGCTAATCAGTCAAAGAGATAGTTTCATGGAAAGAACTATGGAAAATCATAGGTAAGCAGGGCACACCATACATCCTACTCAACATGCATAGAACTTATGAATAAAACTAGCAACAATACCTTAAGTTACTAAAGAGCAGTTAAGAATTATTTAGTATAACTAAGGAAGAAGAAAACATAAAGCTATGAAGATTCATGAACTTTGAGGTGCCTCCATGGGCATATCTCAACAACTTCGAAGCAAAACTCCCCATGTCAATGAAGTTCCACTTTCCATTCTAAAGGAGTGCGATGTATTAGAGGCGACCATGAGGCAAGTGTATGGGGAAATGTTCACCATAAAACAAACAGTTGCCCCATTGGTAAGAGCACGAACAGAAACTAAGCAGAAACATGAGCAGCTGAAGGAGGCCTCAGTTGCCTTGGACAGGATGATGGACTGGACAGTGCAGTACCCTCAGGCTCCTGAGCATTTTCCAAAGAAGGATTGGATTCATACACAAGATGCCAAAGTCCAAATTCGTATGCAAATGCAGTCCAAGGATAAGTTGTCCAAGGATTGAGACAAAGTAATGTCTGCATATGAACACCTGATCAGCGACATTGACTCGATGCATAACCTTCACCATATTCCTTCGCTCGGAGCATTGGACGAGGAGAAAACCTGGGAACAAGTAGATCAAGAGATCCAGTCATTTCTGCAGGCCATCAAGCAAGATGCTGCCGCTCCTGATCTTGCAGTGTCACGAGAAAACCTGGGTCAGTTTCTTGTCACACCAGCATGGATTTACCCTAAGCTCGCCTCTCTTTCCAACCAAATCTCATAGAAAAAGGAAAATATAGTACCAAATGCTTTGGAGTGCATGCATCGGTTGAAAGAAGAGGTCCCTCTTGTTTCTCCCATAACAGCAGAGTATCAGACCTGGAAAGACTTCCTCAAAGAACAGTAGATTGACACCCCTGACCTCACAATTGTGCGCTCATCTTCATAGCCCAGTGGCAGTAGGTCGCAGGTCACATCACCCAGCCAGGTCTCTGGTTGCACTCACTAGCCAGGTCGCAGGTCGCAGTCTCCCTCCGGGTCGCAAGGCAACTCAACAGGTAGGCAGGCGAAGAGTCAGGAAGCCCAAAGGACAAGTTTTGTTCTATAAAAATCCCTCCGGGGAAAATGTAAAGGACCTTTTTTTTGGAGACTCAAGAGCTATACAGCATTGTAATGAAAGACAACACTCTTGTGCATATGAATACAGATACCTGTTAAAACTTCTTTTGAATCTGATGTGTTTTGCTGTGCGAACACTATGAGTATTTCTTATACAGTTTCAAACATATTTTGATTAATGAAGATGCACTCTTATCTGTTAGGGTCCCGTGATTTGGCCGATTGGTGAGCCAAATGACGATGTAACATCAAACCAAGCTTTGGAGCCCAAGGACCTAGCCTTCCTGGACTCAGAGAGGGCTCTTTCTATATGTATAAAAGATATCGGTGTGTTTGCTTATGGTGTTCTGATATTAGGCTAGTTATGAAGTGAGTTTTTTTATTTTTGGTTTTTTAAGTTTGTGAGGGATAAAACTGATCAAAGATATAAAACAGGTAACAAGAAGTCAGATCAACTGGGCTATGGGGTCAAAAAGGTCAAGGAAGCTATCAGATGATGATGTAAGGCTGCTGTAGGGCCGATTTGATTCAAGGTAGAAAGGATCTTTGGGAAAAATGGAGTAAATGAACATCAAGTTTGTGAAATACAAGGGATTTCAAGTGTAACTAGTTGATAGCAGACATAAACATGTTATAGCAAGCCATTAATCATGCTAAATGTAACTATGAGCTAATTAATACATAGAAATCAAACATTCCAGCCATGCATAGAAGTATAAGACCTTCTAACTTCGGGAAATGGCTATCAGACTTTGGGGAAAACACATAAGACAGACTAAAAACTCAATAAACTATGCCGGAACGCCTAAACACAGTCTTTAAGTTATTGGGCACTTGGACAAACAAGCTTTCATAGTTTTAGGCAAAGGGCTAGATCGGGACTAGGCCTCCTTGGTTCAACAAGATGATAAGCTAATCAATCAAAGAGATAGTTTTATGGACAGAACTATGGACAATCATAGGTAGGCAGGGCAAACCATACATCCTACTCAACATGCATAGAAATTATGAATAAAACTAGCAACAATACCTTAAGTTACTAAAGAGCAGTTAAGAATTCTTTAGTATAACTAAGGAAGAAGAAAACATAAAGCTATGAAGATTCAGGAACTTTGAGGTGCCTCCATGGGCATATCTCAAAACTAATCTCTACTGATCTATAGCAGCAAGAAGTATGTATCATGAATGAAACTAGAAGACAACAACAAAGCAAGAAACACTATACCATTCTACCATGTCATGGAATCCATCAACAACCCTTCATCATTCATCAAAAGCATCCAAGAGGCAGTCCAAAATCATAACACAAGTATGTTCTTCAAAGCTCATATGACCAATATATTGATTCTTCTCTCAAGTTCAGCCTCGTTTTACAATGAATCCTTGTGGAATAAATAGGCTCAAGTGAGGAAAACCTCATGGTGCAACTAGCTATCCCATTGGCCTAATCAAAATATCTAAACTTGTCCTTGAGGCTTTGCAAAGCCCAAGGCACAAAATATCCCATAAAATATCTAAAAAAATGCTAAAAACGGAAATTATATTGACTTTGCATCATTTCCCAAGTGTAAAAATAGCTAAATGCACATTTGGGAAAAGCATATTTTTGAGGTTCAAAAATTACAAAAATACTTCATATTTATATCTGAAAAAGGTCCCCTGACTTGCTGGAGGAAATTGGCAGCCTTCCCGATGTCGAAACGAGGCTCATGATATCTCGTTGGAAATCTCTCTGTGTCTACTTTCCGGTGCAACTGAAATCATCTCAATCTGATGTCTGTAAGTCCTCCAAATCTGTACCTGTGTGTAAAAAACCAGGAAATAGCAGAGTGCTGATATGGCGGGCAGAATGTGAAAAAAGTGAGCATTTTTCGCCAATTTGAGGGGGCGAATGATCTCTGAATGCCCTGAAAATCGCCGAGGACCTGATCATGAAAATATGGCATCAACTGGTATCATCCTCATCCCTTGGAAAATCCTCAAACTGAAATGGCGAAATTATGAGTTTTCAACCAAAAACCCAAAAAATGCCAAAAGACAAAAAGTTGTCGAAAAGGGCTCAAAATTGGCATGTATGACCCTCAGGGGTCCCTAGCAATATGCTCCGAAGCTGAGGCAAAAATATCAAGGGCTGATATGCTTTTCCCTTCTTTCCGTGCCGGGCGCTTCCCCTTTGCCTTCTTCAATTTCTCTTGGGCTGCCTTTAGTTTGCGCCGGGCAAACTGATTCAAATTTCGAAAGTGTTGTGTCCTCTTTCTTTGTAGCTCTAGATCTCTGTTCGCCCTTTCAAGCTTCATCTCCAAGTGTTTGTTGGCTCTTTCAATCCATGCCTCTTTGTTTTCTTCAATTTCCTGCTCAAAGAGTGCAGTGAGAGGAAAATCTTGGAGATGGGCTTGTTCTTCTTCTTTCTGCTTTCCCAAGGCTCTTTTAAGCCCCATGGTCCTAGGCCTCTTCCGCCTAGGCTGGTCTTCATCTTCTTCCTCATCAAACTCACCAATGATTTCTTCTATCCTTGCTTGCGCCTTAGCTGCCTCATTCTTATATTTGATCGCTCGTGCTTCATGAACAGCTGTGTGAACATTCATCTGTTTGTTTTGAATCTCCAAGAAATAGTTGAAGTTCCTTGCCCTTTGAAGATCATTCTCTAATGCCTCGATTTGCCCCTCTTTATGAATTAGGAGGTTTTCAAGAAGGCGGGCCTCATTATCACTATCATCGCTTTGGATAGGGATGACAGCCAATGCACCTCCATGCTTTGTACTTTCTCCAACTTTGCTTTTCCCTTTGAAGGCCAATCTTGCGCTTTTCCTCCTTGGCATGCTAGTAGGTGTCCTTTTGGGCGATTTCCTTTTGCTAGGAACAACCTTTGTCACTGTTAGAGTGGCAGCTTTAGACCCTCTTTTCCTTGCTGTGCTGAGTTTTGTTCTTTTGGGAGGAGGAGACACAACTGATTTACCTTTGACATCTTCCTGAACTTGCTGCTCTCCCTGAAGCTGCTATATGTCTTCTTCTTGCTGTTCACTTGGCTGCCCCTGTTTGCCAACATTAGCTTGCTGTTCTTCATCAATGCCTTGTTCATTTGGTGCTTCAAACTGCTGCCCTTCTTCGCCAAAATCCACCTGCTGTTGTGCTTGGATTTCCTGCTCAATTTGTGGCTCAAGAGGTGTCTCAATTTCCTGCCCAAGATGTTGTTCCTGTCCTTCCATATCAAGCTGTTGTTCTTCATCTTGGACCTGATGTCCTTCACCTTCTATTTTCTGTTGTTCCTCATCTTCTGTCTGCTGTTCTTCACCTTCTATTTGCTGCTGTTCCTCATCCCTTTCCTCTTGCTGTTGTTTACTACCCTCTCCTTCTTCCTGTTGACTTGGCTGTCCTGTAGTCACTCTGAGCCTTATAGGAGTAGGCCTACAGGACAAAGGTACCGAGCGATGGATAGGCTGAGTGGGAGACACATGTATAGGAAGAACAGTAGAGAAATCTGGATGACTGATGAATACATCCCATGGAACCTCTTTTTTCTCTAGCTGGTGTAGGAAAATAATCTTGATTAGAGAATGATGGAAAAGGGAAGGTATTTGCAGAGGTGGGGCCTTCTTCTGGATAGTAGATGCCATCTTCTCGATGCTCTTGAATAAAAAGTAAGGGAGGTTTAGTTGCCTGCTTCTAGTAAAATGCATCAATAATCGGACATGGTAGGCATAAACTCGATCAAACCTCCCTTCACAAGTGAAATATTTCATTATGACTTTCATAAGAGGATCATAGCTATCAAGGAGATATGAAAAAGGGAAAATAGCAATGAAAGCATCTCTATGCTCAGGCTTGATGAAAGGCTTGTAATCTTCTCAGTCAAGATGAGCCTGTTTGAACCATTTTTCGCCATGATACGGAATCTTGGTGGCCTTGGACACATACCTTGGAGAAATCTTGAAATCAAGACCTGCCACTTGGAAATGTTTTTCTTTGAATCTCAGGGCGCACAAGTGTGTTAATGGCGAAAAACTTTTGACTTCTTCTATCTTCTGGCTGAAATCTAGGCAACCTACTTCATGGAAGTTGAAAAGGACAGATGGATGAGCATTAACCTCTTCTATAGAGATTGGCTCATATCTTTTGTGCAGACCGCTCCTGCTGTCTTGCCTTGGAGACATTTTGACCTAAATATGCTTTGGAAGAAACAAACTGCCTCACTATGTGTAAACTGCCCTGTTGGAGTCAAACTGTGTCAATGTACTGCTTTGACAGAGAAACAATGTGATTTGGATGGTTTGCAACAAGTTTCTTATAATACACAACCTCTACTTTCTTAAAAAGTAGCCTTCTGCCTTGAATGTACCTCAGCCAACATAATTTCTCAATAAGAGACCAAACAGTGGAATGAAGGACAGACTGTTAGGAGGAAATTGCTGTGAGAAGAGTCAAAATCACCCTGTTCTGTGAAGTTTTAGATGTTAATCAATACATCTGTATCTTTGCCTCAAGGTAGAATTTCAATCATTAACAACCTGCTCTTCTTGGAGTGCTAATGAATCAACAGAATTATGGCTATGCAATCAAATCTCAGTGTAGGTATACGGTCAAATTCACAGTTCTGTACAAGGTGACAGAATTTTGGAAAATGCCTCAAAAAGTTTCAACAAGGCCTGCAAGAGTCTTTACTTTGCAAAATAAGCAAGACCTCTTACCAATGTAACACCCCTGGTTATGTTAAGAAAAACCTTTACTTTGGATGGATATCAACTTATCAATAAGCTTGAAAAACAAAAGGCAGTCAACCAACAAACACAGTGAATACTGTCCTTTTGTGAGAAGTGTGAGCAACCTTCCCCTGTAGCTTCAACCTATAAATTTCTGTTTGATCAAGAACCCTTTCTCCTACTAAAATTCACTGTTCTCTATATGTATGTCATTCCATTAAACAGAAACATGCTCATAAAGTTAACCCCGGTGTGAGCATACAGTCAAATTCATAGTTAGAACAGAGGTAACATGGTTTTAAAAAGCTCCAAAAGCTTGACCAGAGGTTGTAAGAGTTTCCTCTTTTCAAAATAATCAAGGCCTCTTTCAATATGGAATACCAGTCATCCTTGGAAGAATGCCTTTATGACCTCTAAAAATCCACTTGACAATGAGGTTTTGAAGAACAGAAAAACAGCCATAGAGTATACAGTGAACAAATGTCTTTTTGGTGGTTGAGTAGGGTAACCTGTGCCCTGTAGCTTTCAACAGTAT
The DNA here is from genome assembly GCA_034641835.2 of Pinus albicaulis. Classification (NCBI taxonomy): domain Eukaryota; kingdom Viridiplantae; phylum Streptophyta; class Pinopsida; order Pinales; family Pinaceae; genus Pinus; species Pinus albicaulis. The sequence goes on along the minus strand of CM076584.1, from coordinate 392,130,337 downwards.
AAACTTCTTTTAATCTAGAATACTAGTCTTCCTTTGGAGAATTCCTCTATACTTTGTGAAAATCAGTTTCTCAAATGTTTATGAAGAGCCAACAAACACAGTCAGAGTTTTATGTCCATTGGATAAGGTGGCAGGTTTTTTGAAAGGCATTCGAAGTGCTGGCAGAGGTCAGTGGGAATTCCCAAACAATCAAGGCTTCTTTTTCAATGAACCTCAACCATAACATGCTTCTTCAACAGATATGCCTATGCAAAAAATACCTTTTATCACTTTGGCAATTTCGAAAATTTCAAAGGCAATTTCAAAATACCTCTTTGAATTTCGATGGAAGATCCTTGGAGAAGTTTGGAGCAGCTTTGCATTCAATTTTGAAAACGTGTTGGAGGCTAAAGAAGTGAGCGGCACTTTGTGGCAAAAGGGCGTCGCGCAGTTGACCAACCGGGTGGCCCTGTCGGGTCGGGCGGGCGCCGTGTACAGGCGCGTCGCGCGATTGTACAGGCGCGTCGCGCATACACTGACCTTCTGTACAAAATCACTCCCAGGCGCGTCGCGCAGTTTTCCAGGCACGTCGTGCGGTCGTTCAAACTTGAAACTATGTGCAGAATGCTAAAAATCGTTCCGGCCTTCTTTGTTGTGGTGCTGAGAACATTGGAGGAAACTCACTTGTGATTTTGAAAATGCAAATTCACCCTCGACTTTGCTCTTATGTCGTTTCAAATTCTGCAACGGTCACTTCTCTTTTTTAAATGAAAAATGAAATTGTTTGGTTGGCTTTTGCAAGGTGTTCACAGCCCTTTTGATCCTTTTCACCAATAACCTCGGTGCATTTGCAACTTGGATTCATAATCAATACATGCGTTGGAGATTTTCTATACTTTTGGTCCGTGTCAATCATGGACCAACCTCTTTATAAAAACAAAAATGGATTAAAAAGCCAGAACTCTGTTTTACTTATGCACAGGTGTTCGAAAGGTGATTTCCAGTTTTGTTCCTTGGGTGACACTTTAACACCGAACTTCAAACTTTGAAAAATAACTCCATAACCTTCATATCATCTCTGCCACTGTGTTTAAAATTGCTGGTGATATTTATTATATAACCACTTTAACACTGTCAGGAAAATACCTGAAAACTACTTTGTTTCCGAAAGGGTAGGTTTTGCATTGTCATTATGCTTTGACAAAATTTCTGTCTTGGGCTGGGCCTTCTTCAACCCTTTCTCTATTGTGCTATGTTTGTCGCACTCCTATTTGGACTTGATCATGGTTCGATTTGAGAAAGGCGCCTCTTTCAAAATTTCCCCGCTCAAAATATATCATACAATACCTCTCATGTCCTTTGAATAAAAGGTCGTGTTTTTTTTAAACCATAATGACCATATGCCAAATGACCCTTTCTTGAACATGATGAACAATAATTCAAAAGGTGATGTCTCTTGGTGATAGAACTCAAATTTCCATTGCCTGCTGGTTTTCTTTCCATGCATTTCAAAGTTTTCAAAACTCAAATCACAACTTATCCATTCATACTATCTTTCTCTGTTTTCTTGAAAAGAACTCTTTTAGACTTCCTTGGGATATGACAGTGAGGTGCTGTGTGGCCTCTTCTCCTAGGGAAACTCCCCCCTTTTGTATCAATGGCATACATATTCATATTGTTTCTTGTCCATCATGATGTATAGTTTGAAAGACATCTCCCTATGAGTAGGAAAACCAATACATTTTGAAACATAAACACCATCTTTTACCTGTGTAAAGAATTTTTCTTTCTTTCTTTGTCTCTTTCCACTGCATCTTAGACCAATCAGTCTTTAACAACATTCAATGCCTTGGCCATCTGCTCATGAAAGAAGGAGGCCCTTCACTTGGAAGAGTATCTGAAGATTGTTTGATAAGCCTACGTGACAAAGATTTTCCTTGGATGTGATGGTAAGCAAACAAACTTGAAAAACATTAATACTGGCACCTCTGCTTGCAATCACCACTGTGCTTCAGAAAAAAAAAACCCTAGTCAAGGTGTCACTGTCTCACTGCATTGCTCTTTGCTGAGGGGAACTGAAATGTCACTATTTTCTTTATCTTATGACAAATTATTTGAAAGATAGTCTCTGTGACTATGGAGATTAGCACCCTTTGAAAAACCAAACACCTTTTCTTTTGCTTGTGTAATGACATGATTTGTCAGCATCTCTTTCAATTTGGTCTTGTGGAAAAGCAGGCTGCTTATGATCAGAATTTTTTTTACTAATGATATGCCTCTCTAAAGTTTAACAATTCACATGATTTGCAAACTTCAAATGACTTCCTTTACAAGACCCAAACTCTGTTTTCCCTTTAACTTGCATACTTCAGACAGTAGCCCTGCTGTGATTATCACTTACACTCAGAAAAAATAGTGTTTCTGTTTCACTGTTTAGTAAAAAGCAAACCTGGGCTTTTGCAATCCTTAAAGTCACTATTGGCCAGCGCCCTCTTCTTGTAGATGAAGGAGGCGCCCTAACTCTCTGCTTGTAAATGAAGGAGGTTCTTGGCCATGAGCATCTCACGCTATTGATAGTATTGTTTTCTCTCCATCAAGATTTTTCATGTCAGAAGGAAAACTGGCAAGGTCTTGATGAATGACTGCTTTGCGTATATATCTCAGCTCATGTTGGCATGAAGCGCTATGTTCTTCTGAATGTAGATTCAAGATTTTCTCCTGAGATGAAGTTATATTTCATGTCTTTGTAGAATCCATAAAACACTGTGAAACCCCTGATAATCACTTTCGAGATCGAGGTGGATGTAGTGTCGAGACCTGTGGGGTATAAGTGCATTTAAGATTTGACACTGATTTGCAGAGGAGAGGTCGACCGTGATTGGTCCTAGTGATGGAGGTTTTTGGCCTTTTGATGGTTGCCAAGGGTAAAATGCCTTAAAGTGCCACTTCCTAACATAGGGGAGACTTTTGAAACAGACTTGGATTTTTCTTTTAAAGCTGATGGGCAAACCGATAGGGCTGAAGCTAGATAGGATAGTGATAATGAGGTTTTGATTTTGACATGGATTGACTGAAAAGTAGAAGGGCGAAAAATGTTTTAGGAGGGTTTTCTAGATGACAAATTGACAATATGGAAATCGGCAACTATGAAAAACTCGGCTATGGATTTAGTCATCACTTAACAAATGAAAAATAATGATGACTAACGGTGGCTCCAATTGGGGAGGGCAACTCCTCGTCGGGAAGTGTCCAGAATTCCAATTTTGGCTTATGAAGACCGGTGCCTTATCCATTGGTGCCAAAAATTTACCCTTCTTTGATGTTATTTACGAAAAGTGACGGCATAGTTGCTTGCTCAATGATACCTCTACCTACCCACTATCTTTCACAACATTTTCTTCTCTTTGGCGCATTTGAACTAGCGGCCTTTTGACAATGTATATTTTTCTTTTTGCAAAATGAACCTATCTATTTCTACTCTTATATCTGCCGGGAGTTCAGATTAAATTGATGAACTCCTTCATTACTCTACCTATCTTCCAGATCGGCCCCGTCAAGATTAAGTAGTTTGACGAGGATTTGTTTTTTCTCTAATGCAAAACATGAAATTCAAAATGATCAAATCGAGTTAGACGGTCGATTTGTCATGCATTTTAAACATAAAAGACAAGGCGCACACAAATGTTGTTGCGCAACAAAAGGGAAACTAGACAAGCGAAGTTAAGATGTACAATGTATTTTCATCCCTGCGCTTCTCTCTTTGGTTGTTTTAGGCATGTGGAACAAGAATCTCTCCCTAATAAGCCTACTGTGATAAGTCAATCTTACACAATGTTGACTATCTTTGCACTCACTAACTTATCGGCAAATAAATTTAAACATGCTCAACTATGATTAGACTGAATAGCTGAACGAGGAGCATTGAAGTATAGTAGCATGACATTGAGGCTTGCTCGCTTTCCGAACTATTTTTTGGAACATGGGACCTTTGTTTCTCTTCACTTGCCCCCTTTTAATATTTTTCTTTTGTTTTTTGACTTTTCTATCTTTTTCTTGTTTTTGACTTTTCATCTTTTCAATATTTTAAACAATGGTATGTACAATAGATAAAATTGTTCCAAACTCGAGAAATCTTGGAAATGACGGAATTTAAGCATCTTATCCTCGTAAGGATCTCCTCTCACCCTTCAGCCCCTTAACTCTTGAAAAAGAAAAATTTGGGAAGTTTCTCTCTCTGACATGACACGGGGGATTCATGCAGAATCTGCGGAATAGCCAGTATCTTCATGGCACCTCCTTGAATATCGATTTCCACTCCTTTTCTTACTATACATTTCCTTAAGTAATGCATGTACTCTTGGCTTGACATACTTGAAATAGATAATGACATCATCAGGTATGCAAAAATGCGAGAAATTTAAGCGGGAACATGGCCTTCATAGCTTGATTTACGATATTGGGTGGTTTTACAATTTTTTGAGCTTGAGAGTAGATCTACCTCACTTTGTTGGAAGAAATATTTGTTTGCCTGCTTTGCAAAAGTCTTATGACCATGACCTGGTATCATCTTGCGAAAACACATGATTAAAAGCACTTTTAGTTGGTGAATCATGGTCTTAGGTAGAAAAAACATAATTCTGTTATAGGGATATACGTGTATTTCTAAATCCGCTTCGAGACTCTATGACCATCTGTCTTTGTTTGATTATTTCGGTTGTTTCAAATTGTTGTGTTTTCTCTTGTCCAAGTTGTTCTTTGAGGGAAAGGTAGTGACAGTATTTTCCCTTGTTTTTCACAGCAGAAATTGGTATTCTACATGAGATTTATAATTTTTTTAGCTTTTAAGTTCTTCATGAAAAAAAGACAGAAGATGAGCCAATTTCGGTAAGCTCGGAGTATGCTGGAGGCACACAACTATCATTCTGCTCATAGAAGTTTATCGAAGCATTCTTTGCGGATTTTGGCAGTAGGCTATAGTCAAAGTTTGATTACGTTAGGATGATCCATAAGATGGTAAATCTTTGAGGTATGGTAGAAACATTAAACTGTATGGGTTAGAACGGGTTTATGATGTTCAAGTCTTCCTAAAGCCTTCACCGGAAAAAATTTCCATGAGGTTATTTACAGTGTTTGACTAAGGTTAAAATGTTTGTTTGATAGTACCTAAGGGTTTGTGCTTCTTTCTCTAATCTTACCTTAGAGGACATACTTACTTTCTTCAAAGACGATTGTTCATGATCATGATAGTTTTGAGTGTCTAGTTCATCATAAGGCACCGGGGACAAGCGATGTCAGTGGATCGAAATTTTATTTCGATTTTATACGACTCTTCCTCCAAGTTTTCATCTAATATGCATAATAGAGTTCGAGGTCGAACGCAAGGAACACCGTGGAATGTTATACGGTCTATCTTGTTTGCTAATCATGTATTTCATGTGTGATTATCGGTAGAGTGTTGGTTTGGCCGAACACGGGGAATAGTGGCGTGAGCATATTTCTGGTTGAATATTCCCTTGGAGTTTGGCTCCCAGACACGGATAGAAGCATGCGTGCTTGAGGAGGAATGTCTGCTGCACTCGATATCCCATGATGAGATGTTTTGCAAAATTTGGGCCGGAACAAAACAAAGGTCTTTGATTAAACCTAGGCATTTGACTCTACTCGAATCAAATGAGTACAAGTAATGGTCTTGTCGATTTCCGAACCTTTCCCTCTACCGCTGGCATAAGATTATGCGAGGCGCGGAGTCTAGCATGGCATTGTGGATTTGGTCGTGGATGTTTAGGCTAATGTAAAAAATGGAAAAGTAGTTCCTTCTTGGAATTTTCCCTCTATCTTTGGACCAAACAATACTTCGGGAGTGTCATCAACCCGGATTAACGATGTTTGCATCATTCCCTAGATTTAGGACTTTTAGTACTTGGGATTTATAAGAGTTTTGGGCAATGAGTTCGATGAAGCATGGTGATCTTGATCTTGGCGATTTCGCCTTCAAGGCGAAAGCGGTGAAGTTTAGATATGTTTGTTTAGGTTTTTCAGCCATGACCTTCTCTATATTGCGGAAGTGTTGGTTTGCTTTGGGATTTTGTTTGCCATAGTTGCTTGGGAAACTTTTGTGGAGAGTACTCGGAATAGGCTGAGTTAGGACTGGTTTGGGTGACTTTAGCTTTGTTTTGGTAATTTTTCTCCACCTTGATTTTGTCACTTTGCTTATTGCTTTCTTGAGGATGGTATCATGGGTCTTAGCGATTATCACGGGTTACCTCTCTTGGAATTATCTTGGTTCCTTTTTGCTTCTAAGGTCATATTGCACAGCGAGAGCCTCTATAATGGAATTACGAAAATCTATGGCGAGGTCGTCGAGAACTTCATAGTTGGTCTCATCCTGATTAGGAGAAAAGAATGCTTGTTCTTCTTAAACGGTATACCTCACTCTCATTATCGAGATCCTATGAGGTTTAAATGATGTTCATCAAGAGGTTCTGTGTCACTGTCATCTTCTTCCACATAGTTTCATTGAATGGTGGCCTAATACATTTGGTCATTTTCCCTTGGTCTGTTTTGGGGCTGTTCCCTCCTAAAGTTTTGGTTCGGTTTCGTTTGGAGGATTTGGTGAGATTTGTCCCTAACGGGGGCCTTTTCATTTATCCTTTCCCACATTTTGGCCATGGTTTTGACTAAGTCATATATTCTAGGATCTAGGGAAGGTGATGAAGTGGAGACCTCGTCTTTATATGTGACCTTTCTTTACGATCTAGTCCTAGCTCTTTTGCTAAGTTGGCATCTACTTTTATGGCTATTTGTTGCATTTCCTCTAAGGTAGGGGGATCCTTGTCTCTCGGATGATATGTCATGTCCGGATCAAAACCCTCGGGGAATTTTGCCAAAGGCTAAACCAAGTGGGGGTTTGAAATGAGGTGGGAGGGAGTTATATACCTTTGTTGAACTAGTACGGTAAGCTTGGACACTTTCCCAGTTTTCCCGTTTTAGGTTGGTATATTCGACGAGGATTTGAATGGGGTTTCTTGAGTTCCCACATATTTCCCTGAAGACTTGATGTAGTTACAGGGATATTGTGGATCTTTGTTGTTTGGAGTTAAGCTTTTGAACCATGTTTGGGTTCCTGCAGACTTTGTGCGAATATTCTCTCATTCGACGAGTCTCGTCTTGTACCTCTAGGTACTCATAAGCATCGATCATCCTACTTATATGTTGTTGAGGTGTAGTGGTATCTTCTCCGGTAAAGTGTGGGGGATTTTTGTCTTGATATTTATTTGGGAGAGGAGCCAAAGGCGGTGGAAACACCAAAGGTGCATACCCGGTACGCCATGATGGGAGCTAATGGATGATGTACAAAGATGAGGACTAGTGAGGTGAGATGAGGTGGTTTGAACAATGGTGGTTTGAACGGTGTGAGCGGATGAACTTGGACTAGTGATGCGGTTTTGAGCGAGAACTAGGGGATGGTAGGAGCCAAGGCGATAGAGAAGTGGAAATCGGGGAGGAGTGGTAGGTGAAGCTTCTCTACTAGGACTACGTGAGGTAAGGTTTAGAAGTTCCAAGATCGTCGAAGTTTATCTTACTATGAGACACAGCACGAAAAGAGCTTTTGATGACTCTAATTCAAAAGGTAGATACGAGTAAGATAATGAGATGTTCGGTGCGATCTTGTTTTACGGATAGGTCTACCGGTAGCTAGATGGTCGATTTCGAAGCTTGCCAAGAATCTTCTGCGGGTCATCTCTTGTGATAGGGGGTTTGAGTGCGGATGGGATACGGTGTTAATTCTTCGTGAAGCCGGTTGGTTAAGGATAAGTATTGATGAATGTTGGATGAGTGATCTCTAAAGTTCTACTAAGGTGAAGAAGGAGTGGTCAAAAATAAAAGGCTGGATTAGTGGAGTCGCCGGGTGGAGGCGGGTTGTTTTTGTGAAGATAGCTATGGTCCACCACCGGTAACTAATGCGGGAATGTTTTTGGATTTTTCGAGTTTGTGTACGTACTATGGTTTTAAGTATCTCGACTTGTTTCAACACTTCGCTAGGGTGATGAAAACAACAAGAGTTTACTCTAAATGGATACATGGGTTGCTTGCTTGTTTAAGTATCTAAAAGACCAAAGAGTCTATAAGAGTTTATTTGAACTATTATGTACTCGGTGTCCCACCATCTCCCACTATGTTAGTGAGCGATGGGATAGGTCTATCGGATAGTAGCCTAGAGTTTGGTAAAATAGTAAGGCTTACTAGAGTTTAGTGGAGTCGCAGGTGGATTATCGGGTGTTTAGAGGTATACTTGTATGGTCCACCACCAATAATGTCAAAGCGATCTAAGGGAGTGTTTTGTGGTTTTTTATTTGAGTTTTATGTGAAGCCTAGGATGTAAGAGTGTTATAAACCTAATTCATCACTGGGGGATGTAGAGTGTTATAAACCTAATTCATAGTTTTAGGCAAAGGGCTAGATCGGGACTAGGCTCCTTGGTTCAACAAGATGATAGGCTAATCGGTCAAAGAGATAGTTTTATGGACAAAACTATGGACAATCATAGGTAAGCGGGGCACACCATACATCTATTCAATATGCCAGGAACTTATAAATAAAACTACCAACAATATCCTTAAGTTACTAAAGAGCAATTAAGGAATTCTTTAGTATTACTAAGGAAAAGAAGAAAACATAAAGCCATGAAGATTCGGGGGAATTTTGAGGTGCCTCCATGGGCATATCTCAAATTTAATCTCTACTGATCTATAGCAAGCAAGAAACATGTATCATGAATGAAAACTAGAAGACAACAACAAAGCAAGAAACGCTATACCATTCTACCATGTCATGGAATCCATCAACAATCCTTCATCATCCATCCAAGAACATTCAAGAGGCAATCCAAAAGCATAACACAAGTATTTTCTCCAAAGCTCATATGACCAATATATTGCTTCTCTTCTCAAATTCAGCCTTGTTTACAATGAGATCTTGTGGAATAAATAGGCTCAAGTGAGGAAAACCTCATGGTTCAACTTCCATCCTCATTGGCCTAATCAAAATATCTAAACTTGTCCTTGAGACTTTGCAAAGCCCAAGGCACAAAAATATCTCATAAAATATCTAAAAATTGCTAAAAAGGGGAATTTAATTGACTTTGCATCATTTTCCAAGTGTAAAAATAGCTAAACGCACATTTGGAAAAAGCAGATTTTAGAGGTTCAAAAATTACAAAAATACTTCAAATTTTCATCAGCAAAAGGTCCCCTGACTTGCCGGAAACATTTGGCAGCCTTCCTGATGTCGAAACGAGGCTGATGATAGCTCGTTGGAAATCTCTAAGTGTCTACTTTCCGGTGCAACTGAAATTTCTTCAATCCAATGCCCAAAAGTCCTCCAAATCTGCGCTTGTGTGTAAAAAGCTAGAAAATAATAGTTTGCTGATAGACCGGGCAGAGTGTGCAAAATGCGAGCCTTTTTCGCTGTTTTGAAGGGGAAAATGATCTCCAAATGCTCTGAAAATCGCTGAGGACATGCTCATGAAATTATGGCATCTGATGGTACCATTCTCCTCCCTTGACGAATCCTCAAAATGAAATGGCGAATTTATGAGTTTTTGACCAAAAACCCAAAAATGCCAAAAAACCAAAAGTTGTCAAAATGGGCCCAAAATTGGTATGCATGACCCTCAAGGGTCCTTAGCAACATGCTCCGAAGCTGAAGCCAAAATATCAAGTGCTGATATGCCTTTCTTCTCTTTCCGTGCCGGGCGCTTCCCCTTTTCTTCCTTCAGTTTCTCTTGGGTGGCCTTTAGCTTGCGCCGGGAAAACTAATTCAACTTTTGATAGTGTTGTGTCATCTTCCTTTGCAGCTCCAGGTCTCTATTTTCCTTTTCAAGCTTCATCTCCAAGTGTTTATTGGCTCTTTCTAGCCATGCTTCCTTATTTTCTTCAATTTCTTGCTCAAGTAGTGCAGTGAGGGGAAAGGATTGAAAATGGGCCTGTTCTTCTTCCCTTTGCTTTTCCAGGGCTCTTTTAAGCCCTATGGTTCTAGGCTTCTTCCACCTAGGCTGGTCTTCTTCTTCATCTTCATCAAACTCATCGATGAGCTCCTCTATCCTTATTTGTGCTTTAGCTGCCTCATTCTTGTATTTGATTGCTCGTGCCTCATGGACAGCCAAATGGACATTCATTTGTTTATTTTGGATCTACAAGAAATGATTGAAGGTATTTTCCCGATGAAGGTCATTCTCCAATGCTTCAATTTGACCCTCTCGATGGATTAGAAGGTTTTCAAGAATGCGAGCTTCATTATCACTGTCATCACTTTGGATTGGAATGACAGCCAATGCACCTCCTTGTTCTTGACTCTCCCCTAACTTGCCTTTCCCTTTTCCCTTGAAAGCTAACCTTGCACTCTTCCTTCTTGGCATGCTAGTGGGAGATCCCTTTGGCGATTTTCTTTTGCTAGGGGAAACTCTTGTCACTTTTGGAGTGGCAGCCTTAGGCCTTTTATTTATTGTTGTGCCGGGCTTTGTCTTTTTAGGAGAAGGAGGCACAATTTCTTTGCCCTTGTCATCCTTTTGAAATTGCTGCTCTCCTTGAGGCTGCTGTGTGTCGTCTTCTTTAGTTTGCTGCTCTTCATCCTTCTCTTCCTGCTATTCAAACTGCTGCCCCTGTTCATCAACATCAAGTTGCTGTTCCACTTCAATCCCTTGTTCAATTTGTGTTTCAACCTGCTGCCCCTTTTCACCAAAATCAAACTGCTGCTCTTCCTCTTGTCCCTGCTGCTGGTCTTCATCTTCAATTTGCTGCTCTTCACCTATTTCTTCTTGCTGTTCAGACTGTTGCCCCTGACCATCAAAATCATGCTGCTGGTCTTCATCAGTTTCCTCATGTTTATCCTCTTCCTTTTATACCTGTTCATGTTCTTCTTCTTCATGTTGTCCTGACTGTTCTGTGGTGATCTTGAGCCTTCTAGGAGTAGGCCTGTTGGACAACCGTACAGGGCGATGAATAGGCTGGGTGGGAGATGTATGGACCGGAGGCACAGTGGAGAAATCTGGGTGGCTAATGAAAACCTCCCATGGAACCTCTTTCTTCTCTAGCTGGTGTAGGATGATGATTTTAATCAGAGAATGATGGCATAGAGCAGCTACTTGTTGTGATGGAGGCTTTTTCTGGATAGAAGAGGCCATTTTCTCAATACTTTTGCACAAGAAGTAAGGAAGATTTAGTTGCTTGGTTCTAGTGAAGTGCATGAACAGTCTGATGTGGTATGCATATATTCGGGAGAATCTCCCTTCACAGGTGAAATATTTCATTATGATCTTCATAAGAGGAGCATAGCTGGCAAGGAGATGAGAGAAAGGAAAAATAGCAGTGCATGTTTCTCTGTGCTCGGGCTTGATGAAAGGCTTATAGTCATCCAAGTCTAGATGGGCCTGTTTGAACCATTTCTCGCCATGATATGGAATTTTAGTTGCCTTGGACACATACCTCGGAGAGAACTTGAAATCAAGGCCCGCTACCTGGAAATGTTTGCTTTGGAACCTCAGGGCGCATAGGTGTGTCAAGGGCGAGAAACTTTTGACCTCCTGTACCTTCTGGCAGAAATCCAAACAACCTACCTCATGAAAGTTGAAAAGGATGGATGGATGCGCATTGACCTCCTCTGTAGAGATTGGCTCGTATCTTTTATGTAAACCACTTCTGCTGTCTTGCCTGGGCGGCATTTTGGGCTAAATAAGCTCTTGAAACACCAAACAATATTACTGCCTTTAAACTGTCTTCTTTGAACCAAACCATGTCAATTCACTGTTTAGATAGAGAAAAATTTTCTTTGAATGACTTGAACAAGTTTCCTCACAATATAAAACCTTTGCTTCTTTAAAAAGTGGCCTTCCCACCTTTAATTGTGTATCTCAGCCAGCAGACCTCTTAACAAAAGACAACACAATGAAAAGGAGACAAAATGTTAGGTGAAAATGTTGTTTAGAGTGTCAAAATCGCCTTGCTCTGTGATGTTTGGAGCTCAAAACCTGTTTTGTACCTTTGATCAATGGTGGACTTTCCAATCATTACAAACCTTGTCCCTGTCTGTTGTGTTAATTAATCAACACATTTCACATCATATATAGTCAATCTTAAGTGTAGTCATATAGTCAATTTCATAGTTATGGAACAAAGGTGACAGAGTTAAAAATGCTCCAAAAGTTTCAACAGAGGCTGTATAAGCTTATTTCTTTCAAAAGCCAAGACTCTCCTTTCAATATGGAATACCAGTCCTCCTTAGAAGAATGCCTCTATAACCTTTGAAAATCAACTTGACAAGTGAGCTTTGAAGAACAGAAAAAAAACAGTCAATTAGAACACTCAGTGAAAAACTGTCCTTTCTGTGGTTTATAGGGTTAACTTTTCCCTTTGATGCCTTGAAGATAAAACACCCTTGTTCTTTGATATAAGAAAGGTGAAAACATACAGTTTTTAGCTCAACACAATTTCTTTCTCTGTAGAGGACCTCATCAGCATATTTACCACTCAGCACAGTTTTTTTTAAAAAACGGATATTCACACAGCAAAGCACTGTTTTTCATGTATGGTGATGTAGCAGTTTAACAATGGATAAGCTCTCTGCTGGTGAATCTGAGCTATTTCAAACTTAGATTTGGAATAAAAAACCCTATTCCTATTTGAACATAGTTACTTAACATAACTTGTTTCAAACCTTATTTCCTCGGCCCCAAACATCATCAAAAAATCATGAATTCAAGGGGAAAAATGTGCAGAGTACCTCAAGACATGATGCGAAACATTTTCGTGAGTCGAAGTTACTTTGGAGGCAAGTTGAAAACGTGTTGGAGGTTGAAATCCATGAGCGGCACTTTCAGGAGGAAGAACGGCACGTAAACCCTGGTGTCGGGTCACTGTCGGGCCGACAGGACCCAAGGCTATAGGCGCACCGCGCAGCCTTGTGTCGTAGTGTAAAAAGCACGCCTGAGCACGCCGCACGCATCTACAGGCGCGCTGCGCGACTATTAACACCCGAAAACTCTGTATATCTTCTTGGAAATCCTTTCTTCGGTCCTCCAATGAGTGATTCGCTTGTGCTGTGGTGTTTGAATAATGAATTTGCAACGGCCCTTGTCTTTTTGAAATGCAACAAGTCGAAAAACCACTTGGTTTGGACTTGTGATGGTTTTCCCAAGGTCTTGCCCTTTGAAATGATGTTTTGAAATCCAAAGTGATCTTTAACTGTGTTGAGAGGATACACTTCTTTGAAAGATGTTGGCGAAAGGGTTTTCGTTGTCTTGAAACAACTTTAATAGATATCAACCTATTAAAAAAAAAACATATTCAAAAGGTCACCCAATATGTTCACAGTGCTTATATTTTTGGAAGGTGATTTCTGCCACTTTTAGACCTTTTCATAGTATTTCAACCCCGGACCAACTACTCAGCAATGTACTAAAGATGATGAGGCAACTTTAGTATTTCGATAGATTTATCCTTTGATCCTAAAAACTAATGCGTCTGCTTCTAGCTGCTTTCAAGGTGACAAGGCCTTACTGTGACAATGATTTGACTGCCAGGTGTCTATTAAAATCATTCTCTGTCTTTAAAGGGGCGCTCTTTCCAACACCTTTCTCTGCTCAAACATACCAATATGGTGCCTCTTGATCTTTTTAAACTAATGAAAACCTGTATATGTCTCAAGTTTTCCAAAAACTGACATGTCAAAGCACCTCCTTTGCATATTATGAACAATAGTCTCAATTGTAAGGCCTCTTGAGAATAAAAACCCAAATTTTTTGTGTCAGCTGTGATAAACAGTTTTGGAAAGACACCTGTCTATGATTGGAGTTGCTTTCATTAATGACATGCCTTGATTAGCTTTGCATGCCTGTCTAAAGTTTTAAAAACTCAGATCATAACCTTTTAATACCTTTGTGTTGAGGAGACAAACATAGGAGGTGTAGAATGACTGCTGTAATATTTCATATGCACCAAGGCTTTTATCAGTCATTCTCTTTTCATTGGAGCTCTGGAAACACCAACCCTACTGCATCTGAAGGCTACTTTTGTCTTTGTGGTGGAGTGTAGTTTGCAACAGCTGGACTTACACTGGTGCTTTGACTGATATTAAGATGTCTTATATCTGGGGCTGTGTACTACTTTCCTGCCTCTTCTTTATGTTCATCCAGAAACCATGGACTGTATTTCACATTTCAACAAGAACAAAAGAACACACAGGGGTCTTTTCACTGAAGTATTTTCCTGCTCGAGACTGATTGAAGCTATTCATATTAACACCCCTGCAGAGATATTTGTTATGATAGCTTTGATTAAGGAGTCCTTTTTTGATGCGCCCTGATGATGACTGAAACTTCAAATGATTCTCTTTCTTAGGACATAAGACCAAAAAATCTGTTTTCTTTTGTCTTGCACATTTCAGATCTTAGCCCTGTTATGATCATCACTTACACTCAGAAACCTAGAGTCATTGTTTTACTGTCTAGTAAAAAACAAACCTGTGCTTATAGTAAGTTTTGCAATCCTTGAATTCAATATTGGCCATCGCCCTCTGCTTGTAGATGAAGGAGGTTCTTGGCCATGAAAAATTACTAGTTTTCTTGACAGTGTTGTCTTTTTTCTACTGTTATTTCATGCTGAATGGAAACTGCAAGGTGTTGATAAGTAACTCCTTACCCTGCATATGTATCTCAGGCTCATGTTTGACATTGAGAAGCAGCTTTTCTTCTAAATGTGTATTCAAGAATTTTCTCCTGAGATGAAGTTATATTTCCTGTCTTTGTAAAATCCATAAAACACTGTAAAACACCTAATAATCAGCTTGAGACTGTGGTCTATGCAGTGCTGAGACTTAGGGGTGTGTAAGTGGCGTGACTTAGGGCTGTGATCAATTTCATTTGCAGAGTGGGAGGTCTGTCATGATTGGTCTGTATCAGATGGAGGTTTTTTGGCCTTTTGATGGTTGCCAAGGGTAAAATGCCTTAAAGCGCCACTTCCTAACTTAGGGGAGGCTTTTGAAACAGACTTGGATTGTGCTTTTTAGAGCTGTTGGGCAGACTAGTTGGGCTAAAGCTAGATAGGATAGTGATAATGAGGTTTTGACTTTGACATGGGTGGACTGAAAAGTAGGAGGGCGAAAAAAGTTTTATGAGGGTTTTCTAGATGACAAATTGACATATGAAAATCAGCTTCTAGAAAACTCAGCTATGGATATAGTCATCACTAACATGTGAAAAATACTGATGACTAATAGTGGCTCCATTTGGGGAGGGCAGCTCCTCGTTAGGAGGTGTCCAGAATTCAGTATCTTTGGCTTATGAAGACCGGTGCCTTATCCATTGGCGCAAAATTTCACCCTTCTTTGATGCTATTTCTGAAAAGTGACAGCATGGTTAACATCAATGATACTTCTACCTACCCCACTATCTTTCCTAACATTTTTTCTTCTCTTTGGCGCATTTGAACTAGCAACCTTTTGACAATGTATATTTTTCTTTTTTGCAAAATGAACCAATCTATTTCTACTCTTATATCTGCCAGGAGTTCAGATTAAACTGATGAACTCCTTCATTACTCTACCTATGCTAGATCAACTGTCAAGATTAAGCAGTTTGACAGGATTTTGTTCTCTAATCTAAAACATGAAATTTAAAAGATGATCAAATCAGGAGTAGACAATCTGATTTGTCATGTATTTGCGGCATGATAGTACAAACTGCACACAAATATTATTCTGCAACAAAAGAAAAACTAGACAAGCGGGGCTAAGATGTACAATGTATTTTCCGTCCCTCGCTTCTCTCTTTGGTTCTGTTTTAGGCATGTGGAACCAGAATCTCTCCCTAATCTATACTCTGTGATAAGTCAATCTTACACAATGTTGACCATCTTTTTCACTCACTAACTTATCAGCAAATAAATTTAAACATGCTCAACTATGATTAGGCTAGATAGCTGAACAAGACATTGAAGTACTAGTAGCGGCATTTAGACTTGCTCGCTTTCCGAAAGACTATTTTTTGGAACATGGGGCTTTGTTCTATCTTCACTCGCCCTCTTTTCTAACTTTTACTGTTTTTGACTTTTCTATTTTTCTATATTTCAAACAATGGTATGTACAATGAATGAAAGTGTTTCAAACTCAGAAATCTTGGAAATGACGAAATTTAAGCATCTTATCCTCGTAAGGATCTCCTCTCACCCTTGGCCCACTCAACTCCTGAAAAGAGAAATTTGGAAAGTTTTCTCTCTCTAACATGACATAGGGATTCATGCAAGAATCTCTGAACAGACCGGTATCTTCCCGCTATACCTCTTTGAATATCTAATTTCCACTCCTTTCCTTAGTGTACATCTTCCTCAAGTAATGCATGCACTCTTGGTCATTCTTGAAATAGATAATGACATCATCAAGGTATGCAAAAATGCAGAAATTTAAAACTAGGAACATGGCCTTCATGAACAGATTTCTGATATTGGGTGGTTTTGCAATTTTGATTTTGAAATTAGATCTACCTCCCGCAAACTGGAAAAAATCTTTAAGCTATCTACTTTGCAAGGGAATCTTTTGAACATGACCTGAAACATCATCTTGCGAAAACACATGATTAAAAGCACTTTTAATTGGTAAATCATGGTCTTGGGTAGAAAAAACAGAATTTCTGTTATAGGGATATGCAGTAATATTTCTAAAATCGAAACAGACTCTATGATCAACTGTTTTATCCCTGATTATTACAGTTTGGTTCAGATTGCTATGTTTTCTCTTGTCAAAGTTATTCTTTGAGGGAAAAAAAGTATCACAGCATTTTCCCTTGTTTTTCCTGTAGAAATTGGTATTCTGCATGAGATTTCTGATTTTAGCATTTTTGAGTTCTTCATGAAAAGACAGAATATGAGCCAATTTTAGTAGCTCAGGTATGCTGGGACTGCAACTATCATTCTTGCTCATAAGAAGTTTATCAGGCATTTTTTCTAGATTTTGAGCTGCTGGGGCTATAGTCAAAGTTTCATTTGCAGTGGATGATCCATATGATGGTAAATCTTTGAGATATGGTAGAAACATTAAACTCCCTTGCTCCCAAGTTCCAAACAGGTTTATGATGTGTAAGTCTTCTAAAGCCTTTACCCGGAAAAAATTTCCGCAGGTTACTGCAGGTGTTTGACTAGGGTTAGAGTAATTCGCTTGATAGTACATAAGGGTTTGCACTTCTTGCTCTAATCCTACCTTAGGAGGGACATACTTACTTTCTTCATGACACAGTTTTTCATGATCATGGTAGTTTTGAGTTTCTAGTTCATCATAAGGCACTAGGGACAGCTAATGTGGTGGATCTAAGTTTATTTCAGTTTCTTCTGACTCTTCCTCCATGTTTTCATCAATATGCATAATGAAATATTTCAGGTCAGAACGCAAGGAATACATTGGAATGTTGTCTGGCCTATCTTGACTACTAATCATGTATTTCATGTGTGATTCTTGGTAGAGTATTCTGGTCTGGCCGAACACAGGAATGGTGGCGTATGACATGTCCAGTTGAATATTCCCTTGGAGTTTGGCTCCCCAAGATCTGGATAGAAGCATCCCGTACTTGGGAGGAATGTCTACCACTACTATATCCATGATTAGATGTTTCGCAGGTATTTGGGCCAGACTAAAACAAAGGTCTTTGATCAAACCCAGGCATTTGACTCTGCTTGAATCAAATGAATACAAGTCTTTGTATGGTCTTGTGATTTCTAGGCCTAGTCTTTCCATTACTACCTTCGGCATAAGATTATGCGAGGCGCTGGAGTCTAGCATGGCATTGTGGAGGATTTGGTCGTGGATGTTTAGGCTAATGTAAAATGGAAGAGTAGTTCCTTCTTGGAATTTTCCCTCTATCTTCGGACCAAACAACACTTCAGGAGTGTCATCAGCTAGATTAACAGTGTTCGCATCATTCCCTAGATTTAGGACCTTTAACACTTGGGATTTATAAGAGCTTTGGGCGATGATTTCGGTAAGAGGCATGGTGATATTGATCTTGGTGATTTCGCATTTAAAGCTAAAAGGTAGTTGAAGTTTGGATATGTTTGTTTCAGCTTTTTCAGCCACAACCTTCTCTATGTTCTGAGTTCGATGGCTTTTTTTCGAGATTTTGTTTTCCATAGTCGCTTCGGGAACTTTTGTGGAAGTACTAGGAGCATCTGAGTCAGGACTAGTTTGGGTAACTTTAGTTTTGTTTTGGCCATTCTTCTCGACCACGATTTTGTTACTGTTTACTACTTTCCTAAGGATGGTATCAGGGGTTTTAGCAGTATCTGAGTTACCTTTCTTGGAATTATCTTGGTTTCTTTTGCTTCTAAGGTCATATTGCCGGTGAGCTTCTATTATGGCATTTTGAAAATCTATGGCAGGGTCGTCGAGATCTTCATAGTTGGCCTCATCCTGATTAGGAGAAAAGAACGCTTGTTCTTCTTCTGTGAGGTACACCTCACTCTCATTATCAGATCCTATGAGGTTTAAATGATGTTCATCAAGAGGTTCTGTATCCCTATCATCTTCTTCTACGTAGTTTTCATTGAATGGTGGCCTAATTTGTTGGTCATTTTCCCTTGGTCTGTTTTGGGGTTGTTCCCTCCTAAAATTTTGGTTTCGGTTTCTGTTTGGAGGGTTTGGCTGGTTGTCCCTAACAGGGGCCTTTTCATTTATCCTTTCCCACATTTTGGCCATGGTTTTGACTAAATCATCTATTCTAGGATCTAGGGAAGGTGATGAAGTGGAGACCTCGTCTTTATATGTGACCTTTCTTTCTGACCTAGTCCTAGCCCTTTTTTCTGCTAATTTGGCATCTGCTTTTATTGCTATTTGTTGCATTTCTTCTAAGGTGGGGGGATCCTTGTCTCTCAGATGATATGTCATGTCCGGATCGAAACCTTCGGGGAATTTTTCCAAGGCTAAACCAAGTGGGTGTTTGAAATGAGGTGGGAGGGAGTTATATACACTGTTGAACCTAGTACAGTAAGCCTGGACACTTTCCCCATTTTCCCGTTTTAGGTTGTTATATTATGACAGGATTTGAATAGGGTTTCTTCGGATTTCCCACCTATTTCTGAAGACTTGATGTAGTTCTGGGATATTGTGGATGTTGTTTGGAGTTAAGCTTTTGAACCATGTTTTGGGTTCACCACCAAGACTTTGGGTGAATATTCTCATTCTGACAGTCTCGTCTTGTACCTTCAGGTATTCATAAGCATCAGTCATCCTACTTATATGCTGTTGAGGTGTGGTGGTGTCTTCTCCAGTAAAGTGTGGGATTTTGTCTTGATATTTATTTGGGAGAGGAGCCAAAGGCGGTGGCAACACCAAAGGTGCGTACCAGGCTGCCATGACGGGAGCTAATGGATGATGTACAAGATGAGGACTAGTGGGATGAGATGAGGTGGTTTGAACAATGGTGGTTCGGACAGGTGTGGCGGATGAACTTGGACTAGTGATCTGGTTTTGAGCAGATCTGGGATGGTAGGAGCCAAATTGATGGAGAAGCTGAAAGTCGGGGGGGGTGGAAGGTGAGGCTTCTCTACTATGACTGTGTGATTGGTCTAGGGTTTCAAGATCATCAAAGTTTATCTTACTATGAGACCTGCTTCTGAAAAGAGTTTTTGATGATTCTAATTCAAAAGATGAATCTGGTAGGATAGTGAGATGTTCAGGTACTGATCTTGTTTTACGGATGGATCTACCAGTAGCTAGATGGTCAGTTTCGGAAGCTTGCCACATAATCTTCTCTGGGTCATCTACTATGATAGGGGGATTTGGGTCTGGATGGGATCTGGTGTTGATTCTTTGTGAAGCCAGATTTTGGATCTAGAGTTTAGAGAGGATGGTATTGACGAATGTTTTGGATGGGTGGTCTCTCTAAATTTCTACTAAGGTGAAGGATGGTCAAAATAAAAGGGGTGGACTAGTGGAGTCGCCGGGTGGAACTTGGTTGTTTTGTGGAGATAGCTATGGTCCACCACCGGTAACTAATACGGAACGCCTAAACACGGTACTCAAAACATGGTCCACAACTCAAAACACTATGTCGGAACGCCTAAACACAGTACTTCAAGTCATTGGGCACTTTGAACAACAAGATTTGCATAGTTTTAGGCAAAGGGCTAGATCGAGACTAGGCCTCCTTGGTTCAAACAAAATGATAATCTTAATCAGTCAAAGAGATAGCTTCATGTATGGAACTATGGACAGTCATAGGTAAGCAGGGCACACCATACATCCTACTCAACATGCATAGAACTATTAATGAAACTAGCAAGAATATCCTCAAGTTCTTACAGAGCAGTTAAGAATTCTTTAATGCAACTAAGGAAGAAGAAAACATAAAAGCTATGAAGATTCAGGAATTTTGAGGTGCCTCCATGGGCATATCTCAAATTTAATCTCTATTGATCTATAGCAAGCAAGAAACATGTATCATGAATGAAAACTAGAAGACAACAACAAAGCAAGAGACACTATACCATTCTACCATGTCATGGAATCCATCAACAATCCTTCATCATCCATCCAAGAACATTCAAGAGGAAATCCAAAAGCATAACACAAGTATTTTCTCCAAAGCTCATATGACCAATATATTGCTTCTCTTCTCAAGTTCAACCTTGTTTACAATGAGAGCTTGTGGAATAAATAGGCTCAAGTGAGGAAAACCTCATGGTTCAACTTCCATCCTCATTGGCCTAATCAAAATATCTAAACTTGTCCTTGAGGCTTTGCAAAGCCCAAGGCACAAAAATATCTCATGAAATATCTAAAAATTGCTAAAAAATGGAATTTAATTGACTTTGCAACATTTTCCAAGTGCAAAAATAGCTAAACGCACATTTGGAAAAAGCAGATTTTTGAGGTTCAAAAATTACAAAAATGCTTCAAATTTATATCAGAAAAAGGTCCCCTGACTTTCCGGAAACATTTGGCAGCCTTCCTGATGTCGAAACGAGGCTCATGATAGCTCATTGGAAAGCTCTAAGTGTCTAATTTCCAGCGCAACTGAAATTTCTTCAATCTGATCCTCAGAAGTCCTCCAAATCCACACCTGTGTGTAAAAATCCAGAAAATTACAGTCTGCTGATAGACCGGGCAGAGTGTGCAAAATGCGAGCCTTTTTCGCTGTTTTGAAGGGGCAAATGATTTCCAAATGCTCTGAAAATTGCTGAGGACATGCTCATGAAATTATGGCATCTGATGGTACCATTATCCTCCCTTGATGAATCCTCAAAATGAAATGGCGAATTTATGAGTTTTTGATCAAAAACTCAAAAATGCCAAAAAACCAAAAGTTGTCAAAATGGGCCCAAAATTGGTGTGCATGACCCTCAGGGGTCCTTAGCAACATGTTCCGAAGATGAAGCCAAATTTTCAAGTGCTGATATGCCTTTCTTCTCTTTCCGTGTCAGGCGCTTCCTCTTTTCTTCCTTCAGTTTCTCTTGGGTGGCCTTTAGCTTGTGCCGGGCAAATTGATTCAACTTTTGATAGTGTTGTGTCATCTTCCTTTGCAGCTCCAGGTCTCTGTTTTCCTTTTCAAGCTTCATCTCCAAGTGTTTATTGGCTCTTTCTAGCTATGCCTCCCTATTTTCTTCAATTTCTTGCTCAAGTAGTGCAGTGAGGGGAAAGGATTGAAAATGGGCTTGTTCTTCTTCACTTTGCTTTTCCAGGGCTCTTTTAAGCCCTATGGTTCTAGGCCTCTTCCGCCTAGGCTGGTCTTCTTCTTCATCTTCATCAAACTCACCGATGAGCTCCTTTATCTTTATTTGTGCTTTAGCTGCCTCATTCTTGTATTTGATTGCTCGTGCCTCATGGACAGCCAAATGGAAATTCATTTGTTTATTTTGGATCTCCAAGAAATGATTGAAGGTCTTTGCCCGATGAAGGTCATTCTCCAATGCTTCAATTTTACCCTCGCGATGGATTAGAAGTTTTTCAAGAATTCGGGCTTCATTATCATTGTCATCACTTTGGATTGGAATGACAGCCAATGCACCTCCTTGTTCTTGACTTTCTCCAATCTTGTCTTTCCCTTTGAAGGACAATCTTGCACTCTTCCTTCTTGGCATACTAGTGAGAGGTCTCTTGGGCGATTTTCTTTTGCTAGGGACAACTCTTGTCACTTTTGGAGTGGCAGCCTTAGGCCCTTTCTTTCTTGCTGTGCTGGGCTTTGTTCTTTTGGGAGAAGGAGACACAATTTCTTTACCCTTGTCAACTTCTTGAAACTGCTGCTCTCCTTGAGACTGTTGTGTGTCTTCTTTAAGTTGCTTCTGATCCTCAATGTCATGATGTTGATCTGTCTCAAATTTTTGTTGCCCTTGATCATCAACATTATGCTGCTGCTGTGCTTGGATTTCTTGTTCATTTTGTGGCTCAAGATGCTGCTCAAATTCCTGCCCAAACTCGCCGGCTCATTTTCACCGAGATGTCACTGCTCAACACTTTTTTCCTCTGTCTTCGCTACCGGTCTTCATCTTCAATTTGTCGCTTCTTCACCTATTTCTTCTGTCGTTTCAGACCGCTGCCCCCGACTCATCAAAATATTGTTTACATCTTCATCAGTTTCTTCGTGTTTATCCTCTTCCTCTTCTACCTGTTCATGTCTTTCTTCTTCATGTTGTCCTAACTGTTCTGTGGTGATCTTGAGCCTTCTAGGAGTAGGCCTGTTGGACAAAGGTACAGGGCGATGAATAGGCTGGGTGGGAGATATATGGACAGGAGGAACAATAGAGAAATCTGGGTGGCTGATAAAAACATCCCATGGAACCTCTTTCTTCTCTAGCTGGTGTAGGATGATAATTTTGATCAGAGAATGATGGAAAAGGGAAGCTATTTGCAGAGATGGAGTCTTCTTCTAGACTGTGGATGCCATCTTCTCGATGCTCTTGTATAAAAAGTAAGGGAGATTTAACTGCCTGGTTCTAGTGAAATGCATCAATAGTCGGACATGGTAGGCATAAACTCGAGTAAATCTCCCTTCACAAGTAAAATACTTCATTATGACCTTCATTAGAGGAGCATAGAAGTCAAGAAGATAAGAGAAAGGAAAAATAGCAGTGCAAGTATCTCTATGCTCGGGCTTGATGAAAGGCTTGTAGTCATCCAAGTCTAGATGGGTCTGTTTGAACCATTTCTCGCCATGATATGGAATTTTGGTGGCTTTAGACACTGACCTCGGGGAAAACTTGAAATCAAGGTCTGCTACCTAGAAATGCTTACTTTGGAACCTCAGGGTGCATAGGTGTGTCAAGGGAGAGAAACTTTTGACCTCCTGTACTTTCTGGCAGAAATCTAGACAACCCACCTCATGAAAGTTGAAAAGGATGGATGGATGAGCATTGACCTCCTCTGTAGAGATTGGTTCATATATTTTATGTAAACCACTTCTGCTGTCTTGCCTGGGTGGCATTTTGGGCTAAATAAGCTCTTGAAGAACCAAACTGCCTCACTGTCCTTAAACTACCTTCTTTAAGGTGAACTCTGTCAATTCACTATGTAGATAGAGAAACAATTTCTTTGGATGACTGCACACTGTTCCCTCACAATATAAAACCCTTTCTCTTTCAAAAAGTGGCATTTCCACCTTTAATGTATCTTCAGCCAGCAGACCTCTTAACAAAAGACAATACAGTGAAAGGAGACAAACTGTTAGGTGAAAATGTTGTTTACAGTGTCAAAATCGCCTTGCTCTGTGATGTTTGGAGCTCAAAACCTGTTTTGTACCTTCGACCAATGGTGAAATTTCCTATCATTACAAACCTTGTCCCTGTCTGTTGTGTTAATTAATCAACACAGTTCACATCATATACAGTCAATCTTGAGTGTAGTCATATAGTCAATTTCACAGTTATGGAACAAAGGTGACAGAGTTAAAAATGCTCCAAAAGTTTCAACAGAGTCTGTATAAGCTTATTCCTTTCAAAAGCCAAGACTCCCTTTCAATATAGAATACCAGTCCTCCTTAGAAGAATGCCTCTATAACTTCTGAAAATCAATCTTGATAGTAAGCTTTGAAGAACAGAAAAACCAGTCAATTAGAATACTCAGTGAAAAACTGTCCTTTCTGTGGTTTATAGGGTTAACTTTTCCCTTTGATGCCTTGAAGATAAAACACCCTTGTTCTTTGATATAAGAAATATGAAACATGTTGGCCTCTTAAATCAACACATCTCTTTCTCTGTAGAGGACCTCATTAGCATATCTACCACTCATCACAGTTTTTAAATAATGGATATTCACACAGCAAAGCACTATTTTTCATGTATGGTGATGTAGCAATTTAACAGTGGATAAGCTCTCTGCTGGTGAATATGAGCTATTTCAAACTCAGATTTGGAATAAAAAACCCTATTCCTCTTTGAACATAGTCACTTAACATAACTTGTTTCAAACCTTATTTCTTTGGCCCCAAACATCATCAAACAATCATGAATTCAAGGGGAAAAATGTGCAGAGTACCTCAAGACATGATGCGAAACATTTTCGTGAGTCGAAGTTACTTTGGAGGCAAGTTGAAAGCATGTTGGAGGTTGAAATCCATGCGCGGCACTTTCAGGAGGAAGAACGTCGTGCAAACCCTGGTGTCGGGTCACTGTCGGGCCGACAGGACCCAAGGCTACAGGCGCGCCGCGCGCACCTACAGGCGCGCCGCGCAGCCTTGTGTCGTAGTGTAAAAAGCACACCTGAGCGCGCCGCGCGCATCTACAGGCACGCCGCGCGACTATTAACACCTAAAAACTCTGTATATCTGCTTGGAAATCCTTTCTTCGATCCTTCAATGAATGATTCACTTGGGCTGTGGTGTTTGAATAATGAATTTGCAATGGCCCTTGTATTTTTGAAATGCAACAAATTGAAAAACCACTTGGTTTGGACATGTGATGGTTTTCTCAAGGTCTTGCCCTTTGAAATGATGTCTTGGTCCGTTCTTTGAAATCCAAAGTGATATTTAACTGTGTTGAGAGGATCCACTTCTTTGAAAGATGTTGGCAAAAGGGTTTTCGTTGTCTTGAAACAACTTTAATAGATATAAACCTATTTAAAAACATATTCAAAAGGTCACCTAATATGTTCACAATGCTTATATTTTTGGAAGGTGATTTCTGCCACTGTTAGACCTTTTCATAGTATTTCAACCCCGGACCAACTACTCAGCAATGTACTAAAGATGATGAGGCAACTTTAGTATTTCGATAGATTTATCCTTTGATCCTAAAAACTAATGCGTCTGCTTTTGGCTGCTTTCAAGGTGACAAGGCCTTACTGTGACAATGATTTGACTGCCAGGTGTCTATTAAACTCATTCTCTGTCTTTAAAAGGGCGCTCTTTCCAACATCTTTCTCTGCTCAAACATACCAATATGGTGCCTCTTGATCTTTTAAACTAATGAAAACCTGTATATGTCTCAAGTTTTCCAAAAACTGACATGTCAAAGCACCTCCTTTGCATATTATGAACAATAGTCTCAATTGTAAGGCCTCTTGAGGATATAAACCCAAATTTTCTGTGTCAGCTGTGATAAACAGTTTTGAAAAGACACCAGTCTATGATTGGATTTGCTTTCATTAATGACATGCCTTGATTAGCTTTGCATGCCTGTCTAAAGTTTTAAAAACTCAGATCATAACCTTTTAATACCTTTGTGTTGAGGAGACAAACATAGGAGGTGTAGAATGACTGCTGTAATATTTCATATGCACCAAGGCTTTTATCAGTCATTCTCTTTTCATTGGAGCTCTGGAAACACCAACCCTACTGCATCTGAAGGCTACTTTTGTCTTTGTGGTGGTGTGTAGCTTGCAACACCTGTACCTGCACTGGTGCTTTGAATGATATCAAGATGTCTCACATCTAAGGTTGTGTACTACTTGCCTGCCCTTTCTTTATGTTCATCCAGAAACCATGAACTGTATTTCTCATTTCAATAGAAACAAAAGAACACACAAAGGTCCTTTTACTGAAGTATTTTCCTGCTCAACACTGATTTGAGCTGTTCATATCAACACCCCTGCAGAGATATTTGTTATGACAGCTTTGATTAAAGGAGTCCTTTTTGATGCGCCATGATGATGACTGAAACTTCAAATGATTCTCTTTCTTAGGACATAAGACCAAAAACTCTGTTTTCTTTTGTCTTGCACATTTCAGATCTTAGCCCTGTTATGATCATCACTTACACTCAGAAACTTAGAGTCACTGTTTTACTGTCTAGTAAAAAGCAAACCTGTGCTTATAGTAAGTTTTGTAATCTTTGAAGTCAATATTGGCCATCGCCCTCTGCTTGTAGATGAAGGAGACGCCTCAACCCTCTGCTTGTAGATGAAGGAGGTTCTTGGCCATGACAAATTACTAGTCTGTTTGACAGTGGTGTCTTTCTTCTACTGTGATTTCATGTTGAATGGAAGCTGCAAGGTCTTGATAAGTAACTCCTTACCCTGCATATGTATCTTAGGCTCATGTTTGACATTGAGAAGCATCTGTTCTTCTAAATGTGTATTCAAGAATTTTCTCCTGAGATGAAGTTATATTTCCTGTCTTTGTAAAATCCATAAAACACTATAAAACACCTAATAATCAGCTTGAGACTGTGGTCTATGTAGTGCTGAGACTTAGGGGTGTGTAAGTGGCGTGACTTAGGGTTGTGATCAATTTCATTTGCAGAGTGGGAGGTCTGTTATGATTGGTCTCTAGCAGATGGAGGTTTTTTGGCCTTTTGATGGTTGCCAAGGGTAAAATTCCTTAAAGCGCCACTTCCTAACTTAGGGGAGGCTTTTGAAACAGACTTGGATTTTCCTTTTAGAGCTGATGGGTAGACCAGTAGGGCTAAAGCTAGATAGGATAGTGATAATGAGGTTTAACCTTGACATGGGCGGACTGAAAAGTAGGAGGGCGAAAAAAAGTTTTATGAGGGTTTTCTAGATGACAAATTGACATATGGAGATCAGCTTCTAGAAAACTCAGCTATGGATCTAGTCATCACTAACAAGTGAAAAATACTGATGACTAATAGTGGCTCCATTTGGGGAGGGCAGCTCCTCGTCAGGAGGTGTCCAGAATTCAGATCTTTGGCTTATGAAGACCAGTGCCTTACCCATTGGCGCAAAATTTCACCCTTCTTTGATGCTATTTCTGAAAAGTGACAGCATGGTTAACATCAATGATATTTCTACCTACCCCACTATCTTCCCTAACATTTTTCTTCTCTTTGGCGCATTTGAACTAGCAGCCTTTTGACAATGTATATTTTTCTTTTTGTAAAATGAACCTATCTATTCTACTCTTATTTCTGCCGGGAATTCAGATTAAACTGATGAACTCCTTCATTACTCTACCTATGCTAGATCGACTGTCAAGATTAAGCAGTTTGACAGGATTTTGTTCTCTAATCTAAAACAGGAAATTTAAAAGATGATCAAATCAGGATTAGACAATCTGATTTGTCATGTATTTGCGGCATAAAAGACAAGCTGCACACAAATATTATTCTGCATAAAGGAAATTTAGAAAAAGCGGGGCTAAGATGTACAATGTATTTTTCATCCCTCGCTTCTCTCTTTGGTTCTGTTTTAGGCATGTGGAACCAGAATCTCTCCCTAATCTAAGCTCTGTGATAAGTCAATCTTACACAATGTTGACTATCTTTTGCACTCACTAACTTATCAGCAAATAAATTTAAACATGCTCAGCTATGATTAGGCTAGATAGCCGAACAAGACATTGAAGTACTAGTAGCGGCATTTAGACTTGCTCGCTTTCCGAAAGACTATTTTTTGGAACATGGGGCCTTTGTTCTATCTTCACTTGCCCTCTTTACTGCTTTTTACTGTTTTTTGACTTTCCTATCTTTTACTGTTTTTGACTTTTCTATTTTTTCAATATTTCAAACAATGGTATGTACAATGACTGAAAGTGTTCCAAACTCAAAAATCTTGGAAATGACGGAATTTAAGCATCTTATCCTCGTAAGGATCTCCTCTCACCCTTGGCCCACTCAACTCCTGAAAAGAAAAATTTGGGAAGTTTTCTCTCTCTAACATGACACAGGGATTCATGCAAGAATCTCTGAACAGCCCGGTATCTTCTCGCTGTACCTCTTTGAATATTTGATTTCCACTCCTTTCCTTACTGTACATCTTCCTCAAGTAATGCATGTATTCTTGGTCATTCTTAAAATAGATAATGACATCATCAAGGTATGCAAAAATGCAGAAATTTAAAACTGGGAACATGGCCTTCATGAACAGATTTCTGATATTGGGTGGTTTTGCAATTTTGATTTTGAAATTAGATCTACCTCCTGCAAACTGGAAAAAATCTTTAAGCTGTCTACTTTGCAAGGGAATCTTTTGAACATGACCTGAAACATCATCTTGCGAAAACACATGATTAAAAGCACTTTTAATTGGTAAATCATGGTCTTGGGTAGAAAAAACAGAATTTCTGTTATAGGGATATGCAGTAATATTTCTAAAATCGAAACAGACTCTATGACCAGCTGTTTTATCCTTGATTATTATAGTTTGGTTCAGATTGTTATGTTTTCTCTTGTCAAGGTTATTCTTTGAGGAAGAAAAAGTATCACAGCATTTTCCCTTGTTTTTCCTGTAGAAATTGGTATTCTGCATGAGATTTCTGATTTTAGCATTTCTGAGTTCTTCATGAAAAGACAGAATATGAGCCAATTTCAGTAGCTCAGGTATGCTGGGACTGCATCTATCATTCTTCCTCATAAGAAGTTTATCAGGCATTTTTTCTAGATTTTGAGCTGCTGAGGCTATAGTCAAAGTTTCATTTGCAGTGGATGATCCATATGATGGTAAATCTTTGAGATATGGTAGAAAAATTAAACTCCCTTGCTCCCGGGTTCCGAACAGGTTTATGATGTGTAAGTCTTCTAAAGCTTTTACCTTGAAAAAATTTCCGCAGGTTACTGCTGGTGTTTGACTAGGGTTAGAGTAATTCGCTTGATAGTACATAAGGGTTTGCGCTTCTTGCTCTAATCCCACCTTAGAAGGGACATACTTACTTTCTTCATGACACAGCTGTTCATGATCATGGTAGTTTTGAGTGTCTAGTTCATCATAAGGCACTAGGGACAGCTAATGTGGTGGATCTAAGTTTATTTCAGTTTCTTCTGGCTCTTCCTCCATGTTTTCATCAATATGCATAATGAAAGAGTTCAGGTCGGAATGCAAGGAATACATTCGAATGTTGTCTGGCCTATCTTGACTTCTAATCATGTATTTCATGTGTGATTCTCGATAGAGTATTCTGGTCTGTTTGAACACAGGAATGGTGGCGTATGACATGTCCAGTTGAATATTCCTTTGGAGTTTGGCTCCCCAAGATCTGGATAGAAGCATCCCGTACTTGGGAGGAATGTCTGCCACTACTATATCCATGATTAAATGTTTCGCAGGTATTTGGGCCAGACTAAAACAAAGGTCTTTGATCAAACCCAGGCATTTGACTCTGCTTGAATCAAATGAATACAAGTCTTTGTATGGTTTTGTGATTTCTAGGCCTAGTCTTTCCATTACTACCTTCGGCATAAGATTATGCGAGGCGCTGGAGTCTAGCATGGCATTGTGGAGGATTTGGTCGTGGATGTTTAGGCTAATGTAAAATGGAAGAGTAGTTCCTTCTTGGAATTTTCCCTCTATCTTCGGACCAAACAACACTTCAGGAGTGTCATCAGCCAGATTAACAATGTTTGCATCATTCCCTATATTTAGGACCTTTAGCACTTGGGATTTATAAGAGTTTTGGGCGATGAGTTCGGTAAGAGGCATGGTGATCTTGATCTTGGCGATTTCGCCTTCAAAGCTAAAAGGCAGCTGAAGTTTAGATATGTTTGTTTCGGCTTTTTCAGCCATGACCTTTTCTATGTTCTGAGTTTGTTGACCTTGTTTTGGGATTTTGTTTGCCATAGTTGCTTCGGTAACTTTTGTGGAAGTACTCGGAGCAGCTGAGTTAGGACTAGTTTGGGTAACTTTAGCTTTGTTTTGGTCACTCTTCTCGACCTTGATTTTGTCACTGCTTACTGCTTTCTTGAGGATGGTATCAGGGGTTTTAGCAGTATTTGAGTTACCTTTCTTGGAATTATCTTGGTTTCTTTTGCTTCTAAGGTCATATTGCCGGTGAGCTTCTATTATGGCATTTTGAAAATCTATGGCAGGGTCGTCGAGATCTTCATAGTTGGTCTCATCCTGATTAGGAGAAAAGAACGCTTGTTCTTCTTCTGTGAGGTACACCTCACTCTCATTATCAGATCCTATGAGGTTTAAATGATGTTCATCAAGAGTTTCTGTATCCCTGTCATCCTCTTCCACATAGTTTTCATTGAATGGTGGCCTAATTTGTTGGTCATTTTCCCTTGGTCTGTTTTGGGGTTGTTCCCTCCTAAAGTTTTGGTTTCGGTTTCTGTTTGGAGGGTTTGGCTGGTTGTCCCTAACAGGAGCCTTTTCATTTATCCTTTCCCACATTTTGGCCATGGTTTTGACTAAGTCATCTATTCTAGGATCTAGGGAAGGTGATGAAGTGGAGACCTTGTCTTTATATGTGACCTTTCTTTCTGATCTAGTCCTAGCCCTTTTTTCTGCTAAGTTGGCATCTGCTTTTATGGCTATTTGTTGCATTTCTTCTAAGGTAGGGGGATCCTTGTCTCTCAGATGATATGTCATGTCCGGATCGAAACCCTCGGGAAATTTTGCCAAGGCTAAACCAAGTGGGGGTTTGAAATGAGGTGGGAGGGAGTTATATACACTGTTGAACCTAGTGCAGTAAGCTTGGACACTTTCCCCATTTTCTCGTTTTAGGTTGTTATATTCTGACAGGATTTGAATAGGGTTCCTTCGGACTTCCCACCTATTTCTAAAGATTTGATGTAGTTCTGGGATGTTGTGGATGCTGTTTGGAGTCAAGCTTTTGAACCATGTTTTGGGTTCACCACCCAGGCTTTGGGCGAATATTCTCATTCTGACGGTCTCGTCTTGTACCTCCAGGTATTCATAAGCATCACTCATCCTACTTATATGCTGTTGAGGTGTGGTAGTGTCTTCTCTGGTAAAGTGTGGTGTTTTGTCTTGATATTTATTTGGGAGAGGAGCCAAAGGCGGTGGCGACACTAAAGGTGCGTACCAGGCTGCCATGACGGGAGCTAATGGATGATGTACAAGATGAGGACTAGTGGGATGAGATGAGGTGGTTTGAACAGTGGTGGTTTGGACAGGTGTGGCGGATGAACTTGGACTAGTGATCTGGTTTTGAGCAGATCTGGGATGGTAGGAGCCAAAGTGATGGAGAAGCTGAAAGTCGGGGGGGGGTGGAAGGTGAGGCTTCTCTACTATGACTGTGTGATTGGTCTAGGGTTTCAAGATCGTCAAAGTTTATCTTACTATGAGACCTGCTTCTGAAAAGAGTTTTTGATGATTCTAATTCAAAAGGTGAATCAGGTAGGATAGTGAGATGTTCAGGTACTGATCTTGTTTTACGGATGGATCTACCAGTAGCTAGATGGTCAGTTTCGGAAGCTTGCCACAGAATCTTCTCTGGGTCATCTACTATGATAGGGGGATTTGGGTCTGGATGGGATCTGGTGTTGATTCTTCGTGAAGCCAGATTTTGGATCTAGAGTTTAGAGAGAATGGTATTGGTGAATGTTTTGGATGAGTGATCTCTCTAAAGTTCTACTAAGGTGAAGGATGGTCAAAATAAAAGGGATGGACTAGTGGAGTCGCCAGGTGGAACTTGGTTGTTTTGTGGAGATAGCTATGGTCCACCACCGGTAACTAATCTGGAAATGTTTTTTAGATTTTCTGGATTTATGTGCAGCCTATGGTTTGTTAAAGTATCCTAGACTTGTTTCAACACTTTGCTAGGGTGATGAGAACAAAAAGAGTTTATTCTAAATGGGTCTATGGACTGCTTGCTTGTTTAAGTATCTAAAGGACCAAAGAGTCTATAAGAGTTTGCTAGACTATCATGTACTCAGTGTCCCACCATCTCCCGCTATGTTAGTGAGCGATGGGATAGGTCTATCGGATAGTAACCTAGAGTTCGGTAAAATAGTAAGGCTTACTAGAGGTTAGTGGAGTCACCAGGTGGATTGTCAGTTGTTTTGAGGTATATTTGTATGGTCCACCACCAGTAACTGTCAAAAACCAATCTAAGTGAGTTTTTTGTGGTTTTTTCCTGAGTTTTATGTGCAGCCTAGGAAGTAAGAGTTTTATAAACCTGATTCATCACTTTGCTAAGATGGTGAAACAAAGAGTTTACACTAAATGATTCTAAAGGCTGATGGTTTAAGTTAAAAGTTGAAGGACTAAGGAGTCTATAAAATTTTGCTAGACTGTCATGTACTCAATAGGTCCCACCGTGATCGCCATTATGTTAGTGAGCGGTGGGATAAGTCAGCCAACTAATATTCTCAAAAGTCTCTAAAGATTAGGGAAACTAAGTTTGTTTAATACTCAGTGTCCCACCGTGATCGCCATTATGTTAGGGTGGCGATGAGGTGGCTAAATCGGATGGTATTCTAAAATTTAGCAAAGTAGTAAGGCCTACTGGAGGCTAGTGGAGTCGCCAGGTGGATTTTTAGTTGTTTTGAGGTATATGTGTATGGTCCACCACCAATACTAACAAAAACCAATCTAAGGGAGTTTTTTGTGGTTTTTTCTGAGTTTTATGTGCAGCCTAGGATGTAAGAGTGTTATAAACCTGATTCATCACTTTGCTAAGATGGTGAAACAGAGAGTTTACACTAAATGATTCTAAAGGCTGATGGTCTGAGTTTAGAATTGAAGGACTAAAGAGTCTATAAGAGTTCGCTAGACTGTCATGTACTCAGTAAGTCCCACCGTGATCGCCATTATGTTAGGGTCCCGTGATTTGGCCGATTGGTGAGCCAAATGACGATGTAACATCAAACCAAGCTTTGGAGCCCAAGGACCTAGCCTTCCTGGACTCAGAGAGGGCTCTCTCTATATGTATAAAGGATATCTATGTGTTTGCTTATCGTGTTCTGATTTTAGGCTAGTTATGGAGTATGTTTTTTGGTTTTTTTTGGTTTTTTAAATTGTGAGGGATGAAACTGATCAAAGATATAAAATAGATAACAAGATGTAGATTAACTGGGCTATGGGGTCAAAAGGCCAAGAAAGCTATTAGATGACGATACAAGGCTGTTGAAGGGCCGATTTGATTCAAGGTAGAAAGGATCTTTGGGCAAAATGGAGTAAATGGACATCAAGTTTGTGAACAACAAAGAGTTTCAAGCATCACTGGTTTAATAGATAACATAAACATGGTAAATAAAACCCTTAATCATGCAAAATGTAACTATAAACTAATCAACACACAAAAACAAGCATTCAAGCCATGCATAGAAGTATAAGACCCTCTAACTTTGGGAAATGGCTATCAGACTTTGGGGAAAACACATAAGATAGACTAACAACTCAAAACACTATGCTGGAACACCTAAAAACAACACTTCAAGTTAGTGGGCACTTTGAACAACAAGATTTGCATAGTTTTAGGCAAAGGGCTAGATCGGGACTAGGCCTCCTTGGTTCAAACAAAATGATAATCTTAATCAGTCAAAGAGATAGTTTCATGGATGGAACTATGGACAGTCATAGGTAAGCAAGGCACACCATACATCCTACTCAACATGCATAGAACTATTAATGAAACTAGCAACAATATCCTCAAGTTATTAAAGAGCAGTTAAGAATTCTTTAATGCAACCAAGGAAGAAGAAAACATAAAAGCTATGAAGATTCAGGAATTTTGAGGTGCCTCCATGGGCATATCTCAAATTTAATCTTTACTGATCTATAGCAAGCAAGAAACATGTATCATGAATGAAAACTAGAAGACAACAACAAAGCAAGAGACACTATACCATTCTACCATGTCATGGAATCCATCAACAATCCTTCATCATCCATCCAAGAACATTCAAGAGGCAATCCAAAAGCATAGCACAAGTATTTTCTCCAAAGCTCATATGACCAATATATTGCTTCTCTTCTCAAGTTCAGCCTTGTTTACAATGAGAGCTTGTGGAATAAATAGGCCCAAGTGAGGAAAACCTCATGGTTCAACTTGCATCCTCATTGGCCTAATCAAAATATCTAAACTTGTCCTTGAGGCTTTGCAAAGCCCAAGGCACAAAATATCTCATAAAATATCCAAAAAATTCTAAAAAAGGGAATTTAATTGACTTTGCATAGTTTTTCATGTGCAAAAATAGCTAAACGCACATTTGGAAAAAAAAGATTTTAGAGGTTTAAAAATTACAAAAATACTTTAAATTTTCATCAACAAAAGGTCCCCTGACTTGCCGGAAACATTTGGCAGCCTTCCTGATGTTGAAACGAGGCTCATGATAGCTCGTTGGAAATATCTAAGTGTCTACTTTCCGGCGCAACTGAAATTTCTTCAATCCAATGCCCAGAAGTCCTCCAAATATGCACCTGTGTGTAAAAATCCAGAAAATAATAGTTTGCTGATAGACCGGGCAGAGTGTGCAAAATGCGAGCCTTTTTCACTGTTTTGAAGGGGCAAATGCTCTGAAAATTTCTGAGGACATGCTCATGAAATTATGGCATCTGATGGTACCATTATCCTCCCTTGATGAATCCTAAAAATGAAATGGCGAATTTATGAGTTTTCGATCAAAAAATCAAAAATACCAAAAACCCAAAATTTGTCAAAATGGGCCCAAAATTGGTATGCATGGCCCTCAAGGGTTCTTTGCAACATGCTCAGAATCTGAAGCCAAAATTGCAAGCGCTGATATTACTTTCTTCTCTTTCCGTGCCGGGCGTTTCCCCTTTTCTTCCTTCAGTTTCTCTTAGGTGGCCTTTAGCTTGCGTCGGGCAAACTGATTCAACTTTTGATAGTGCTGTGTCATCTTCCTTTGTAGCTCCAGGTCTCTGTTTGCCTTTTCAAGCTTCATCTCCAAGTGTTTATTGGCTCTTTCTAGCCATGCCTCCTTATTTTCTTCAATTTCTTGCTCAAGTAGTGCAGTGAGGGGAAAGGATTGAAGATGGGCCTGATCTTCTTCCCTTTGTTTTTCCAAGGCTCTTTTAAGCCCTATGGTTCTAGGCATCTTCCGCCTAGGCTGGTCTTCTTCTTCATCTTCATCAAACTCACCGATGAGCTCCTCTATCCTTACTTGTGCTTTAGCAGCCTCATTCTTGTATTTGATTGCTCGTGCCTCATGGACAACCATATGGACACTCATTTGTTTATTTTGGATCTCCGAGAAATGATTGAAGTTCTTTGCCTGATGAAGGTCATTCTCCAATGCTTCAATTTGACCCTCTCGATGGATTAGAAGGTTTTCAAGAATGCGGGCTTCATTATCGTTGTCATCACTTTGGATTGGAATGACAGCCAATGCACCTCCATGTTCTTGACTTTCTCCTATATTGCCTTTCCCTTTGCCCTTGAAAGCTAACCTTGCACTCTTCCTTCTTGGCATGCTAGTGAGAGGTCTCTTGGGCGATTTTCTTTTGCTCTGGATAGCTTTTGTTACTTTTGGAGTAACCACCTTTAGCATTTGTTTCTTTGCTGCCCTGGGCTTAATCTTCTCGGGAGAGGTAGGCATGATGGCCTTGCCCTTATCACTTTGTTTGTTACCTTCCGGAAAAAGCCCTTCCTCTTGAAACTGATGTGCAACTTGAGGAGGTTGTACTGTGTTATGAGAGAACTGCTGCTGCTCATCTTCTTCATGCTGTTCAAATTGCTGTTTCTGTTCACCAATATCAAGCTGTTTGTCCTATCTCAACCCCTGTTTCAGTTTGTGGTTCAAGCTGCTGCCTTTGTTCATCAAAATCAAGTTGTTGTCCTTCACCATTTCCTTCATGTTTGTTCTCTTCTTTTTCCACCTGTTCATGTCTCTCTTCTTCATGTTGTCCTGACTGTTCTGTGGTAATCTCGAGCCTTCTAGGAGTAGGCCTGCTGGACAAAGGTACAAGGCGATGAATAGGTTGGGTGGGAGATATATGGACAGGAGGAACAGTGGAGAAATCCGGGTGACTGATAAAAACATCTCAAGAAACCCCTTTCTTCTCCAACTGATGTAGAATGATAATTTTGATCAGAGAATGATGGAAAAGGGAAGTTATTTGCAGAGATGGAGTCTTCTTCTGGACTAAGGATGCCATCTTCTCGATGCTTTTGCATAAAAAGTAAGGGAGATTGAGCTGCCTAGTTCTAGTGAAATGCATCAATAGTCGGACATGATAAGCATAAACTCGAGTAAATCTCCCTTCACAAGTAAAGTACTTCATTATGACCTTCATTAGGGGAGCGTAGCTGGAAAGAAGATAAGAGAAAGGAAAAATAGCAGTGCAAGTATCTCTGTGCTCGGGCTTGATGAAAGGCTTGTAGTCATCCAAGTCTAGATGGGTCTGTTTGAACCATTTCTCGCCATGATATGGAATTTTGGTGGCTTTAGACACTGACCTTGGGGAAAACTTGAAATCAAGGTCTGCTACCTGGAAATGCTTGCTTTGGAACCTCAGGGCGCATAGGTGTGTCAAGGGCGAGAAAATTTTGACCTCCTATACTTTCTGGCAGAAATCTAGACAACCTACCTCATGAAAGTTGAAGAGGATGGATGGATGAGCATTGACCTCCTCTGTAGAGATTGGCTCATATATTTTATGTAAACCACTTCTGCTGTCCTGCCTGGGCGGCATTTTGGGATAAATAAGCTCTTGAAGAACCAAACTGCCTCACTGTCCTTAAACTGCCTTCTTTAAGGTGAACTATGTCAATTCACTGTTTTGATAGTGAAAAATTGTCTTTGAATGACTTCAACAAGTTTCCTCACAATACAAAACCTTTGCTTCTTTAAAAAGTGGCCTTCCCACCTTTAATTGTGTATCTCAGCCAGCAGACCTCTTAACAAAAGACAACACAGTGAAAAGGAGACAAACTGTTAGGTGAAAATGTTGTTTAGAGTGTCAAAATCGCCTTGCTCTG
This sequence comes from Pinus albicaulis, assembly GCA_034641835.2. Classification (NCBI taxonomy): domain Eukaryota; kingdom Viridiplantae; phylum Streptophyta; class Pinopsida; order Pinales; family Pinaceae; genus Pinus; species Pinus albicaulis. The sequence continues at coordinate 392,093,310 of CM076584.1, read as the reverse complement.
TGATGTTTGGAGCTCAAAACCTGTTTTGTACCTTTGACCAATGGTGAACTTTCCAATCATTACAAACCTTGTCCCTGTCTGTTGTGTTAATTAATCAACACAGTTCACATCATATACAGTCAATCTTGAGTGTAGTCATATAGTCAATTTCACAGTTATGGAACAAAGGTGACAGAGTTAAAAATGCTCCAAAAGTTTCAACAGAGGCTGTATGATCTTATTCCTTTCAAAGGCCAAGACTCCCCTTTCAATATGGAATACCAGTCCTCCTTAGAAGAATGCCTCTATAACCTCTGAAAATCAACTTGACAGTGAGCTTTGAAGAACAGAAAAAACAGTCAATTAGAACACACAGTGAACAACTATCTTTTCTGTGGTTTATAGGGTTAACTTTGTCCTTTGATGCCTTGAAGATAAAACACCCTTGTTCTTTGATATAAGAAAGGTGAAAACATATATTTTTTAGCTCAACACAATTTCTTTCTCTGTAGAGGACCTCATCAGCATATCTACCACTCAGCACATTTTTTTAAATAACGGATATTCACACAGCAAAGCACTATTTTTCATGTATGGTGATGTAGCAGTTTAACAGTGGATAAGCTCTCTGCTGGTGAATCTGAGCTATTTCAAACTCAGATTTGGAATAAAAAAAAAACCCTATTCCTTTTTTAACATAGTTACTTAACATAACTTGTTTCAAACCTTATTTCCTCGACCCCAAACATCATCAAACAATCATGAATTCAAGGGGAAAAATGTGCAGAGTACCTCAAGACATGATGCGAAACATTTTCGTGAGTCGAAGTTACTTTGGAGGCAAGTTGAAAGCATGTTGGAGGTTGAAATCCATGCGCGGCACTTTCAGGAGGAAGAACGTCGTGCAAACCCTGGTGTCGGGTCACTGTCGGGCCGACAGGACCCAAGGCTACAGGCGCGCCGCGCGCACCTACAGGCGCGCCGCGCAGCCTTGTGTCGTAGTGTAAAAAGCACACCTGAGCGCGCCGCGCGCATCTACAGGCACGCCGCGCGACTATTAACACCTAAAAACTCTGTATATCTGCTTGGAAATCCTTTCTTCGATCCTTCAATGAATGATTCACTTGGGCTGTGGTGTTTGAATAATGAATTTGCAATGGCCCTTGTATTTTTGAAATGCAACAAATTGAAAAACCACTTGGTTTGGACATGTGATGGTTTTCTCAAGGTCTTGCCCTTTGAAATGATGTCTTGGTCCGTTCTTTGAAATCCAAAGTGATATTTAACTGTGTTGAGAGGATCCACTTCTTTGAAAGATGTTGGCAAAAGGGTTTTCGTTGTCTTGAAACAACTTTAATAGATATAAACCTATTTAAAAACATATTCAAAAGGTCACCTAATATGTTCACAATGCTTATATTTTTGGAAGGTGATTTCTGCCACTGTTAGACCTTTTCATAGTATTTCAACCCCGGACCAACTACTCAGCAATGTACTAAAGATGATGAGGCAACTTTAGTATTTCGATAGATTTATCCTTTGATCCTAAAAACTAATGCGTCTGCTTTTGGCTGCTTTCAAGGTGACAAGGCCTTACTGTGACAATGATTTGACTGCCAGGTGTCTATTAAACTCATTCTCTGTCTTTAAAAGGGCGCTCTTTCCAACATCTTTCTCTGCTCAAACATACCAATATGGTGCCTCTTGATCTTTTAAACTAATGAAAACCTGTATATGTCTCAAGTTTTCCAAAAACTGACATGTCAAAGCACCTCCTTTGCATATTATGAACAATAGTCTCAATTGTAAGGCCTCTTGAGGATATAAACCCAAATTTTCTGTGTCAGCTGTGATAAACAGTTTTGAAAAGACACCAGTCTATGATTGGATTTGCTTTCATTAATGACATGCCTTGATTAGCTTTGCATGCCTGTCTAAAGTTTTAAAAACTCAGATCATAACCTTTTAATACCTTTGTGTTGAGGAGACAAACATAGGAGGTGTAGAATGACTGCTGTAATATTTCATATGCACCAAGGCTTTTATCAGTCATTCTCTTTTCATTGGAGCTCTGGAAACACCAACCCTACTGCATCTGAAGGCTACTTTTGTCTTTGTGGTGGTGTGTAGCTTGCAACACCTGTACCTGCACTGGTGCTTTGAATGATATCAAGATGTCTCACATCTAAGGTTGTGTACTACTTGCCTGCCCTTTCTTTATGTTCATCCAGAAACCATGAACTGTATTTCTCATTTCAATAGAAACAAAAGAACACACAAAGGTCCTTTTACTGAAGTATTTTCCTGCTCAACACTGATTTGAGCTGTTCATATCAACACCCCTGCAGAGATATTTGTTATGACAGCTTTGATTAAAGGAGTCCTTTTTGATGCGCCATGATGATGACTGAAACTTCAAATGATTCTCTTTCTTAGGACATAAGACCAAAAACTCTGTTTTCTTTTGTCTTGCACATTTCAGATCTTAGCCCTGTTATGATCATCACTTACACTCAGAAACTTAGAGTCACTGTTTTACTGTCTAGTAAAAAGCAAACCTGTGCTTATAGTAAGTTTTGTAATCTTTGAAGTCAATATTGGCCATCGCCCTCTGCTTGTAGATGAAGGAGACGCCTCAACCCTCTGCTTGTAGATGAAGGAGGTTCTTGGCCATGACAAATTACTAGTCTGTTTGACAGTGGTGTCTTTCTTCTACTGTGATTTCATGTTGAATGGAAGCTGCAAGGTCTTGATAAGTAACTCCTTACCCTGCATATGTATCTCAGGCTCATGTTGACATTGAGAAGCAGCTGTTCTTCTAAATGTGTATTCAATAATTTTCTCCTGAGATGAAGATATACTTCCTGTCTTTGTAAAATCCATAAAACACTGTAAAACACCTAATAATCAGCTTGAGACTGTGGTCTATGCAGTGCTGAGACTTAGGGGTGTGTAAGTGGCGCGACTTAGGGTTGTGATCAATTTCATTTGCAGAGTGGGAGGTCTGTCATGATTGGTCTGTATCAGATGGAGGTTTTTGGCCTTTTGATGGTTGCCAAGGGTAAAATGCCTTAGAGCGCCACTGCCTAACTTAAGGGAGGCTTTTTGGAACAGACTTGGATTATCTTTCTAGAGCTGATGAGCAGACTAGTAGGGCTAAAGTTAGATAGGATAGTGATAATGAGGTTTAACCTTGACATGGGCGGACTGAAAAGCAGGAGGGCAAAAAAAAGTTTTATGAGGGTTTTCTAGATGACAAATTGACATATGGAGATCAGCTTCTAGAAAACTCAGCTATGGATCTAGTCATCACTAACAAGTGAAAAATACTGATGACTAACACCTCCTAAAACATCCCTGGAACTCCAATCACATATCTCTGCAACCTGAGAGGAATGTCATCTATGCTCGTCTCTGGAATATCTAGAGTCAAACGCTCTAGATGATGCTCTAAATCAGTCAAAATCTCCGCTGATTGGCCTGCTGGGGCTGGTGCGGCCGCAACTGGTTGTCTTCTCTCGTAAGGTTGGAGATGGGTTGGTCTTTGTGGACCTACATCTGTTTTCAAAAAAAATTTGGTTATTAGTTTTCAAAGACGATAAAAAATTTAAAAAAAAAAAATTAGAATTTAGCAAACGTTGAAAAATGATTGTACCTGACTCATCCCACTGTTCCCCTGCTGGGAGAGCCATCTCTCGGTCGCTGCGGAAATCTATCCCGGCATATGGAAAATCCTCTATCACAAAAAGTTGGCGATCCAGCCAACGAAAATATGAAGAAGGAAATCGCACAATCTCAGTACCCTCAATAGCATGACGAGCCATCAACGCGGACCAACGAACCATTCTCGGTTCTCGAGGTCGACCGGCATCAACAGCAATACTCTGTGGAGCTAACATGGGGATCCTCTCTAGAGAAAAAGAAACAACAATGGATCTGTATCCAAAGTTATTCAGTTTCCCATTTTTTGCTCTGGTTAGTTGGCCTTTTACATTGGCCAACACAGCTTCACACCAGTTAAAGATGGTGCCGCGAAAACAGTCCATGGCAATACGCATTTGGGAACCAGTAGCTACATGAAGCGCAGCACTCCCACACAGTTTGGTAACAATAAAAGCAATAACTTTCAATTCGGGACGGATGATGTGTTTTATGTCAATCTGTTTGTCCCGAGGATTTGCCTGATCATTGCAGAATTCTAGTTGGAGACTAGCGACAGACTGGCCACCTGGCCTAGTCCCAAACAAAGAAACTTGTTCGCCCCTCTTGGACAAACCAGTCAAGAAATATATATCCTCCAGCTCAATTTCGAGCCGGTGGCCACCAATAAAGAAGCACTGGTCCTGCACATTCCATCTGTTCACCAACCATGTCAGGAGTTCTACTTGTGCCCTCATGCCTGAGATGGCCCAAAATTTGTACAAGCCACATGCTTTTAATGCCTGTTGTGTGGGAAAATGAAGTATTACGGCTTCATCCACTTCCTCGTGCTCACGTTCTCGCCAGATCAGCATCTTGTCAATCCTACAATACATAAAAAGGCAAGTTAGAATAGTCTTATTTGAAATTTTTTGGCAAACAAATGAGAAATGAATGTTTTAAAATCAACCGCGCAGGTACCGCACCTACGCTTTGTACACAGTGTGTAGATCTGCACGCGTAATGTGTGCCGGGTTTGGAACCCACGACTTTTTCCTTATAGGAAAAATTCGGGGTCCGCAGGTAACGTGTGTCCCACCTGCGGACCCCGCGGGCGAACTTTTAAACCATTTTTTGCCCCAAAAATGCAAACTAAAGCCTAAAAACAAATTTGAAACGGATGAAAAACAAGATTGAGAGGTTGTGGATTACCTGGGACTGACGGTTCTCGATTCCAACGGACGAATTTTCCAGAATCTTCACAGGAACTTTCTTACCCAAAAGCTTTTTACTTTTCACTCTGAAACTGAACGGTAAAAATGAAGTTGAAAAAGTCCTTTTTATAAGTTTTTTTGAATGGATGAATTTTTAATTTATTTATTTTTCACTTTAAAAAGGGTATTTTTGAAAGCATTTTTACTTATCTTAAACAGGTATGTGTAATGTTTCAAGTTTTTGTGCAGAAACTGGATTTTTCAGGAAAGCTGATCATTTTTCAACAAAGAGAATACTTTTATCACTTTTTCGGACTCTTTCAAAAAATTTACGAAAAAGCGAAACATTGGAGTCAATTTTGGTTATTTTCAAGACTCGTTAAACTCATGAAAATCCCGAGATCATTTTGCTATTTTTCATTCTCGTAAAACATATAAAAATGCCGAGTTCTTTTCATCTTTTCCTGCTCGTAAATTAAATTGAAAGTCGGCCATATGAGTACATTTTTATCCCTTTTTTGAACTCATTCAAACTTACAGAAAAAGCGAAACCATGGAGTTCTCTTTTAAGCCCTTTTCAGACTCTCTAAACATGAAAAGATTGCCGAGTACTTGACTATTCGAACTCGTGAAAGTAAATGAACAGTCATCCCTTCAGTATAAGTTTACCCCTTTTACGGACTGAAATGGAATATTTACGAAAAAGGTATACGTTGACTACTTATGGTCAATAGAGTTCTCTCCCGCATTATTTTATCCTTTTTCGGGCTCGAGAGACTAAATTTACGAAAAAGTACACCCATGTAGTTTTCTTAAGTTTTTCTTTTGACTCCCTAAAACTGAAAAACACCGAGTTTCTCCTATACTGGACTCGTTAAAACTTAACAGTAAAGGACCTGTTTAATTTTCAACAGGAACGAACCACTCCTTCTTAGGGTTCGAATTTTAAACTAAGTTGGACTCATCCAAAGGATGAGCTTATAACCAAGCAAATTTTATCCTCCTCAAGCTTGTCAAAAATAAAGAGGTACTTGCCAGAAATGGTGGGGGAAAAAGAGAGAAAAATGGGCGTGTTTGTTATATTTTAAATTTTTCGAAAATTCAGTCAACCACTCTTGAACACGACACTTTCATTCACCTGGGTTGGGAAATCCTTTGCCTAATAGTTAATCAAACCATATTGAAAGTCTTCAGCCGGTTTCTGGGTATTAGCTTTGGGTCAATTGTCACCAAACCATCTGCAGTGTCGTTATGTGTTCAAGAGGATAGTTCAAACAAACCATTCATTTGCGAAATATTTGTCTTCCATTTTGACCATCCCTGAGTCAGTCCTTACCAATATATTTCTTCAAAACTTGATATATGATTTCTTGTTGTGGGCTTGCCTACGACGGATAACTTTCTATCGACGACATATATTTATCTAGGAAGTTGATCTAGAAATCATCAGTACCTTGAAATCTGCATGCCTCAACGGCAGGTTTCTCGCCTTCGACGACAGGTTGCATCATTGACCTTCGATCGAATGATTCCGTGACATGTTCGAATTCAACTCATTCATTCACATTTCATGGATTGTACTGAGTACTTTGAGAGCCATTGACATTACTGGTGGTTACTCTCACACTTGTTAACAGTTTACATCATTGACTGGTGATCAAGTGGTTTCTACCATGTTCGACTTCGACACATTCATTCACATGGATAGAATCGTACTAGTTAAAGATGCGGAAATCAAGACCCTAGATCTAGTTTCTACCATCCAGGCTGCGAGAAATTTTGTTATCATTTATACAGTGGACTATTTATAAACATATGGCTGCGTCCATACTGTATCTACACATTTTTATACTGTGATGTACTCAAAATCATTCCTGTATCAGAATAGTTTGAATTAGTTTCTAGTTAGTTTTGATCTGAGTGGCTTAGATGCCTACACCAGGCGTTGATATATCATTATGTATATATTTTGCATTGAATGTTTCTAGGAGTTCCGGCCAGGAATTGTCCTGGGATGATGATCATGAAATGATAAAGTACTACCTCTTCCACTTATGACAGAAACTTCAAACCATCTGTTCCAGACTTTGCCGCACTTTAGGGGGCAATTTGTTACACTAAAAGCTGTGCATCCTGAAATTTTGCTATAGGTATGAGGCTCATTAAGCCTCATACTTCCTCCTTTACAAATCTTCAATGCTTTCCAATACTCTAAGCTAAAGCTTCGTGAAATCACAGAAAAGTTCCTAAAAATCCCCTAAACATTGGTATTGCATTTTCTCTATTCATTTCTTGCGGTCCCGCACCTAAAGTTCAGCCCTCCTGCGGAACCATACCGCACGTTCCTTGTGTCATGGGTGCAGACCTCTGTAAAACTCAAAAAGGCGAGAAAGTAAAGATAAAAATTTGATTTCAGATGAATTCTAGAAGATTCTAGATGGGAATTTTCGGGAATGGATACGCTTTGAGAAGGTTCATGCATCCCTCACTTGATGGAGCTAACCCCTTGATGTAAGGAGCTAATCCCTTTGAAGAAGGATTCTATCCCTTCATATTTGGAACAGAAAACCTCCTCTTTTCCACTATAAAAAGAAGCTTGGGTAGCCTCAAAGGGAGTTCAAGCTTTAAGATATTTGAAGTTAAAT